>CM041786.1:58007213-58614083 GCA_023375725.1 Nephotettix cincticeps | reverse complement strand
TTAAATGACATATTATTTAAATTAAATAATTAAATTATATATATATATATATATATATATATATTATATATTTATATCTTAAATAAGTCAAAACCGAGTATTAGAAAACATTTTAATTAAAATGTTTTCTAAGGGTACTCGGTTGACTTATTTAAAGATATTTATATTAGTAGCCCTATTTGATGAATTAAATAGTAAAATAATATATATATATATATATATATATATATATATAAATCTGTGATTGTGTGTGTGTGTGTGTGTGTGTGTGTGTGTGTGTGTGTGTGAGCGCGTGCGTGTGTTAGCGTGCCTGTGTGTGTAATGAAACAATAATTGTTAATAATTTAATAACAATAATTTATAATAATTTAACTAACTAAAACTATGATATAATTATTATATCATAGTTTAAATCTAAGTCCATCTGTTTTATTCCATGGAGTATTGATTATTGACCCTGCAACACAAATAATCTACGTAGCAAATTAACGCAAGGATTTGCAAGAATACTACGTGTATCATAGCTTATTCATTACAATGAAAAATCACGTTATACTCATATTCTATTTATATTATACACACAATTTTGTTGATATCTCATTAATATGAAATGCGAAATCTGCCAGATAAGTGAATAAGGCGTGATTGTCAAGTTTTTGAAAAATTAATAACCAACAGGTAAACTAAATTTATAAATGCTTTACTAAAAGAAAAGCAGTGTGCCCTAGGATCCTTAACAGTTGGAGGTATTTTAGTTTATTGGGATATAAACTAAATTTTTTTGAACCAGTTGAGGATTTTTGACTGTTCAGAGCTCCACCATTTTATTTTTAACAGCCTTAAAATAAAATAATATGTTGTAAAAATAATTAAAATGAAAGAATTATTATTGATCTTATTAAGGGAGTGTTGGATAAAAATATGCATTGTATTGTTTTGTATTAAGTTATATGAAAACACATTAGAATCAGCTTAAAATAATTACTACTAGAATCAACATAATTTGTGAATTGGAAAGTAACATAAAGCTATTCGTAGCACAGAAGATTGTGTTTTAGAACCCCAATTTTAATCCTATGGAGAAAGAGAACATGAAAATGTAAAGTATTATTAAAAAAAATCTGGTTTAAATTTTGTATTTGGTGGCACTCAAAATTCTCGATAACTTAGAAGATACTTTGGGTTAAGTTTGTATGGTTTCCCAAAGGTAATGTATTTATTCTAACAAATAAAAATAATGGGAGAAAGTGACTTCAAAACCACACTTTATATTTAATTATTAATTAAAAACGTCAAATATTTTTCAAAAACTGCTGTTTTATTCACTGCACGGCCCAAACATTCCGTCTTATGTCCACTTTATTATAGAAGAACTAGCTCTCAACGATCATCCTCCCACTATCTGCTTCCCTGCTAGCCACAGCTCCCACTATCTGCTTGGTTCCCTGCTAGCCACCACTCCCACTATCGGCTTCCCTGCTAGCCACCGCTCCCATTATCTGTATCTGCTTGGTTCCCTGCTAGCCACCGTTCCCACTATCTACTTGGTTCCCTGTTAGCCACCGCTCCCACTATCTGCTTGGTTCCCTGAAAGCCACCGCTTCCACTATCTGCTTCCCTGCTAGCCACCATTCCCACTATCTGCTTGGTTCCCTGCTAGCCACCGTTCCCACTATCTGCTTCACTGCTAGCCACCGCTCCCACTATCTGCTTGGTTCCCTGCTAGCCACCGCTCCCACTATCTGCTTCCCTGCTAGCCACCGTTCCCACTATCTTCTTCCCTGCTAGCCACCGTTCCCACTATCTGCTTCCCTAATAGCCACCGCTCCCACTATCTGCTTGCTTCCCTGCTAGCCACCGCACCCACTATCTGCTTCCCTGCTAACCACCGCTCCCACTATCTTCTTCCCTGCTAGCCATTGCTCCCAAAATCTGCTTGCTTCCCTGCTAGCCACCGTTCCCACTATCTGCATACTTGCTAGCCACCGCTCCCACTATCTGTTTCCCTGCTAGCCACCGCTCCTACTATCTGCATACTTGCTAGCCACCGCTCCCACTATCTGCTTGCTTCCCTGCTAGCCACCACTCCCACTATCTGCTTCCCTGCTAGCCACCGCTCCCACTATCTTCTACCCTTCTAGCCACCGCTCACACTATCTGCTTGCTTCCCTGCTAGCCACCGTTCCCACTATCTGCATACTTGCTAGCCACCGCTCCCACTATCTGTTTCCCTGCTATACACCGCTCCTACTTTCTGCATACTTGCTAGCCACCGCTCCCACTATCTGCTTGCTTCCCTGCTAGCCACCGTTCCCACTATCTGCATACTTGCTAGCCACCGCTCCCACTATCTGTTTCCCTGCTAGCCACCGCTCCCACTATCTTCTACCCTTCTAGCCACCGCTCCCACTATCTGCTTGCTTCCCTGCTAGCCACCGTTCCCACTATCTGCATACTTGCTAGCCACCGCTCCCACTATCTGTTTCCCTGCTAGCCACCGCTCCTACTATATGCATACTTGCTAGCCACCGCTCCCACTATCTTCTACCCTTCTAGCCACCGCTCCCACTATCTGCTTGCTTCCCTGCTAGCAACCGTTCCCACTATCTGCATACTTGCTAGTCACCGCTCCCACTATCTGCTTCCCTGCTAGCCACCATTCCCACTATCTGCATACTTGCTAGCCACCGTTTCCACTATCTGCATCCTTGCTAGCACCGTTATCACTATCTGCTTAATTTGTTTACGATACCTTTTGTTTGTTAATATTTTGATAACAATTATTGATTTCCAAATACATCTGTTTAAGATTAACAAAAGAAAAAAATTTAAATTTAAATATATTTTATTGTAAACCTGTGTACTCCAATCCTAGATCACTGTTTTAGAAGGTAAGTGAATTAGTATTTTGTCAATATAAACATAATGAGATTAAAGTTGATATATGTCTTATTAAATAAAGTTATAAGTTAATAGCACAACAATTAATTTATAAATCAATGTAAATTTAAAGAGAATATTTTATGGGGACATTTAAAAATCATTTTTATTAATTTCGTGTTCTTTCAACACTCGCATATATCTTTAAATCTATACAATTCTGTGAATTTAGTCAGGGGGAATCATCTATAACTGATATTGACAGGTAATCAAGTTATTGGGCGTACGTCGAATTTAAGAAATAGGTGAATATTTCCTCTTTAGGTCAAATTTCAAGATTATATTTGACTCCTTGGTGCATGATATTACAAACCATTACTAAGAGCATTAAAAAAATAAAGTTTATATTAATCAACTTTTTGAAAATATTGAATATGATGATTCTAGCATAGTATTTGAATAATTTAGCTTAAAATATACATCATAATAGTTACCCTATATATCTCTTTATTTATAAACTAATTCTGTACATTTAAAATAATACCATTTTAACATTAATTTTTTTTTAAATATCTTTGCCATTATGAACCTCAAAACAGGCCTCAGCGTAGTGTATTAAGACTAATCAAAAATACATTAATTTAAGGATCTTGGGATTGTTATGACATCCTCTGTGAGCCTTAGAGCACACCTCAACTACATAGTTTTGAAGTTTCATATTGGTTTCATATTTAGATCAGGTAAAGACTTTACCTCACCTGAATCACTTGTCATTCTCTTCAAGTATTGGTACACCATATCCAGTGAGATATACTTTTATCATATGGGCGCCTTACCAGCAGGGACATCAAATCTTAGTGGACAGGATACAAAACCGTTTCGTTAGTTCTGAAAACTGTTTTAAAAGTTCCACAGGGAAAAAACTACCTCCTGAAGAGGATAAATATAAATTCTTTGAAAAGAGCATAAACTATTTTGGTCACACGATTGATAGAAATGGATATCACAAGTTTTGAAGTTGAAGAAATAACAACTGCAAAGTGCCCTACAAATGTGAATAAGTTAAGGTCATTTCTCGGTAGCCTACTACATACTAGAACAAATATATTCCCAACTTCTCTGATCTAGTATCACTCTTGAACAGTTTGCTACAAAAAAGTAAGAAATTCGACTGGCCACCAACTTGTGAGGGAATTCTTTCAGAATGAAAAATAGGCATTTGCCAACGAAAGAACCTTGGTGTTATGACTTACTGTATTATTACTTGGTGTTATAAATTGACTGTTGAAGTTATTATGACTCCTCATTTCCCTTGGTTCTCGCAATAGACGCTTCACCAGTAGGCTTAGAAGCGGTTATTTTCCACGGAATCAATAATGGCACAGAAAAACTGATTGCTTTCGCATCTAGGAAACTGATTAAAAGTGAAAGGAGGTATACTTTGATAACCGATCATAAACCACTAGTCTCGAAATATGATCCCCACAGAACATTACCGATGATGGCTCCGACAAGGATATTCAACTAGGAACATTAAATGTGCGTAGTTGAATACCCTTGTAAGGATACTCTAATTGTAAGGTTGATATAAATATTCAGGTAATCTAAACCTGATAGGAAATTTTCCTTTCAGGTTTTGATTATAAAACTAAATTCTGTCAAAACAACACGAAGGTTCCAATGCTGACTTCCTCTAACGATTTACTGTTGAAAATGCAACAGAAAACTTTATTAATGACACCTCAAGATTCTAGTTACATCAATAGGAGACAATGCCTGTGACAAAGGAAGACTTTAGAAAAAGAATCCTCAAAGAACAAAATAACAGAAAATTTTATCCAATTATTGAAGGAAGGAAAAGCCTTGAATAGCATGGTTACAAGGATTTAAAATTTTCATTGCAACATGAATGCTTGTTTGAAGACAATAGAATTATAGATAAAAACATAAAAAATAGTGTAAAAACCCCTGTAAATAGAAATAGACTGATATCATAGCTTATTTCGTTATATTATAAGTTTTGAAATGAATATGTCATAACTCTTAGGGGGTGTTAGCAAATTCAAAGATTAAAATTTTCAACATAAGAACAGCTATATGGATAGCTGTATAGATGAACTGAAAATTTATCATTCATTCTCTTTAGACAAATCCATGATCTAACCTATTTCCCACGAGGAAGTAAATACAGATATTTTTTTATTTTAATTTATATTGGTGATGTGGAGTATTTCAAACCATTATTAAAAAAAATTATGTAGCACACTAACAAAATGTGCATGGAAAAGTTAATTTTCAGAAAAGAAACTCTATTTATGGGTTAAGGCGGCAAAATACGAAAAAATGTCAATACACCAATATTGTAGGGCTTAAAAGGTCGAGGGAGTGAAGTTCTTTCCGTTTTAGGATAGTACCATTCCATAAAGACATATAGCAGAAAAAATATGTTTTAAAAAAGTTTAAGATTTTTTAGGGGTGACAAAATTACAAATTACGAAAAAAATATACATTAAAAAATAAAAAAGAGATTTATTTTAAGTTATTGCGCAAACAATTGATTTTCCTTTGTTATTTATACGGCAACACAATGTCAAAAATGCCAGGCAATGGCTTTTATTATGAATAAATATATGTAACCTTATAGGTCATAGTAAATGTAAAAGATAATTTGGTTACCTTATACAGTAAATATACTTTAATTGGAACAAACTCATTTTAAAATTGGTTGTAATTTCGGATTTAAATATTAAATTCTTAGACTTTTTGCCTTCCTCTACTCTCCCCTAAGTCTTATTTTCTACATAAGGATATAATTTTCTATTTCGAGCAAATAGAAAATTCGATGTATGCTTAACGGTCAAATTACTACACTTTTTTAACATTCGTACAACAGGCATCGCATCCAACGACTACTCGAAAAATATTTAATTACTAATAAGTGAGTGAGTACTTATATTATAACTAACAATGTTCTGTTATTACCTGTTTAAATGTATGAATGCATATGTGTAAATCAGGTTGAGTTGATAAGACAAAATTATTCATACGGATATTTTTTTGTTATCTTTGAAGAATTATTATTTTTCATAATTCGATAAATGAGATGATGATTGAATGCACGTTGTTATCGAGAGGACATTAGGCAATCTTCTGCTGAATGGAAGCCGACGTCCCCATATGGCTAATGGACTCTTTTATTCAATATTTCAGAATAATGTAAGTGCTTTAATACAACCCCTTTCTGGTGATCAAATAAATCAGTTTCGAAAAATCGCATGTTTGGATTTTCCTTAATAAATTAGGAGGATCATTCAGTTCTCTGAGCATATCAATATTTAATATCAATTACACCAACTTTGTGTATTTTTGAGAATGATAAGTTAATCCTTAAACACTTAGTATGAAAATTAATAAAACTTTTAGGAAAAATAGTTTAAACTTATCATTCTTATTATTCTAATCGCTTTGTTAAACAATTATTATATATAGTTTTGAGTTTTAGAAATTCATACGATACATACGTTTCCAAAAAGTATATCATAAGTACAAGGATTTAACAAGTATGGGAAAAATACGACGAACGAAGTTCGTGAAAATCTATACATTGTTTTTGTTTGTGTACTAGCTAAAATTAATTACAGTTGTTAACGAAGAACAAAAAAATATTGAACTTGACCCTTTTATTCCCTTTGCCCTTTTTATTTCAAGCTAGCCGAACGCCTTCGTAACAGGACCTACGTTCAGCTATCACAGGATACGAAAGATATATGCAGGGTACAATATTCGGGACATGCGATTAATGTTATTACAGTTTTCCTCTAGCTACGCCTCGATGGAAGAGGATATGTCAGAGTCAAGCAGGGTGTTACGGCCTTGGACTTAAATGGACCTATGCTCAGTGTCTGCCTCTATATTCAATACGATTCAATATTTAATATTTGAATCATATGCTTTTTGTAATTGTTTATTATTGGTGTTATTATTAATGTTGTCTCTTATTTTTTATACTGTTCAAAATGTATTAAAAAGGTTTTCAAGTTATGAGTATTTTTTATTATGTGTGTAGTATTTTTATGATATTTTGAACAAGGTAAAAAAGTATATGGCGCTGAACAAACCAGATGGACTAAAGCTATGGATGTTTTGTGGAAAACCTTCAAATATCCTTGTTCATACTCTATTTTTTGTGAAATCTGCCTCTTTTGTAATTGTAATCTCTCTTTCTCCTTGACTGATGTTTTTGTTGCTTAATTGTATTTTTTATTGATTTTAATGTTGTAACGGTACAAAACGAGAAGGGGGTCCATTTACACGTTTTAGGTTTGCCTCGGATAGCCTCAGGGACACTGAGTTGTCCAGGGTTCGTTAATTTAATTTTAAGAAACTAATTTACTTTTATTTTTATATGGTTCGTGAGGGCTCAGAAATCCTTTACCATTAAATTCACAAATCTCAGAGGTTAGGTATCATCCTCACCCACGAACTCCTATACAATTTGGAAAAGATCTTTTTTTATTCTTTTATAATTATTATTAATTGAATTACCTTAATTCAATCTTCAGGCTTCTTCCAGCCTGGATCCTAGCTGTCTCACAACACCAGACTTTTTTCAGTCTTACACTCTAACTGAATTGTTAATAAAACACCAGACTTCTTTCAGTCTTACTCTCTAACTGAAGTGTTACTAAAACACCAGACTTCTTTCAGTCTTACTCTCTAACTGAAGTGTTAAATAAAACACCAGACTTCTTTCAGTCTTGTATCCTACTGAATGAATACACGACCTGGGTGCTTATTTAATTCGTCTACTACAAAACTCAACTCAAGTCTAATAATTAAATAAAAATTCCTTTCTCGGACAAACTAAAACCTCTTTACTAAACAAATTAATAATTTCTCTATTTCTCGCACAATATTAGTAACTAGGAATAAGGAGGCTAACTAAACTACCACGGACCACGTTGCCTACCCCTTGGTCTCCTAACTAAATCGGATGCGAGTTGCCTACTACCTTCAGGTCCAAGAACCGACGAGAGAGTCCCTACTACCTGCAGGCCCGAGAGCCGGCGATCAAGTGTCCACTGGAGCTGCTCTCGGTCGTCGTCTCCAGGGCTCCCTACTCCTTCCCCCACCACCGACGGTGGCGCGGTTCGTGGCGGCTCCTTGAACTACAGGGCCAGCTGTTCGCCTCAGCCGGCGGGAACATTTAAATTAAAACTTAAATTTAAAAACAAACTAGACCCACCTTATTTTTGCTCCTCACACCCTCCTTTTACTTCGGGGAACAAAAAGAACACAGGAAAAAAGAACTCTTACTTTCAGGTAAAGAAAATAATACTTTTTTTCAAATAAACTTTTGGCTTTTCGCCTCACAATTTAAATACAGTTTTTTTTCTCCTCCGTCAAAACACACATTTTTTTATTTTTTAGACGTGTCTGCCATTTCGTAGAAGGGTTTCACTGAGAACCTTCGCCCGGTCGCAAACCCATACACACATTTTCCAATTTACAATTTCTTCGCCATTTTTGGATTTCGATTTACAATATTTATACAGTTTCCCATCACGGATAATAAAGTTTCCTCCTGTCGAATTTTTCCTACTCACTTTAGTGAACAATCTATCGTACCAGCAATCCGAGTTATCATTTTTGCTAGCTTCAGGGAGTTCCTGATTAGCGCAGATGGTTATTTCACCGCCCATAACAACTTCTGACGGACCATCTTGTTTCAATCGGTCAATTTTTACATTATACGATACTAAGCCTAACCTTTCTAAAGTATCCACACCTAAGACCACGTCACTTGTAAGGTAAGATAGGTGAATAGCACTGAAATTATTGGTTTGGTTGTCGAGGGTTGTTTCAAACTCAAAAATTTCGGTTTGCCTGGTTTTTGTACCGTCAGCTAACTGTATTACCATCGATACTGGTTTAGGTTTAATCCCACTTTTCAACAAATGTTTAGCTACCTTGGAGTTGATTAGAGATACCGCTGCTCCACTATCCAATAACGCGGAATATTACATACGGTCGGTTATCTTTTTTGGTATTTACACCTCCAAAACCTGTGGGGAATACTTTTATCCTATCTAGCTAAGTTTTCCAATCAGAGGATTTCTTATTTACACAGGACTCTGATGACCTCCATCCAACTGAGTCCACGATCCGTTTTCCTGATTTACATTTACATTCGTCGGTCCTAACGCCTTCTGCGCGACAGTTATAACACCTCAATCTTTTTGGAAAACGACAGTCTCTATATACATGCCCGATTTTATTACAGTTAAAACATGTTACAGGAGAGCGAGGAGGTTGCCTTATCGTTTTCTCATGGATAAGCGGCGCGTCTGATTGAGCCACAGGCCGCTGATAAGGCCAGTCGCGAGCCTGATAAGCTGTCCGGTTATTCCACCGTTCACTAAAATTATTTTTCCTGACATAATTACTATTACGGAAATTATTTTTACCTTCCCATTTATTATCCTTCACCGAGCTTTTTACTGAATCGTAGGAATTATTTTCAAAAACATTGACGACGCACTTATCATCGTACGATTTATTATCAGATTTCCGCTTCAGTTGGTATGCGGTTTCTGAAACTAACGCCATGGATGGGAGAGGGGGTGGTCGGTATAACGCCTTTTCCCTAATATAACTTTCAACATGTTCCGCTTGTTTCAGCATCTCATCGAGTGAAACTATTTCGTCTCGTCTCATTGTCAATTTATATTCCAGTTTCATATTCGTAAAAATAATATCCAATTTTTCCTTCATTGAATATCCTCCTCGCCTACGCATCAAAGTTGTGAGTGCGACAACAAAGTTCCTAAACGGCTCGTTTTTGCCTTGTGTGCGACGCCTAATTTCCTCGCCTAGGTTTCTGACATAACCCGGAGGCAAATAATACAAATCAAAACAACGACGAAAATCATCGTAACAAGCCCAGCTATCTTTATTGTTACGGTACCATAGCAGCGCAGCGCCGTGTAATAATTCCGGCAAAACCGTTAAAATTGTACTATTGTCAATTCCGTATGACTCCATTAATTCCTCTAAACGTTCTAGAAAAGAGATTGGATCTTTATTTCCATCAAACTTAACATTCCACTTCCTCACTAGAGTACACAGAGATGCAGGATCCATTCTGTTGATACCTGACGATTCCTGTCTAATCCCGTACTCGACCGCACTAGGGATGGGTCTATCAGAACCACTAAACACCACGCCGCCATTTGCGTGTGTGTAATTCGGAAAAATACTATCACGATTTCCCTCGTTAGTATTTTTTTCGTTGGCGCGAGATTTAATTACTAATTCCGCTACAGTGCGGCATATCTCATCCATTGACACGTTTGGGGGCATTCCTAACAGTTGGATTAATTTTCCAAGATCCCGACTTCCTGTTTGCTCCTGATTAGCAGATCGTGAATAATCCCGAATATCGCCGCTATTCACATTTTCCGAGGAATACAATAAATTTCTCGCAACTAAAATGTCTCCCTCCATAGGAGTTTTTGTAGTTTTCTGCCTAGGAATACCGTCCTTCCAGAATTTAGCAAAACGTCTCCTCAGTTCATCCATAGTTCCGTACGTATCTAAACCGTATTTACTCATTTCTACTTTAATCTCCTCCTTTATCAAAGTCCGAATCCAACTAGTCCGAGGGTCATCCTCAGAAGGTGATTTAGACGTACAAGTTTGTGTAGTAAGCGGTAAACCTATTGCGGATGTACTGGGAACAGTTGTAACCACATTTTCATCCGTACTCTCAGTATTAGGTTTAGGCGCTGTTGTTTTGGGATCGTTCCTGTACTGACCGTTGTACAGGTTGTTCCGCCAACTACCTTCGGCTTATCCTTTTTATCTCCCTTTGACCTCGTCGGAGAATGAACATACAGTTTGTTCATCCATACTAAATAAAACCAGATTTTCAAAAATAATCCATACAACCCCATTTTACTACAAAATCACTAACCAATTAACTATTCTGTTTGTGAATAATCGAGTGTAAATTGTCAATGCTCAATTTCGTATGCAGTACTGGTTTTAATTTCCTTCTCAATTCTAAATTGAAACAATACAGTTTCACAAAATATATGTTTAATTCGTTCGGGCACCACTAGTAAGATTATTCCTCACACTTAAATATTATACAGTAATATCCAAATTTAACAAACAAAATTTCTCAAAATCAAGTCCCAGTTCGGAGGCGCCATTTGTAACGGTACAAAACGAGGCAAACCGAAATTTTTGAGTTTGAAACAACCCTCGACAACCAAACCAATAATTTCAGTGCTATTCACCTATCTTCTTGACTTTAATATTTACAAACTCTTTCGTCCATTAAAAGTGAAGTTTAAATTTAATGAATTAAATGATTTAATTAATTGATTAATTAAATCCACTAAATGCAGTTTTCAATCTTTAAAAGGAAGAGTACTCTATTTAAAAATAGTTTAACTTAAACTAAGATTCACGTAGAGGAAATAATAACAAACGTTGTGATCACCGATGGGCAGGGCCAAACAGAGCTCAATGAGCTCAACTTTTGCCACAATGTCGCTAAACCCCACTTTTCAGACTTTATCAACTCCTTAATTCAGTTAATGGCCGAGAAAGATGAGTAATTAAATATTCATAATGTTCTGACGATACAAGAGGATATAACTGAGATTCACAAATCGATTGAAGTACTGACTGAATCGATTGATATGTCACTTCAAGGCGAACTTTGAACATGTTGGTAAACACCTTCAAATCACTCTAGAGAATTATGAGGTAGCATAGAAAGTCCTCAAAAAGAGGTATGAGAATAATAGAAAAATTGTTATGTTTCATGTTAATAACATAATTCATTTACCTTAAATTCTAACCCAAACGGCTAGTAACTTAAGGTGGTTCATTTCGCGGTTCTATGAAAATGGCCAAACTCTTTGAAACATCGCTTAGAAACATTTTTGAGGTAAAATTGTCTAACATGATACTGTCGTCTCTCCTTATGAGAATGATAGATAATCAAACGCGAAAAAGATTTGAAGATGATAAGGCAGATTCCCAGATGCTTTCTAGCGCCGAAGAACTAATAGTGTTTTTGGAAAAGTAATATAATGGGTTTGAGACAACCGACAAGAACTTTTACACAAACACTGGGTGAGACGTCTGAGAGCCGATTAACTACCATTGGGGAGGTGAAAGGCACTTTAAACACTCGTATTTTACGAGGGTGACCGGAACAACATTGGTAGTAAACATCGTTGAACATAACGTCCAAACTAGCGATGTAGCGTCGTCGGCTGCAGAAACTGTGTTTTCACTGTTGCCAAAGCCCGACCAGCTGTCCTTCCCTTGGCCACGGAGGGAGAGGGAAAGAGCCCGAGGTAAGAAAGAAAGTCTCAGGCAGTTGTGCCCTGGCTCCTGACCTGTTCACTCAAGAGAAAAAAAAGAAATTAAAGAAGCTGAATGGAAAATATGAAAATTAATTTAGCAATCAGAAATTAAAGAATATCTACGTGCCCTGCATTCTGGTAAACAATGTACTTCTCGACTTCACCATATTTGCCTTGTATTGATGATATATGGTTAATCAGGGTAGGTGGTAGACTTCAACACTCTGATCTCTAATATGATAGCAAGCATCCTATATTGATTCCTAAGTCTCATCGCATCGTTCACCTCATTATTGATTTTTATCACCTGAAATACCTATATTCAGGACTTCAGGCAGTGCAAGCGGCTATATTTTAAAAATTTTGGATTTTTTCAAAGCGAAGTGTCATCCAGCAGAAGCAGAATCTTTAAATGCATTCGATGTTTCAAATGCCCAAACGCAATACGCAGACAATGGGAGATCTTCCTTCTCAACGAGTGACGCTCTCAAGAGTGTTTTAAAACTGTGGGACAGACCATCTCGGTCTTTTTTATGTCAAGACTAGAACACTGAGAAGAGCTAAATAAATCAAAGTACTCATTATTGCATATCTATATGTTTCGCCATCAAGGCTGTCCATCTGAAGGTTGTCACCAATCTCAACACTGAATCTTACATTGCAGCATTGACAACAATTTGTATCTCGTCGTTGTAAAGTGCCTTTCACATCCCCAATGGTAGTTAATCGGCCTCTCAGACGTCTAACCCAGTGTATGTGTAGAATCTTTTGTGTATTTTATCCGTAAAATCAACAAAGGAAAGAGTATGCAGGTTTGCTGCTGTGAGGAATGCTGAAAGTAGGTGTTTCATAACACCTACTTGCAGCAGGTGTTGTTTTAGGTAGCGTCAAAATACACGGTCAAAATATAAATTGTTTAGTTTATATTTTGACCGTTTATACCAAGTTTCATCAACATCTGTCCACAGATAAAGGAGATTACCTAATCTCTATATGATTAACATGGGAAAAGAGTATGCAGGGTAGCTGCCATGAAAAACACATAAACTATATTTTACGTATAAATGGTTGTATCTCAACAACATGAAGCTAAATATCAAGTTTCGTCCAAAAATATTTGTTAATAAGTGAAATATTAATTTTGCCTTTTCTCCGTTAGATTAACATTGGATCCCAAAATACAACGTACTGTGTTTAGATTTTTTAATATCTAGGTAACCGTTCGAGATGGAGAAAAACTATAGGTAACTTATTTGTGTAGTTTTTTAAGCTGATTCTAATGGTGAAAGAAAGCTTCTTCTTCCCGAGCTTCTTCCCTATGGGAAATTCACTAAAAGCAAAAAATATTACTAAATATATAGTGTCTGCAAAGGCTACAGTAGTTTGGGTCAACTCTCATACCCCATAATCTTACAACTTTCACATTCCGTTCTGTCGATATCGTGCTTACACAATAATCATATAATCATTGTTAGCTGCGGGAGTCTTAGGATAAACTTTAAAAATTCAGTTTTATATTTTGCATAACTGGTATACGTAATAATACGTACTGTTTTACCAATAAATTATACTCTGCAGAGTGAAAGACAGTTTTTATTTAGTAGCAACGTTAAGAAATAAGGATGTTGATAAATAATGCAATTTTTAGAGTTCATTATTTTGGTAAACAAAAATAGCTATCACACAAAAACACAGGGAATTTTGGACAACGCTGTGTTAATTAAAACTGTTTTGAGTTGTTGAATACATGAAAGCTGTTCCACATGGAATAGCCGGTGATGAAAAGGTAAACTTTTCCGCTTTTTGCCAACGTACTGGTGGATTGTAACAGATATTTCTTCTTATCTCCCGTGCCTTGATATTCACAAAGTTAAACAATTTTAAGCTATTTTTCGTTTAAAATTATTTTGATTAGTTTTTAAAATGGTATAGCTGCAAACAAAACAAAATAAATGAACCAGATATCTTTTCATCGACAGACCCTATAATGATACATATCGGATATGTAGCATTCATATTTACAAACTAAATCAAAGCGATGATTCCATTTCAAATATATTATTACTCTGGCACGGCGAAGGACTGGTAAACTGAAGAAGCGATGTACCCAAAACACTCTTACAGGTTAAAGTGTACGCTAGTCCAAAACTAAGAAAGATATATGGGGTATGAAGCCCACCACCTTCTTTCAGACGTATGGGGAGGAGTATTTAAATAATCATAGGTATACTTTTTCCACCTTAGATTTTTTGTATATAATCTATTTCAATTGATTGAAAACGTTTTAGCGAATTTCCCATATGGAAGAAGCTATTACCGTAGGTGTCATGGTAAGACTTAAGCCCGGGACCATGTTATTTTTTCTTCTTTAGGTGCCTAGAGACCAAAAACAATTATTGTCGTAAAAAAAAATATATATATATATATATATATATATATATGTTTGTGTGTGTGTGTGTGTGTGTGTGTGTGTGTGTGTGTGTGTGTGTGTGTGTGTGTGTGTGTGTGTGTGTGTGTGTGTGTGTGTGGGTGTGTGTGTGTGTGTGTGTGTGTGTGTGTGTGTGTGTGTGTGTGTGTGTGTGTGTGTGTGTGTGTGTCTGTGAACACGATTACTTTCGTAAAAATGGTCTGATCGAGACCAAATTTGGGACAGACGTGTATTCCTACATTTGCTTGGACGGGGTCGTAAACCAGGCATATCGGACGATCGGAATGGGTAGTTTGGGGGGGTTTTGTACCCCAAAAATGGGTTTTTGCGTTTTTCCCATGTAATTATTAAAAATTTTAAATTTTATCCTTTACTATTAGAATCACCTTAAAAACTACACAATTTGATTCCTTAAAGTTTTTTTTCTATCTCCAACGGTTACCGAGTTATTAAAAAATCTAAACACAGTACGTTGTATTTTGGGGCTCCAATGTTAATCTTATGGAGGATAAGGAAAAATTAATGTTTTACTTCTAATGTTTTTGGACGAAACTTGATATTTAGCTTCATGTGGTTTAGATCCATACAACTATGCTTAAAAATCATAATTTATGTGTTTATCATGCCAGCTAACCTGCATACTCTTTTTCCATGTTAATCATATGGGGTTTATGTAAACTCCTTTATTTGTGGACAAATGTTGATGAAACTTGATATAAATTGTCAAAATATAAGTTGTTTACGCTAGAAACACCTACTTTCATCGTTCCTCACAGCAGCAAACCTGCATACTCTTTCCATTGTTAATCTTATGGAGAGTAGGCAAATAATACTCATACTTATTGACAGATAGTGATAAAACTTGTCACTTGTCATATATTATTATTATTATTATGTTATTGATTTGGAAATACGCTGAGTACGCAGGTCTGCTGTGACGGGGGTATTTCTTAATGTAATAGATAGATCATACTATTGAAAAATATAAGGGTTGTTTAATTTTATTTTTTAACAAGTCTTTTTAATTTTTTAATACAAAAAATATGTAAGAAGTATAGTAAACTATATGTGAATTTTTATGCTACTGTTTTTGCATTCTATATTGAAGAACATATGTAAACGAACCATATGAGGAAATTCCAAAAAAAACTTCAGGTGTTTATTTATCAAATAAAATTAGAATTTTCACATCACCTATTTGTTGTTTAAACTTTTCAAATCTATTAAATGATTAAAAGATGTGTTGGCCTTTTTCAATTTCATTTCATCCTTTTTTAAACTTTTTCATTTTGATTCGACGTAAAACTAGCTGTGCGTGCATGTGAAATTTATTATAAAACATATTATGAATATTGACAATACAAAACCAATGCTTGATAATTACCTGTGCTTAAATAGTGTAAGAATAAAATAGTTATTTATAAAATTTGCATGGGTGAATTGGATGTTTATTAACTCCTGTATATCATTAATCACTTATCCATTTGGTAAGGAAGCTTTTTTTTGTTTTTTAATAACATCAGATTTATTATTGGAAGATGTTGGTCATAACTTATAATTAATTAATTGTCAATCACATATTATGATTGATATAACTAGTACCTGGTGACCGAGCTTTGCTCGTTTAGATGTATTATATTATATTACATATTATATTTACATGTATTATAAAAATTTATTAGAAAAATTAAAACATATTTATTACTCAATGAAAACATTTATGTGGTTTAAATAAAACAGATTTAATACACCATAATTAATATAGCACTGAAACAAAAACAACAAACAAAAAAACAACAAAAAGTATTGGCAAAAATAATTGTATCGCTGAACAAAAAGTATTGCCTCTGATAGGGTTTGAACACACGACCTTCGTGTTACGAGGCCAACACGCTACCGCTGGACCACGGCGTCTGCCAAATGAGTGACGCCGGTTAAGATATTTTAGCCAACCTCAATTGTTTTAGCCGATCATTTACTGTTTAACCATCTATACAGTTATTATTAGCCTGTGACCAACTGATTTTGATATAAACGGAATGAGGATTGAAAAGCAAAAGAGTTAATTTACACATATTAATTGGTTTGTTACAGTGGCTTCAAGCAATACAACAAATACGTTTTCTATCAAAACACGGAAGATTTTGGAAATACTCTTTCCTGGTTTTATTTCGCACAGTTATGTTACCCTTAAGTTTTTACAAATTGTTTAGTAACCTGATAATTTTACATTTATTACATACATAAAATAAATATTTATGAAAAACCTCTATTCACATATTGTTCTTTGCCGTCTTCAATCAAGAACTGTCAAACGGTTATAAACAGCTGTTTTAGTTTGTATTGTTTACATTTTACTCTCCATAACCGTAATGTTAAATTTTTAGATTTTAAACTTAATATTACAAGAAAACACGAATTTGCCTGGACATTAGACCTATGTAGAACTTATTTTCTACTCAGAAATTAGTTATTTCCAAAATTTGAAGAAAATCCTTAGTGCCGTTTTCGAGGTCCGTGTGCAAATTTATATACAGGGTGTTCATTAAAGTTGGGGACAAACTTCAAGGGGTGATAGTACTCATCAAAATAAACAAAGAATTTCCTGTAAACATATTTTGACTGGTAACAGTAAAAGGGCCAAGAGGAAGAGGCCTTTCTTTCAAGTGCCGTCTTGAAGCAGTCTTTCAAGCACTTGGCTGTTGATATCTACATGGTCAATCCTAGACTGTTAAAAGTTGATAAGTGGTTTGGAACCAAGAAGGAGCTTGCCGCTGTGAGGACAGTTTGCTCTCACATTGAGTGCATGCTCAAGGGAGTCACCAAGGGATTCGTATACCAGATGAGAGCTCTCTATGCCCAGTTCCCCATCAATTGTGTAACCACCGAGAACAAAACAGTGTTTGAAGTGAGGAACTTCCTCAGAGAAAAGTACATTAGGAGGGTAAAGATGGCCCTGGTGTAACGGTGACAAATTCCATCAGACAAAAGGATGAGTTCTTTCTAGAAGTAAACAGCATTGAAGATGTGTTAAGATCAGCTGCCCTCTTCTAGCAGTCAACCACAGTTATGGACAAGGATATCCGAGATCTTGGATGGTCTTTACGTCTCTGAAAAAAACTACTGTTGTTCAAGATGAATAGAGCCAATAAAATATAAAATATCCAAACAGATTAGTATTTTATATACGGATCGTATCATAGTATTGAGAATAAACAAAAAAACTTTGAAAAATCTTAAAAAATAAAAGAATAAACTAATCAAACTTAAAATAACTTTCATAATAAATAACTAACTATTTAAAAAACTATTAACTATAACAAATAAAATAGATATTTTATTTCCAATCAAAGAAATCTATATAAAATACATCTGAATTTAGTGATATATTTCATGAACAAAACTCCTAAACTCAACGGTCTGACTCAAAAGCCAGCTAGACCAAAGAGAAGTACGACTGCAGCTCGGGTTTCAGCGTTTGATTGGCTTGATCGTCACACTTTTTATTAAAAAAGTCATTGATAAAATCGAACTGGTAAAAAATAACATTTTAAAATAGCACTGCAGAATTTAAAAGTTGAATATATTTTTCAGAAAATACTTTCCTTAAAACATGTTTGGCGTATAACTATTGGTACAGTAGTTAGAAAATAGTTATAATAGTAATATATTGGTTCACCGTTTCATTAAGTCGTTCCATAGTAATAACCTTACAAACCACAACCCGGCTGATCAAAAACGGCACTATACAGGATCTTCAAAATATACCCCAATTCATGTTTAACCCGCGGATGGTCGGGGGCGAACTTTTCACTTTTCAGTTTACTTTTAATTTTAAGTTTCTACAAAACTTAAATATCGGCCTGAAACTCGGAATACCTGTTGTTTAAGGGTGTCAGCAGTGGTGAGATACGGTGGGGGGGGGGTTAAGTGACCTTCAGTTAGTCTCGCACCTTTGTTTCATGACGAATTACAGTGCAGTAAGCACAACTAATTAGGCCTTTTATTTTGTAATAAGTTATGTGTTTTGTATATTTGTTATTTTAATGCATTTTTAATAGTTTTATGTGTTTAAAAAAACTGATTGAAAAAAGTTAAATAAATTTATAACAAAATTTCATTTGAGTGTTTAATTTTTTTACTGTGAAATTAGTTTTTTGTGTACAATTAATGGTTAGAATAGTTCAAAATAGCGGTACGATATAGTTTGTTCGAAATTCATAGAATAAAAACCGTAAAAAAGTCATTCAAAAAAAGGTGAGTGCGGCGCTCGCCCCCCGACCATCCGCGTAACAGTGTGACCTCGACTAACGGCGGATTAAGCACAGATCTCAAAATATGGGTTGATCTCGGGTTAGGTAAAACCATATTTTTAGATCTGTGCTTAACTGGTTTGGTAGAAGTTTTAAAAATCGCTACATTGGATTTATGAAATCTGTATAATTTATTGTTTTAGAACATTTACTACAAGACTATATACAAACAGTTTACGAACTCAGCAGAAAAGAAATTTTTTTGCCAAAATTGAGAGTTTATAATATAAAAAGCAAAACGGTATCATCTGAAACGTGTATTATGTTAAAATAAATCTTTTGATGTAGGTGCTAGCTGCAAGCAACAACAATGTAAATAAATAACCGTTTAAATATAAAATATTACTCCTCTAAAACGAATGATCCAGGTAGCTGGATTCACCGCAGCTGTAATGATCAATAAACACGGTTAACCTTTATTAGGATAGAGGTTTGGACACACATAAACATTTAATGACCTACACTGCTGGATTGATGATGTAGTGATTTGACCACGTGACCTATCGGCCACCATCAATTACGCTTCCAGATTAGTTAACTGAAAATAACCAATCCATATCAACGGAGACGACCACAATATTTGTGTGTGGCCTCGAGCACTGCAATAGCTATATCACCGCTCATCATTCCCTAGAGAAGCTACTTTGAAAAATGTTATCGTACCACATATGAAAAATAAATGTAATTTTATGCAAATTTATAGTGCCTATTCTTTGTCTTTTTAGATGGTAAATAAAGTTATTTTTTTTAATAAATATATGTTTTTCAATTTACAAACCCTTGCACAAATACGTGGTATATTTATCTGTTTACATATCTGTACACTTAGTTTTTATTATAATATCTTAAACTGCAAAAATGTTTTAAAACAAATTTATTTAACGCTGATGACTGGTAAACATTTTTATTACTATGGTTAAACATAAATCCTACAATATGTGTGTGTTTTAGCTTTAACTGAAATATAAAACCATTATGCAACTCTTCTTTTAATAGTCAGTAAAACAAAAAAAACTCAAAACGTCCCTCCTTTTAACCATACACCTAAGAAGAAACAAAATAGGTGTTTACGATCTTGTAGTCTTGTTAGGCTACTTGTGTACTATGGCTGAGTGGTCACTAAGGCTGACATGTTCCTTCGACAGAACTATTAAATAACATTTATATAAAATTAACTTCGTGTTTACTTATAAAGTAAATTTTTTCTTTTATTTATGGTATTAAAATTACCAAGTTATATAACGAACTTAGCCTAACAAAACTAATATTTTAATAATGCATATAATAAAAAGGTCGAAAACCTTCAAGGCAAAATGTTTTAACACACAACTTGATTTACGGTCAATTGTTGACCTTATTTCAAGCCTTCGCCTCTTGTTTATCGGAGAGCTTCGCTATTTAATACATTCCCGATTTTTCTTCTATAATTTGGGCTAAATATAATTAACTCTCAGATTGTGTTATGGCAAAGAACTAGTTAACATTATCAAATAAATTGCTGTTTGAAAATATATTAACTAATATTTGCAATTAGAAGTTTTAATATAATTTTTATCATTAATTTATTTTAATGATAAAATTATTATTGATTATAATGAATATTTTTGATTATAAATTAATGCGGAACTTTATCTAATAAGGAAATGCAAGGTTTAACTGCTAGGGATTAAATTAATTTAGTTTACAATAATATTAAAAAGATATTATTTTTAAATCTATTTGGTTTACAATAATATTAAAAAGATATTATCTTTTTGTCCAAGAAAATTTTCTTTAGCGTTTCTTCTTATTTCAGAGTTCGGCTTTGCGTCGCACGTAAATCGTGATTGTGCTTTGAGAACGACCACTTTGGCCCTTTTCTTGAAAGTAAAATTTATTTTACTTGGTCTGTTTAATTTGTATAAACCTCACTATTAAATTAGTTTACAATAATATTAAAAAGATATTATTTTTAAATCTATTTGGTTTACAATAATATTAAAAAGATATTATCTTTTTGTCCAAGAAAATGTTTCTTTAGCGTTTCTTCTTATTTCAGAGTTCGGCTTTGCGTCGCACGTAAATCGTGATTGTGCTTTGAGAACGACCACTTTGGCCCTTGTCTTGAAAGTAAAATTTATTTTACTTGGTCTGTTTAATTTGTATAAACCTCACTATTAAATTCAAAGCTCTGAAACAACTAACCTTTTTTATTGAGTGATCCTTGCGTTTACTTTAATAAAATATTGACTAATTAGCTTCCACTAGCATCATCAATTTAAAGTGTTCAAAAAAAGGAAACCAACAAAACCTAAAAGTATTATAATATTACTTATTTTACGTTTAAAAAAAATTACCTAAAGGCTAAGAAGAAAATTGTAAAATCCAAATTGCGTCAATTGACATAAATTTAACAATTTAAATAAATAGCTACGAGAAATTATAACTGGTAACTGGTTTCAATAGCTTATTACAATCAAACAATTAAACTCATTTTTCATCAGTAATAGGGGATCAAACATTTCTTTGAAATATACAAACGTGTATAAAAGTAGCTGAACATGTACGGTATTACTAAGAACTAACTTGTTAAATTAGGAATAGAAATAAATATATAATGTTAAGTTTTACTAAGCAAACACTTTTCACCGAATACAAAAGACCCAATTATCACATTATATTATGTAAATAAATATAGTTGCAGAGTTGTCAGTTTCTTCACGCTACGTCTACGCCACGAAAATTGTTCTCTAGGATCGTGCTTAGATAAATCAAACTTAACTTGGTTTAGTTTAATGATTAACCGGGGAATATTTAACGGTACGTCCTTACTCTTCAGTCCTCACTAAATTTATTCGTTAATATCGTTGTTAATATAAATGGGAAACTAAATAAAATGTTCGACACCAAGTTTTATTGACTTAATCACTTAATCAGCGTAATCCCAAAGAACGATTTTTTTAGTTTAATTTTAGTTTTAGTTTAGTTTTATTTATTTTTTTTTAGTAAAATAAATTTTCTAGTTGTTCCTCTGTCTCTATTTTATAAAGTGGTTTTATTCTCTATTCATGCAAATTTCAAAGATTAAATCCTAGATACGAATTGTCCATAGAATAATGGGCAATACGCACAAAATTAGCTGAATAATTTTTTTTTATAATTTTCTTAAGCCCAATGTTTGGTTATATTTATTTTCAAACTGCTTTTGCTAATCTGCTTTTGCTAGTGCCAATCTCTTTTTAGCGAATTTCCCATAGGGAAGAAGCTATTACCGTTGGTCTTATGGTAAGACTTAAGCCCGAGACCATGTTATTTTTTCGTCTTTAGATGCCCAGAGTCCAAAAACAATAGTCGTTAAAATTTATATATATATATATATATATATATATATATATATATTATTATTATTATTTTCGATATTTCCCCTTTAGGGGAGCGTAAAAACACAATCAACTATCATGGTCCCTTTTTCTTTATTTTCCTTCTTTCTTCCCAAAAACCTCTCATGTATTCACTGTGTTCTCTCTTCATTTCTCCTGTCCACTTCTTTCCAATTCTTTTCTTTCTAGGTGTCTCTGTGATCTTCTGTTTTCTGATTTTTTCTCTGTACTCGCTCCTGTTTAATATATCTTCTTCAGAGATGCTCAGCTTTACAAGATCTTCCATGGTTTCCTTCATCCAAGGAGTTTTTATTTTACTGTTCTTCACTATATTAAATATTTTCTTGGTGAGTCTGCCGTCGTTCATCCTAAAAATGTGCCCATAAAATCTTGCTTGCCTTTTCCTAAAGTTGTTTGTAATGGTGTCCGTCTGCTTGTATAACTCTACTGTAGGTCTCTTTCTCAATATTCCCACTCTGTGGACTGGCCCATAAGTTTTTCCTTAATATTTTTCTTTCTTGTTTTTCTTGTCTTGTCTTGTTTTCTCCTAGGTATTTGAAATTCTCTACTTGTTTTATGCTTCCGTATATATATATATATATATATATATATATATATATATGTGTGTGTGTGTGTGTGTGTGTGTGTGTGTGTCTGTTAACACGATAACTCTCGTAAAAATGGTCCGATCAAGACCAAATTTCCAAATTTGGTAGAGACGTGTATTCCTACAAATGCTCGGACGAGTTCGTAAACCAGACATATCGGTCAATGGGAACGGATAGTTTGAGGGGGTTTTGTACCCCAAAATCAGGTTTTTTGCGTTTTTCACATGTAATTTTTAAAAATTTCTAATTTTATATTTCACCATTGGAATCAGCTTAAAAAACTACACAATTAAGTTTCTTAAAGTTTTTCTCGATCTCCAACGGTTACCAAGATATTATAAAATCTAAACACAGTAAGTTGTATTGTGGGGCTCCAATGTTAATCTTATGGAGGATAAGGAAAAATTAATATTTCCCATATTAATCAATATTTTTGGGGAAAAAACTTTATATTTAGCTTCATGTGGTTGAGTTCTATCCATTTATGCTTAAAAATCATAGTTTATGTGTTTATCATGACACCAAACCTGCATACTTTTTTCCCATATTAATCATATAGGGAATAGGTAAACTTCTTTATTTGTGAACAGATGTTGATGAAAGTTGGTATAAATATCAAGATAAAATTTATTCATGGTAGAAATGACTTCTTTCAGTGTTCCTCACAGCAGCTAACCTGCACACTCTTTCCTATGTTAATCTTATGGAGAATAGGCAAATAATTCTCATGTTTATGGACATATTTTTATAAAACGTCATATATTAAATTATTGATTTGGAAATTTGCTGAGTACGCAGGTCTGCTGCGACGGGGGTATTCTTTAATAGGAATAGGTTGTAATAAAATTTAAAGATATTTTGCTGTGCCGTTTTTGAGATCATTTTCTACATTGACCAGATATGCGAACATATCCTGCATTACAATATACAATAAATAGTCTTTCGTAAAATGATTTCTGTTTTAAAACGACTTAGCAAGTCTTAACACTGGAGCAACGAAGTTATGAACGACTAAGCCACGATCAGTGTAACAATATTACAACCATTAGTTTCAAAATATTATTACGTTAAAATATATTCTTTTTTTTAAATACAGAAATAATAAAATTAAATTTGTTTTTAGTTATAAATAATCATTTAGACAAGAATGATATATTATTTCTTAAAAATTGTATCTAAATCTTGTACTCAGAAATTATAAATTCCTACATAAAAGCTTTGCAGAAAGTAAGCCTAAATGAATCTTGTGATGTCCCATTCTAAGATTACAAGATAAAAGTAGTATTATACAACTTTACTAGAATAGATACTTTTAAAAAATACAAATAGTAAAGAAAGTAAAATATACATCGCCTATCAAAATACTAATTGTACATTATCAGGTTATGTTAAAAGGTAAGAATCACTGTTCAAGTTATTTAAGCTAATTCATTAAACAATTAATTGAAGTACCAAGAAAATAATTATTCATAACAGAAGAAGTGTTTTTTTAAGTTAAAAATAAAATGTAAACGAAACAAATATCAATTTGACAAAGATGAACCATAAAAACATGTGATTATAGTTAAATACAAGTCATAAAAAATAGGTAAGTACTGGTCATGGAGAATACCATGATAATAACAAGCACATCATAATAAATAAATGTTGTAGTCTATTTTAACTATAAAAATAGGACCTAACCTCCTGTGCTTATAAAACGATATAGGATTAAAAAGTTCTTAAATACGAGCACAATATATATGGGGTACTCGTTGGCGCAGTTGGTTAAAGGTTTGTGAATGAAAACAAGTGACAAGTGACTCCTATGAGGTCATAACTAGAGATCAAGATATCTCGTTAAAAAGTATAACTTTTTGTGCTCTATTATTTAAAAAAATTTAATTTACAACAGAACTCTATGGATAGAAAAAAGCCTTTGCAAATGGTAGGAGTGAGTTTCCCCAGGCACTCACTGCTACTAATGGCAAGGGATGAGTGTTCACAGCACCTTACACTAATATCATACTAATTATATGATAAGAGTGTTCCCAAGCCCTCAAAACTAATATGGTATAATGGTGGGGGCAGGAGTTCCCAGGCTCTCAAAATAATATCCCACTAATGGCAGGGGATGAGTATTCCCAGGTCCTTAATCTAATATGCTGCTATGGCGGGGAATTAGTAATCCCAGGACCTCACTAATACCGGGAAAAGAGTGTGTGCAAGCGCTCAAACTAATATATCACTTATGGTATGGGATTAAGAGTTTCCATGCCCAACATAATAAGCTACTAATGGGATCCATGAAATCGCGCTTCACTAAAATCGTGCGACAGCATTTCTCTCATTATTCCTCCATGTTTTCTTTCTGAAAATACATTGTTGCTTAACTATAGAAATGAACAAGGTGGATAAAATAAATAAAATATATTTTGGATTATTTTTTATGTCAGGTAAAACAAGGAGGAATGATGAGAAAAATGCGGTCGCACGATTTTAATATCGCGTACATGAAGTCTTCCCGCTACAGCTAATGTGGGCCATGAGTGATTACAGGTCCTCAAAATAATAAACAACTGATAGCGGGGGTGGTGTTCCAGGATCTCACCCTAATATTCCACGAATGGCTGAATATGAGTATTCCAGGGCCCTAATGCTAATATGTTATTAATGGTGGGGGATTCAGTGTTCCAAGGTCCTTAAACTTATTCGTTTGATTAGTTTATAAGTTAATTCGCTAGTTGTTAGTTTTCTTAACACATTAAACGTGTTAAACTGGTAGTAGTTTATTTGGTACTAATGGTGAGTGATGAGTGTTCCTTGACCCTGAAACTGATAAGTCACTTATTGCGGCGGATGAGTGTTCCAAGGCCCTCACATACTTATGCTGCTAATGGGGGATGAGTGTTCCCAAGTTGACCAACCAATATGCTGCTAGTGTCAGAGACTGGTGATTCCAGGCCCACAAATTCTTGATTTAACATGTTTAATAGTTTAATATACTTGAATCAAACTACCAAGTGTTAATAAAAATAATCTTTATTCAAATAATTCGTACGTTTTCATGGGTTTCCATTCCGCCAGATAGTTTACTAGTTTTAAGTATTATTTATTGTGTAGTTAAAATATTATAGGTATGATATTATATATATTTTTACTATGATATTTTTCTAAGTAATTTAATCTTAGTATTTTTTTCTTAATAGCCTCATCAAGAGTATAATTTATGTTAACTGGTATAATGCCAATGTATAAAGTAACTTTTATCCCCCTGATAACTTTAAATTTGTTTATGATCCAAAGTAACTATTAATTAATTTCGATAATCACTTGCAAAGTATTAAGTGATAAATAGAAAGCCAAGTTTGAAAACCGATCCACTTTGGAGAATATTGTAGCTGTAAAATACATCCAGGTAATCCCGGTAAATCCCTCAAGGGTTTTAAAATATTTTGTAATGTTGTATTTTGTATATTTTTTGCAAGAAACGCATAAACAGGTAAAGTTTATTGGATGTAAAATATTAAAAGTATTTTAATGTTCGTTTACTTTTAAGTGCATATTTTTTATTAATAGTTATATGATGTCCGTTTTTTTATATCACGGTTATTGTATTTTGTACATTATTCCTTGTGCCAATATTCCTAATATTACGTAGGTCAATGATACATGCCTACTGGTTCATTTAATATATGTATATTTTTAGAAGGTTACGCAATACTAGTTGACCTGGATATTATAGTTACTTACCGTTCAATCTATCGATGAATATATATGGTTGAGCTAAGTAGTAGATAATATTTGCAATTTACTGAATGCTTGGAGTCTGCAAAGCTCAAGAGGGCTGTAACGGGAACTAACTCGTTAATCAGAGTGATATAGCACTTAAAACTGGAGGAAGGCTTAACTACTTGGCGAAGCTATGTGTATATTGGCACTAGGCACAGGTGATTTGTTTTCATAACAACATATTTAATACTTGATTTTTTATTGAACTTAGAATAAAATCGTCAGTCAATAATATTTTTGCGTTCAAATTTATTTTTTATTGACATGCAAAAGAATGAGGGTAAATCTCTTTTACTTAAATATTATTTATACCTCCAGTAAAATCCTCATAATTTTTAAATATATAATCACATGTCAAAATGTTTATAGTCATTATTTGTCATTATTTCATAACTTTTCCATGCTTTCATTGCTTGACAACGTTAATTGTATGTATTAACTAATTAAAATTCGCAAAACATGTAATTTTCATTCTCTATAATTTATTCTGTCAAACCAATTTAATACTTATATTAAGTCATTTGGCAAGTTTTCTCCAAAGTACGATATATATATATATATATATATATATATATATATATATATATATATATTAATTATCCTGCACCCATGAAATAAATCTTAGACTACTTTTTGACTGTGAGATATTGCGTTTCGTTAATTGTATGCACCATGTGGATTCCAAATGTATTATTTTTGTTTATAGATTGCATTTTATAACAGTAGAGTTGTTACAGATCAAGTCATAGTAGCAGATTTACTTTTACTTTATAAAAATAATAGACAAAAATGAAAAGGTATAAAAGTGAGTTTAGAACGAAAGTTCTCTTATTTTTCATGGAAGTTATGACATGACTGCTCCACGTGTGAGTGTCACCTAATCAGAACCGAGCTGAATAAATATAATCCTTTTTTTCCTTTCTCCGACCTATACGTTAGTATCAGAAAATTCGGGTTGGAGTTTTCAATATTGATATATCTATTTTAGGGTCCCCTGAAACGTAAAAAGTTTTGTCTGTGTGAGAGTGTCTATAGTAGTAGCCTATATTTGCCTCGCTTAGCATGTCAGATGGTGGGGGATCTCAATTTAACTGACAGACCTTACTCAAAATGTCTCTCTAATGGCTCCCAATGATCAAGAAATAACAGAGTTGATACAAAATGTTTCAACGATTACAGGTCAAAAATATACATATTAGTTGTCTCTACCATAAATAAATATAAATTAAAATTACACAAACCATTGAAGGATACAGATTAAACTCTCTCATAACAACACATCGTTAAAACCTTTTATACATTAAACTCCTGAAAGCCTCCATAAAATTATTATACACTACATGCTAATGGCCGTTTTACTTATATCCTACATGAATTACAAATACCAGTTGTGAGGTACTAAGGTTGGAGGGGGGAGGAATTATATTTACAAAAGTAAAACAACGCTAGGACTCACCTAGCCTAAGCCTGGAGGTATAGTCAGCCAAGACTTTAGCCCTAGGACTACCCATACATCCCAATATAATGTATCCTCATATTTGCACCGCCGTCGCTATAGGTTCTGATTAATAGCCCACCTTATATTTCACGGCCAAATCACATCAGGTTCATCCATAGCCATGATGAGTCACAAGATTTATCGCCAAATTTTGCCGACTCACATAACCTATACTTGTTGTTTTCTTGTTGCGTCCGGCTGTCCGCTGGCCTGCATTTTTTCCTTTTTCGCTACGGCCGACGGCCAGTGAGTGATTCTTATTTCTGTCGCCGGAAAACGTAAAAAATGAGTAACCAGCGGATTAATCCGCTGTTTTATACCTCTACACTCTGGGGTGATGGAAATAATCTACCTTGTGAGGAAGATTATTCTCTACCGAACCACGAGAGTGGAAACTCCACGACACGAGACCGGTCCTGTACTACGACCTGTCCGGTCGGTACTGGCAGAACCCCGTTAATAAATTTATAAAGGAACTATTATTTTACTCAATTTCAGTTTTTTGTTTATTTATAATTCAAACTATCCCAAATATCCCTTCTGTTTTTTTAATTATATTGCGTCAATATGCATATACTATATACATATGTACTCAAGACATACGACTTTTTTAATTAGGGTAAACCCAACAACGTGTTGGGTGATAAAAGCTTATATCCGCGCGTTCCGACCCTGGACTATTATTCTCCGACGACGAGCCGAAAGAATCTGGTGAAATCTGTGACCTTCTTAGGGGCTTGGGTGATATCGGCCTGACCAAATTTGCAAACCCCCTCGAAGAACACGTCATACAGTGAATTAATTAAATTTTAGCAATTCACGATCTTTAGTTAAAATTTTTGAAGTCTAATGAATTTAGGTGTCGCATACCCATGTTGCATGGTCGTGGACTCATGGTCGGGTCGTGGAATGTCTTCATGGAGTCGTCGGGTTGGTCGTGTAAAAGGATGGCTTCGTCCTGGTTTTGGGTGGGTTGCTCCATTCACCCACCTTCCACCAAGCACTATCTTCTTCTTCCAACTGCGTCCTTTGTGCTTCAAGTCATCCTCTCTCCTCTTCTTGACCTCTTCTCTCTGTCGCTTCTTCAAACCTATTGCTTACCCCAATTGTTTGTCCCATGTCTGCCCCCAATATCATAATACATTTGTTGTGTATGAATAACTATAAAATATCGTATAATTTATTTTGACTTACAATGTGTGTGCGAGTAAAACCAGCTCAAAGAGTAGAAAAATACATACTTAGAAAGATTAGTCTATGACTATTGGAAAATTTAACTGTAAGTTGACCGTCTGTGGTATACACAGTATGATTCATAAGAGCACCCAATTTTGCTCTTACGAAGAATAGTTGAAAGTAGTTAAGTCCACTGATATCGTTTATTTACCTTTCCGAAGAGACGTGTGTTCTTCATAACTCGATTGTCCCTTTCAAACAGTTCATATTTTGAAATCTCCGTGGTGGCCCCTCTTATTTAATTGTATTAGTTATTCTGCTAAGAACATTTTCGCCAATTTTTGAAACAAAAATTGAGAACAAGTCCATCGTGAACTAAAAATAAACGTCCTCTGCCTACTGCACGCACTACTTTCTTAAAAGCTTTCTTGATGAGGCTCTTTAAAATCTTTTATTGAATCTGGGGTTTTCAGAACTTAATCGTCACATTCAATCGCCATTCTCGTTGTCAAATAATAATGTTTATCGTGTTAATAATGTTTAATAATAATATTTGATTTCACAAGATGCAATATATTTTTCCATTTACTTACCCTAAAAAAGTACTAAAGAGTGTATATGCTACATTTTTGTATGTATACAGCATATTCAAAAATGAGCTTTGAAATGGGGGTATTTCTTGAGACAATGGTCAATCCTGTTGTGTGCAATGCTGCTATCTTGGCAAACCCGTGATGAATTACTTTTCTGGCTAAACTAATAAAACAAATCATAGATTTATATTTTTTGTGAAATCCAGAGACATAATTATGAGAAACAAAGTATTTTATTTTTATAATGCATTTGAGTCTGTTGAAGTAATATAAACTGAATAAGATTATTATATGAAATGCTGTTTTGGTTCTTAGTTATATTGTTCGTAAAAATTTGTTCACGTAATGATAAAAAAGGGTAATAAATAATGAAGTTTAAAATAATATTATCTGTTTGGCGGGACACACTCAACTATTTTTATTTTTGTGGCTGGATCTCGTCATTAACACATAACATACACAAAACATACACAAAACATACACAGAATATCGTTCCTGTCCCTTTATTCCAAAATAATCGTACATGAAATAATAGTATGTATTTCAAAATAGTAGTTATTTAAAATAATAGTATGGAATAGGTAGATATCAATTCAATCTATTAAAAAATCTAAAAATGGAAATAACTTATTATGTGTAAACAAGTAAAGAATTATTCGATCTAGTAAAATTAAGTAAATTACGAATTACAAATCTTTACTACATCAGAGCTCAGTAGTTAGATGTATTTAGTACTACATAAGCAAGGATGAGTCGATATTTAATTGCATGGTGGTGCAACAATCAAGTGTAACTCAGAGATGGTCATTAGACGGGGCCCTGTAGTAGATCCATCTACTGTAATCATGAAAATGTATAGGCCCTTTACCAGCTCCTCATCATGAACCCCACCAGAAGGCGAGTACAATACTTTGACATTAGCAGAACGATTATCTCAATGAATGTGTCACTAAAATTTAGCTATGGTAATTATAATTGCTAGCCTTTAAGTAACTACATAAACTGACAGACATCAGTAAAAAAACACACGTTTTTAGATTCAGGGAGCCTCAAATCGAATATATCCAACTCAAATTAAAAAATTTTGACGTAAACCATACTTTCTCCAAACATCCTACTATAAGAGGTGAAACAAGTTTAATTTATAATGACAGTTTTGTGAAGACTACGCAAGGAAAATATAATATTCGTTTTATTAGTTAAATGTGTTGTGCTCGTAGCTGTGTAGTACTGAGTAGCTGTACTGTTAGTTGTATTGTGCTCGTTAGAGTACTGAGTAGCTGTACTGTTAGTTGTATTGTGCTCGTTAGAGTACTGAGTAGCTGTACTGTTAGTTGTATTGTGCTCGTTAGAGTACTGAGTAGCTGTACTGTTAGTTGTATTGTGCTCGTTAGAGTACTGAGTAGCTGTACTGTTAGTTGTATTGTGCTCGTTAGAGTACTGAGTAGCTGTACTGTTAGTTGTATTGTGCTCGTTAGAGTACTGAGTAGCTGTACTGTTAGTTGTATTGTGCTCGTTAGAGTACTGAGTAGCTGTACTGTTAGTTGTATTGTGCTCGTTAGAGTACTGAGTAGCTGTACTGTTAGTTGTATTGTGCTCGTTAGAGTACTGAGTAGCTGTACTGTTAGTTGTATTGTGCTCGTTAGAGTACTGAGTAGCTGTACTGTTAGTTGTATTGTGCTCGTTAGAGTACTGAGTAGCTGTACTGTTAGTTGTATTGTGCTCGTTAGAGTACTGTCATTGGATAGCTAAGAAATTTACAAAGATAACATATTGGTTATTTTAATTGCAATATACTTAAAATAATTATTTATTGCATGTCATATCGCATTATAAAAAGTGAGTCTGCTTAATCTAGCTTAAACTTAATGCAATATATAATTTGAAGTTAAATTGTTTGGTTGCTGACATACTATGATCTTTGATCCACAAATATCTATTGGTGTGTTTTAGTTTATATTATAGTGTAATGAAACATACTATTGCTTACAATATCTTAAAACCATGATAAAAAAATTAATTAAAAAATAGATATGTTAAAACAGATAAAAAAATTAATCGCCTTGCTGTTCGTTTGTGTAAAAACTATAATAATAATCATATTAGCCTTGGTCGGCGTTCAACTATCTTAAACAATCCTTAAACCGATAAAAATGGAATAGTTATTGTAAAGCTGATAACTTAATCCTTAAGCTTAATTAGCCTAATTAAGCTTAATCCTAATGAATAGAATATAATGATTTGCTATTCGTTCTGATCTTTATATCGAATATACACCCAATCGGATATAAAATTTTTTTGAGGAGATGGGATAACCAAAAATTCAGTTCGAAGTCTCATAGGTATAGCCCATTTTGAATAATGCCAACATTCACAGTTAATATTTTATTTTATTTTAGGCAAAAAATCATAACAGATATGATTTTGTAATATATTACATTAATCATGAGAGTATTAAAAGTGGCTTTCAAAATTGTTAAAAAAATTATCTTAGGGTAGTTTGCCCTCACAGTGAGTGGAAAAACGTAAAACTGAAAAAAAATTTGTCATAATATGTTCTAACGAATTTGTTAAAAATTTCATGGTTTTTGTATTTGATGGTTCCAAACAATGTCAGATCACCCGTATGTCTGTGAAACTATTGATTAAACATTTATGGGCTATACATGTAAAAAACGTGAATTTTTAAGGTTTTTGGCTAAGCAATAATTTCATCAAATAATATGAATATCACCATTAAACCAGCATGAAACTAAACAAATTAGTAATTTTAATCATTAGTCTACTATAAACGGTTCTAGAGAAAAGTCAAATTTTACGTACACGGTGAGCGCAGTAGGGACTACGTTGTTTGACAGGGTCCAAAGTTATTTTAAGGAGAATATTAAAAACCAGTTTTTCCTTATTTATCAACCGTATCCATACACCTTAGTATGTAGTGTAGGGTCACATCGCCCAACAAAACCCACTCAAACTTTTAGGCATTGCCCGTAGTAGGGTGGGGGTTTAAGCCTCAAATTGTCTAGCAAATATTTAAACTTGTTTTCTCTTGTAGTTTAAAAGATTGAATGATAATGTTTGTAATAATACATTTTATAAAAATGTTTAAACAGATGTTCAAGAATATTACAATTTAAGTAAAGGTTGTATTTGTCTCATTTACTTAATTACTTGATTAGTTAAAGATAAATAATAAACGTAATATGTACACTAAATTATAATAAAAAATTATAACATATAAGTTATAATTACTTTCACTTACACACTTCTATTACAAGTTGCCAAATACGTTCCGTATGTAATAATTTGTATAATGTTTAAGAATATTTAAAACTCTAAGTGAATATCAAATAAAAGCTTAACTCCATAGTCGGATCAAGAGACACCGCAAACTCCAGATGCTCTGGTTAGTTGCGCTCCGGTCCTGTTATGGCTCCCTACATCAAACAAAGTTCCATTTGTGAGGTTAACTTGGATGCTTAGGGACTATCAGGCCCTAGTTTTAGCGTCTGATACTTTGACGGTAGCTTTCTTATCCTATAAAATAGTCATAACTCCTCAACGGTATATTTTCGTTCGATTGCTTATGTTTTAGGTTCAACGTAATTATTTTTGTAATTAAAACCCTTCTTTATTGACGCAAACATTAGGATCACATGGTCCTTTCTTGCAGTTGTCTTATAAATTGACTATAGTAAAAATAAAAATAACAAAATGAAATTAAACCTAATAAAAAAATACCCCCGTCGCAGCAGACCTGCGTACTCAGCGAATTTCCAAATCAATAATTTAATATATGACAAGTTTTATAAAAATAAGTCCAAAAACATAAGAATTATTTGCCTATTCTCCATAAGATTAATATAGGAAAGAGTGTGCAGGTTAGCTGCTGTGAGGAACACTGAAAGAAGTCATTTCTACCATGAATAATTTTTATCTTAACATTTATACCAACTTTCATCAACATCTGTCCATAAATAAAGGAGTTTGCCTATTCCCTATATGATTAAATGGGAAAAGAGTATGAAGGTTTGCTGCCATGATAAACACATAAACTATGATTTTTAAGCATAAATGGATAGATCTCAACCACATAAAGTTAAAAATTAAGTTTTATCCAAAAATATTGATTAATATGGGAAATATTAATTTTTCCCTATCCTCCATAAGATTAACATTGGAGCCCCACAATACAACGTACTGTGTTTAGATTTTTTAATACCTCGGTAACCGTGGGAGATAGAGAAAAACTTTAAGGAACTTAATTGTGTAGTTTTTTAAGCTGATTCCAATGGTGAAATATAAAATTAAAATATTTTAAAAATTACATGTGAAAAACGCAAAAAACCCCATTTTGAGGTACAAAACCCCCCCAAACTACCCGTTCCCATTGCCCGATATGTCTGGTTTACGAACTCGTCCGAACATTTGTAGGAATACACGTCTCTACCAAGTTTGATCTTGATCGGACCATTTTTACGAGAGTTATCGTGTTCACAGACACATTTATATGTACATGTACATATATATATATATAGTAAGTAAGTAAGCCGTAGTAAGCCGTATAAATGTATAATACATATACATATATATAATTATAAATATATATATATATATATATTATATATATATATATGTGATATATGGTGTGACATATATATGTGAAAGTTTATATATATATATATATATATATATATATAAATTTTAACGACTATTGTTTTTGGACTCTGGGCACCTAAAGACGAAAAAATAACATGGTCTCGGGCTTAAGTCTTACCATGAGACCTACGGTAATAGCTTCTTCCCTATGGGAAATTCGCTAAAACAAATTATAACGCATAACAAACTTGATTAACCAAAACTCACTCATTCGCCACCTGCTACCGCCAGGCCTAGCGCACGTCGTTCCGCCACACCACGGTCATCCTGACTAGGAAATATTCCTTCAGCGCCACCATCAGCCGGGAACGATTATCTATGGTTTTGATTTCTTACGGCAGGGAATTCCAGAGACAACAAGCTGTAACTGTAAAGGATCGGTTGAAAATTGTTGTTTTATGTCGGGGCATACACAGTGTTGACGAGCCAAAACGGGTATGTCTTGCGCCCTCATCATTAATGAATTCAAAATTGTTTGCCAAATAATATGGAATCCCACAATTAATCACGGAGTGGGCTATTTTGATGGTTCGCATCTATCTTTAATAAGATAATTTTAACAGTGAAGAATTAATATAATATGGACTGACGCGATCATATTTACGAAGATTGAACAAGAATCGAATACAGTAATTTTGAGTTAATTGCAATTTTGTTTCCAAAGCTACAGTAATGTCATTAACTACTGAGTTGCAGTATTTGAAGTGAGGAAAGACAAGTGATTTGATTAGAAGTAGTTTCATGTGAAAAGTCAAGAGTCTTTGTATCTTCTTCAATGTATGTATGACAGAAAACACCCTTTTACAAGTGTTTACCACCGCATCAGTCCAGTCAAGTGTGCAAGTAATGGTTATGCCTAAATTCCTGACCCTGTCACAGTACGGTAGAGATGTCCAGTTAATTTTGCGACCTGTGATAAGTCTATTTTGTTAAGTAATCGTAAATGCCCCAAAATCATTGGTTGAGTTTTGTTCCGGTTTAGTTTAAGTCCATTTTTGGCTGCCCAGTGAACAATTCTGTCCAATTTCATCATTGATTTGAGTAATCGTTTCATTCAACTTGCTGACTTTGAAGTGAGCGTAGATTTGGAAGTTGTCAACGTATGAATGAAACTTTGTGTTCTGTAAAGTTATGACGTTTTTTGTAGATTGTAAACAGCCAATATTGAGCCCTGCGGTACACAACAAGAAACAATTTTTCCAGTCCGAAGTCACTCCGTCATGAAACACACATTCTTACGGCCCTGAAGATATGATCTGATCCACAATATTGAAGCATTCAAGAAGCCTATCACTTTTAACTTTGCAAGAATAATAAAAACTTACTGAAATAAAATAGTGTTAGAACACTACACTGACTACAATCCATAGACAATCGTATATCGTCGATGATTTTTAAGAAGGCCGTTTCCGTGCTATGGGACCATACAGATTGGTAGGGGTCTAGAATACTGTTTTCTGTGAGAAAATTGGTTATTTGTAAATTAACTATCCTTTCGAGAGCTTTGGAGAGTGCAGAAAGAATACTGACTGATTGGTCGATAATCTTGTGGCAATGACGGAATGACTCATTGACGCAATGAGTTTTTGTTTAAGAGTCGGACTAGGGAAAACTTACATTGTTCTGGCAAAATACACGACCTAAGAGAAGTGTTGAAAATGCATATTACTGTGGGGAGTAGAGCGAAGAGAATCAGTTTGATTAAAGATATTGGTATATTATCTGCTCCAGTAGCATTTGTTGTGATTCGTCAAATAGCCTTTAAAACATCAATCTGCAAAATTCGAAATCTGCCTAAAATCAAAATTGATTTGATTATCAATATTGGCTCTTGAGTTAATTTCCGTTAAATAGTTCTACACAACTGTATTTGAGGTAGATGGCAAGGAAAACAAATTATCATTTAATTCGTTTAGTGGAAATGAAACATGCGTTTCTTGCTTAGGGAGTCCATTTTTTTGCATTTCGCCATAGAACAGTGGAAGACGGTTTTCTTTCGGAAAATCAACTATAAATATGGTGAAGTCTGGAATTTTGGAGTTATTGTTTTACTTGATTGCGAAGATGACGATATTGGGCCATAAGCATCGGATCCCCAGATATTTTTGCTCTGCGATGGACCGAATCTCTTCAAACCATCAACTCAAGGATCGCCCCAGATATCCAGGGCACCGGGCGGTTTTTACTAGCTCTTCTAGTTACTATTGGAGCGTGCTTGTTATTTAATTTCAAAACAGAATCATTCAATGAATTGACCATACCATTAATATTCTCCCAAAGTTTCTATGGAGTGCCATGGTGTAGAATAAAAAAGTAAGATAAAAAATTTGTTTCATTTATATTTTGAAAGTTTCTATAGGTAAGAAATTTTCGTTTTGCTTTGGGAACTCTCACACCCAAGACACAGTATACGAGATAATGACAGGAAATGGCTCGAACTAGAAGTTGCCCGTGCTGAAGTGTAATTCCTGGGTTATTATAATATCTTATCATTAGTAATAATAAAAGATAATTATGTTATAATCTTATTTATTATTAATAATAATTATATTATTAATAATAATGATATTTATAATCTTATATTAATAATTGATATAAGATATTTATTAATTATATCTTGTTAATCATAAGATCTAGGAAAGTTTTGGCTCCAGCGGTGTGATGTGTTGGGTCCAGTGTAAGTATAGTCATGTTGCATGCCGCAAATATGTTTGTCAGTTGGCGACAGACGTATCGTTCAGGTTTCAATAAGTCACAGTTAAGGTCGCCCATAATTAAGAAATGACAGTAACCTGGCATGAGGCGCAAGGGAATGTTTTCAAATTCCACCAGATGTGCAGCGCCCGGAGGACGATAACAAACCCCCAAGAGCAAGGCATCTGTTTGAGACGAGCAAATTAAAAAAATATAACTTCAGGCTTTGCCGAGTACTCGCCCAGAGATGATGCAACTGCCTGGCCCTCAAGCCATCCTTGACATAGACGGCAACTCCACCTCCTGTTTCTCTTAACCGATCATTGTGATATATTGAATATCCAGGCAGTGCCACATACCCGGACGAAATACTCGGTTTCAACCCAGTTTCAGAAAGAGGAGTTAATTCTAAAATTTTGTGGCCGAAATATTGCTCAGACTTCGTCAAGATGTTTCAAAGCGGTTGAGCGTTTAAATGTGCGGCTTTAAATTGTTTTGTGAAAGGTTTTAGCTTATTAGTGAGAACGTTATCAGGCAATGGTGGATGGTCGGCTGAGGCGACACACCACACTGGTCCGCTACACTGGTTATACAGGTAGGACCCGCGGCTCGGCAACGAGAACGCGCACCGGCGTAGCTGCAACACACACACACACACACACACACACACACACACACACGCGCGTACTATGGATCTTACAAGAAAAACCTAGAATACTATCTACTAACCCAACATCTTCTCCCATGACACTTTGTGATTTTTCAACACGCTTCTTATCCAGCTCCTATTGTTAATATTAAAATAATAAATATAACTAAATAAATAATTCTGTAATGTTTTAAAACATTTATCAAATAAAATAAGCAAATTTTAACTTCTATCAATAAAAAAATAACAAAACATTACAAACAAAACCTTGTAAATTATATTCAAGCTTTTTTTCTCATGGCATACTTTGTTTCTGTTTCTGTCCATATTTAAAAAAGTGTACAGTAATTAAATAAATACTAATTAACAATTAAATAAACGTGTAAGGTTTTAACTCCTATCTACATACGCAATTAATTAATAAGAGATTATTACTATAGAAGAAAACGTAAATAAACAACTTTATTTATATAATTAAATTATCTATAATAATAACAATAAATAAATGAGATAAAAACAAAATATATAAAAAAATATATATATGGTTAATGATTGTATAAAGTCTCAAGTATTAATTTTAAAACTATAATTCCCTAACTATTATTATAAGTCCCTGAACAATTATAAAACAATATGAAACATCTAGGTATCACTAATGACACGAACAATTTTGATATATGAATCCCTCTTCATACTCTTGTCCTCTAGTATTTGTGGGAAGTATAGTAAAGAAGAGGTAATTTTGCACATAGAAGTAAAGATCTAGTATTGTATTGTTATCAAAACTAAAAACTGCACTACAACACCAAGGTATTTAATTACCGTGTATATTTGACTGAGACGATGGCATCGTCCTGTACTCCATCTACTTGGAGGACATGAATTGTAGATAGTTATGAGCTATGGTTGGTGGGTGTAGTGTTCTCTTGTTCGGTTTAACGTCTACACTATTGAATATTACGTTAATGTGTTTTTATTTTTTTTCAAGCAATTTTCAATATACAACGTTTATTTGCTAAAACTCAATTTCTTTAAAATATTTACTATGTAAAGTAAAATTTTATATTTGAAGGCACAAAAAGTAAATTTATAAAAAAAAGGTTAAGAGAAATATAAACGTTTTCTCCAACGCAGTTTATTAAAAACTGCACGACTGAGAGATTTCTTTCAAATATAACAGACGTTATGTAAATTACATCCTGAATAATGACGTCGTTTAACATTTTCACTTCTCAACTTTATGTTTGTCATTTTTCGAGATTTTTTGTTTTACTTTAAAATACCCTCGTCTTAGCCGGCCAGTGTACTCAAAGAATTTCTAAAGAAAATACTAATTTCTATAATTATGGCAATAGAATAGGGTACAAAACGTTGTAAAAAGTACATGCTGTTATTCTAGCTACGTAACTCAGTAAAAAGAAAACTTGGAATTTGAAAAAGGTATATCTTGCAAATTTCATCAGCTATGCAAGTCCGTATTATTTAATCCAAAAAAATAGAAATATTATATTTTTAATCTTCAACTTAATTATTTTAGGTTCTGCGTACTGTGTTATTTTTTTACAAACTACTTTTAATATCTTTACAATGTTTATTTGTTCCAGGATAGGATGGGGATTGTTTAAAGATAATTTAAAATGATGGCGTTACGTTTTCCTGAGCAGCTGTTTTATAGGTCGTCAAAAATATTGCCTTCCAAATAGCCTAAATATTTTATCAGTAAAGTAGCAATTTAGTATTGTTTACATAGTATTGTAATAACATTTTAACCTTTAATCTTGTTTAAATATTCACATTAGTCGTATTATTCAATAATACTATGCTTTATCATTAAAATATAGCATTGTTTCAAAACTTTCTTATCATCTTAACTATACGTTTCTATACGTATATTTAAAGGGTGAGCAAATATAGTTATTAATATATTTTTTTCAAAATAATAACTCTTTTTTTTGTTTTATATCTAATTACGCCCTGCATGGGTCAACCCTACTGATAGTTACATTAACTCACTTACTGATCAATTTTCCTAAAATAATATAGTGATTTGAATCATGAAACTTGTCACAAATATTCTTTAAAAAATTATGATTCCCACTAAAAATTGGGTTTAAAATTGTTTTGGTTAAAGAAACTGGAATACCTAGTTAACCATGTGAAAGTGGTGCGGTAATATTACCACTGGGTCAGGCCAGTAGCGTAGGGTTGAATGGGAACCACCCGAATATCCAACAATTAACCTCGGCTTTGGTTACTTCCGGGGCCCGGAAACTACCCGGCTGGCTACCTTTCGAGGTGAACATTGTTGAAGGTGAATTCAACTAAATTTTTCAGACCCGATCCACCACTTAGTGTGACTAAATGAAACATCTATTGCATCCTCAGAATTGTTTAATTACAAGGTATGTTTGTTATACTGGTAACTTGTGTGATAATAAAAAATCTTGAAAAATCTTTGCTACTAATCTTAAATCTTGTATTCTAATAAAACAAAAAATCAGTATTACAATATATAAAATAACCTTGAATTACAATCAAAAGTAATATTGGAGTAAAATAAGCTAAGTGGAAATGATTTTCAGCCATACGAACACCCAGCCGAGCCAATGACGTGTGATTTCCGGCGATCCAACAACGTAATTGCAAGACCGGAAATAATGATTAATTTCCTGGAAGTTTGTGGTTTCCTTTATTCAAACGTGTCCATTTTATAAGTATTACACAATACACAAACTGCACAGTGATTTTCGTATTCATATTTAAAGTCGTGACTTTGATCTAATCTTTGTACGACATTTACAAAATAAAAACAAATTGTATGTCTAGAGAATCCCGATTTCAGAATATTATGCAAGGCATAATATTGTACATTCCAGAATATTACGGCTCAATATATAAAATAGTTGAAAAAAATATTTGGTGAATTCATAATGTTTAAAATTTAAATAACATGCAAATTTGATTATATACACTGCACACACAAGCTACTTAAAATTTGCTTTTTTGTTATTGTATAAGCTTTATAATAAGAAGAGATATAAATAAATACGAATACTTTAACGGCTGTAAAATTTAGTGTGTTTACTTTTAATATAAGAGCAAAATACACGTTGAATCATTCCTTACAGAATTTAAGTTTATTGTGTGTTTAGTCTTTCCTCCAAAACAAATCGTATTAAAAAAACATGACCATAAATGTAGTTTTTAATTCAAACTTACAAACAAATTTAAACGTAAACTTAAAACAAATTTAACACTCGCGATGTCCTAATGTCATAGGCAATACAAAATCTGAAGTGATGTTCTATTTGTGGACGTGAGTAGAGATATTGGAAACGTGTTACTCCCCCTCTCTCAGCCATTAACCGATAAGAAGCTGCGATCCGTAACAATCATTTACGCATTACACAGTTTAGATTCACTTGATGTACACTATATAGAATATAAATGCTTAGATACATTTTTTTGATAGTTAGCTAGACGTAATTTAAATTTATATCACGTTTGGTAGAAATGTAATCCTTTTTGCAGATACACAATCACAACCTGTCTTCGTATAATGCTAAAGTGAGGTAAAGGGTCCCTCTGGCTCCAACTACCAAACTCAACCTGTGTTGAATGTTGGATATCCAGTCATTCTGGAAGTAAGCTTCGGGTCATACTGGATGTAATTACTAGACCAAACCCGTGTTGAATGGTGGTCATGTTCCTGTCATTCTGGAAGTAAGCTACGGGTCATACTGGATGTAATTACTAGACCAAACCTGTGTTGAATGGTGGTCATGTTCCTGTCATTCTGGAAGTAAGCTACGGGTCATACTGGATGTAATTACTAGACCAAACCTGTGTTGAATGGTGGTCATGTTCCTGTCATTCTGGAAGTAAGCTACGGGTCATACTGGATGTAATTACTAGACCAAACCTGTGTTGAATGGTGGTCATGTTCCTGTCATTCTGGAAGTAAGCTACGGGTCATACTGGATGTAATTACTAGACCAAACCTGTGTTGAATGGTGGTCATGTTCCTGTCATTCTGGAAGTAAGCTACGGGTCATACTGGATGTAATTACTAGACCAAACCTGTGTTGAATGGTGGTCATGTTCCTGTCATTCTGGAAGTAAGCTACGGGTCATACTGGATGTAATTACTAGACCAAACCTGTGTTGAATGGTGGTCATGTTCCTGTCATTCTGGAATACTGGATGTAATTACTAGACCAAACCTGTGTTGAATGGTGGTCATGTTCCTGTCATTCTGGAAGTAAGCTACGGGTCATACTGGATGTAATTACTAGACCAAACCTGTGTTGAATGGTGGTCATGTTCCTGTCATTCTGGAAGTAAGCTACGGGTCATACTGGATGTAATTACTAGACCAAACCTGTGTTGAATGGTGGTCATGTCCTGTCATTCTGGAAGTAAGCTACGGGTCATACTGGATGTAATTACTAGACCAAACCTGTGTTGAATGGTGGTCATGTTCCTGTCATTCTGGAAGTAAGCTACGGGTCATACTGGATGTAATTACTAGACCAAACCTGTGTTGAATGGTGGTCATGTTCCTGTCATTCTGGAAGTAAGCTACGGGTCATACTGGATGTAATTACTAGACCAAACCTGTGTTGAATGGTGGTCATGTTCCTGTCATTCTGGAAGTAAGCTACGGGTCATACTGGATGTAATTACTAGACCAAACCTGTGTTGAATGGTGGTCATGTTCCTGTCATTCTGGAAGTAAGCTACGGGTCATACTGGATGTAATTACTAGACCAAACCTGTGTTGAATGGTGGTCATGTTCCTGTCATTCTGGAAGTAAGCTACGGGTCATACTGGATGTAATTACTAGACCAAACCTGTGTTGAATGGTGGTCATGTTCCTGTCATTCTGGAAGTAAGCTACGGGTCATACTGGATGTAATTACTAGACCAAACCTGTGTTGAATGGTGGTCATGTTCCTGTCATTCTGGAAGTAAGCTACGGGTCATACTGGATGTAATTACTAGACCAAACCTGTGTTGAATGGTGGTCATGTTCCTGTCATTCTGGAAGTAAGCTACGGGTCATACTGGATGTAATTACTAGACCAAACCTGTGTTGAATGGTGGTCATGTTCCTGTCATTCTGGAAGTAAGCTACGGGTCATACTGGATGTAATTACTAGACCAAACCTGTGTTGAATGGTGGTCATGTTCCTGTCATTCTGGAAGTAAGCTACGGGTCATACTGGATGTAATTACTAGACCAAACCTGTGTTGAATGGTGGTCATGTTCCTGTCATTCTGGAAGTAAGCTACGGGTCATACTGGATGTAATTACTAGACCAAACCTGTGTTGAATGGTGGTCATGTTCCTGTCATTCTGGAAGTAAGCTACGGGTCATACTGGATGTAATTACTAGACCAAACCTGTGTTGAATGGTGGTCATGTTCCTGTCATTCTGGAAGTAAGCTACGGGTCATACTGGATGTAATTACTAGACCAAACCTGTGTTGAATGGTGGTCATGTTCCTGTCATTCTGGAAGTAAGCTACGGGTCATACTGGATGTAATTACTAGACCAAACCTGTGTTGAATGGTGGTCATGTTCCTGTCATTCTGGAAGTAAGCTACGGGTCATACTGGATGTAATTACTAGACCAAACCTGTGTTGAATGGTGGTCATGTTCCTGTCATTCTGGAAGTAAGCTACGGGTCATACTGGATGTAATTACTAGACCAAACCTGTGTTGAATGGTGGTCATGTTCCTGTCATTCTGGAAGTAAGCTACGGGTCATACTGGATGTAATTACTAGACCAAACCTGTGTTGAATGGTGGTCATGTTCCTGTCATTCTGGAAGTAAGCTACGGGTCATACTGGATGTAATTACTAGACCAAACCTGTGTTGAATGGTGGTCATGTTACTGTCATTCTGGAAGTAAGCTACGGGTCATACTGGATGTAATTACTAGACCACCTGTGTTGAATGGTGGTCATGTTCCTGTCATTCTGGAAGTAAGCTACGGGTCATACTGGATGTAATTACTAGACCAAACCTGTGTTGAATGGTGGTCATGTTCCTGTCATTCTGGAAGTAAGCTACGGGTCATACTGGATGTAATTACTAGACCAAACCTGTGTTAAATGGTGGTCATGTTACTGTCATTCTGGAAGTAAGCTACGGGTCATACTGGATGTAATTACTAGACCAAACCTGTGTTGAATGGTGGTCATGTTCCTGTCATTCTGGAAGTAAGCTACGGGTCATACTGGATGTAATTACTAGACCAAACCTGTGTTGAATGGTGGTCATGTTACTGTCATTCTGGAAGTAAGCTACGGGTCATACTGGATGTAATTACTAGATCAAACCTGTGTTGAATGGTGGTCATGTTCCTGTCATTCTGGAAGTAAGCTACGGGTCATACTGGATGTAATTACTAGACCAAACCTGTGTTGAATGGTGGTCATGTTACTGTCATTCTGGAAGTAAGCTACGGGTCATACTGGATGTAATTACTAGACCAAACCTGTGTTGAATGGTGGTCATGTTACTGTCATTCTGGAAGTAAGCTACGGGTCATACTGGATGTAATTACTAGACCAAACCTGTGTTGAATGGTGGTCATGTTCCTGTCATTCTGGAAGTAAGCTACGGGTCATACTGGATGTAATTACTAGACCAAACCTGTGTTGAATGGTGGTCATGTTACTGTCATTCTGGAAGTAAGCTACGGGTCATACTGGATGTAATTACTAGACCAAACCTGTGTTGAATGGTGGTCATGTTCCTGTCATTCTGGAAGTAAGCTACGGGTCATACTGGATGTAATTACTAGACCAAACCTGTGTTGAATGGTGGTCATGTTACTGTCATTCTGGAAGTAAGCTACGGGTCATACTGGATGTAAATACTAGACCAAACCTGTGTTGAATGGTGGTCATGTTCCTGTCATTCTGGAAGTAAGCTACGGGTCATACTGGATGTAATTACTAGACCAAACCTGTGTTGAATGGTGGCCATGTTCCTGTCATTCTGGAAGTAAGCTACGGGTCATACTGGATGTAATTACTAGACCAAACCTGTGTTGAATGGTGGCCATGTTCCTGTCATTCTGAATGTAGTTGGTTTGGAGGTGGTAGAGGATGCTCATTTTTGTTCACGTTCATACCAAAAACGTAGAAGTATTTTTGTAGGTGGTGGTGAATTATCATTTATATTCATACTAAAAATATAGTAGTAGTAGTATATTTATTGGAGAAAGGTGGCAGATGATGCTTAATTTTTGTTTATACCAAAAACGTAGTAGTATAGTTTGGAGGTGGTAGAGGATGCTCATTTTTGTTCATATCCAAAACGTAGTAGTATGTTTGAAGGTGGTGGAGAGTGCTCATTTTTGTCCATACCAAAAACGTAGTAGTATAGTTTGAAGGTGGTAGAGGATGCTCATTTTTATTCATACTAAATAAGGGTAATAGTAGTATTAGTATATTTATAGGAGGAAGGTGGTAGAGGATGCTCATTTTTGTTCACACCAAAAAAATGATAGAGGTATATATATTAGAGGGTGGCGGTTGAGAAAGCTTTTTATCCATACCAAAGAGATTTTATTAGTATATTTATGGGAGGGAGACATTGGAGGAGTTTTTTGTCCATACCAAGAACAGAGGGTGGGGGAGACTTTTTTGTCCATACAAAAAACAAAATGCGCGACATAATTCTTTTTTTTTAATTGATATTCAGGGAAAATTAAAAACGAGAACACTTTAATAATTATATTTAAACTATTTAAAATTTAAAAGAAATTCAATTTAAAATAAAAAAAAATTCTCTGATGTCTGTATAACCTTAGGGTTGGGCTACACCTAGATAGGAACCTCATTCCTTCCGCGATGGCCGCACCATTCATATCGCCATGGTCTGACACTAACAGTGCAGACTATGCCGACTTCATCTACACACACACACACACACACACACACACACACACACACACACACACACACTTACACACACAAAGCCGCGCGCGCCCACCTACAAATGCACGTACGAAGACGCACATAAAACACACACGCAGACACATAGACAGAAGAAATTACTGGGAAAACTCCTTTTGGGTTTAGCTGACCCAACAATTGATATATCCACTGAAACATCAAGTGTTAACATTTTGACGTAAACAATAGTTTCTCTTTACACTCACGTATAGGTGAGAGAAAGTAAAAATAGTGGCACAATAAACTGATGCTTTTAAGTGTTATTTTTTGTTAAGTAGTCAATATAGATCTCGGCTAGTGATGACAAAATATATATTACTGAACAGTTTCGCCGTTTTTACTGTTATTGGACGAAAAAATCTACAGTGAGCTGTGAGGTATACACTAATAAAAATATAATAACTACACTAAAGATTGTCATTTATCATTTGCAGCATCCGTAGATATTCACATTGAGTTGAAAAAAACTATATTGAAGCAAATCAAACAAATAAAAGAAAGAGAAATTGTGCATTGCAGAGGTAAAGTTTACCTTTAAGTTGATGAACAACATACCAAAAAACCCTTTTTTCTAATAAGTAATGGGAATTAAGTGTAACTAACATAGTTTCCTGTTCCAAGGCGTTTCTTTGGCGATTCATAACAGAGTTTTTTTTACGGGATCAGGTTGTCAGCCTTACGCCCAACCCCCAACCTGGAGGACCAGGGTATCCCTTCTCGTCTGGCTCCTACCTCACGAAGACCTGTCCGGCAAGGGAGACCCTACCAGTAGCTACGCTACTGCCGGCATAGATCTCGAGGTGGTCAGAGCACGCAAGCCCCACCATCACATCAAGGCAAGGATACCTTCGGGGGGTATCCCGAAAAAATAAGCCAGGAAAGTTGGACTGGTAGTAAACGAAGATAAAACTCAGTATATGAAGATATGTAGGGAAGAGGTGAATGAAGCAACACCATTAAAAGTGCTGAGCTATAGCTTTAATTTAACCAAAGAATTTAAATATTTAAGAGTAACAATAGTTAGTAGTAATAGGGAAGAAAATGAAATTCTTAATAGAATAAAAACGGCTGACAGAAGCTATTGGGGTTTGCCCAAACTGCTGAGCAGCAAACTACTAAGTAAGTTAAAAAATTAGAATTTATAAGACCATATTACAACCAATAATTCTGTATGCCTGTGAAGCTTGGGCACTTACAAAATCTTCAGAAAAAAAAGCTTATAGCTTTTGAAAATAAAGTTCTAAGAAAAATATTTGGACCTATCAATGAAGCAGGAGTTTGGAGAATCAGGAAAAATAGAGAACTAAGAGAGAGCCATCATGAGCCGGACATAGTTGCGTTAATAAAAAGCAAGCGCCTTAGGTGGCTGGGCCACATATTGAGAAGAGACAACCAACTCCAGCTTGATAAAACGGGTTTACAACGGCAGGCCCGATGGTAAAAGACCTCTTGGAAGACCGAGACTGCGGTGGAGAGATCAAGTGTTAAAGGACACAAGATTTTTGGGAGCAACAATGGAATTGGCAGAAGATAGAGAAGAATGGAGGCGAGTCGTTGGCGAGGCTAAAAACCCTCTTGGGTTTACATGGCCACAGGAGTAAGAGTAAGAGTAAGTAACATAGTTTCCTCTTCTACTGTATATTGAACACAAACAACAACAACAAAAAATAAACAAATATACATGATAACGTAAGTATCTCGCCTTTGTATAGTTTAGTTCAATATAACTTAGTAATTGGTTTCAATTCTCCTTTATGTATCCTCAAATGACCATTCAAGGGCTTTTCCTTTCAATTGCGATAATATTAGTTCTCTCTTCTACGAATTCCGCATCTGCTTTAATTTAAAGGCTCACGCATTAATATACAATACATTAAAATTATTTAAATTATTTCAAAATATGTTTGAAAGTTGTAACGAGTATAAATGTATGTGGTACTGTAACAATCATTTTTACTTTCTCTCCTTATACATAGTATATGGAGAAAGTATTGTTTTCGTCAAAATTTTCGAATTTGAGTTGAGAGTAAATATATCAGTTTTGGGGTCCCCTAAATCCAAAAAAGTGGGTTCCGACGTGATGTCTGTCCGTCCGTGTGTCTGTCTGTGTGTTTGTGTGTGTGTGTGTGTGTGTGTGTGTGTGTGTGTGTGTGTGTGTGTGTGTGTGTGTGTGTGTGTGTGTGTGTGTGTGTGTGTGTGTGTGTGTGTGTGTGTGTGTGTGTGTGTGTGTGTGTGTGTGTGTGTGTGTGTGTGTGTGTGTGTGTGTGTGTGTGTGTGTGTGTGTGTGTGTGTGTGTGTGTGTGTGTGTGTGTGTGTCTGGATGTGTACAGAGCCACAGACCACCCCGTTCATCTGATTTAGATGAAGTTTGGCATGTATGTATATATTCACCGTATCTTCAGGCGTTTTTATTCGTTTTTTTAATTTTTGATTTTTAAGGGTAGTTCACCCCTAAAACCCCTTAAAAACCTGAAAAATACAAGTTTCTCTAAAACGGCTTTAACGATTTTAATTAAAATTTTGTAGTTGCAGAGTAAATTGCAAAGAGTACTAAATAATCTGACACCACCCGCATGTCTGTAAAAATTACGGTTCAAAAGTTATGGGCTTTTAAATATCAAAAATATCAAACTTTTAAATTTTCAGCGAAAACAATAAAAAAAAGTATATCTTGGCTGGTAAAATTGAAACCATATCAATAAATTAAACGCATTAGTATTTTGAATTATTTGTATACGACTTCCAGAGAAAAGTTAAATTTACTGTCCATGATAAACACAGAACGTTGTCTGAAAGCACCCAATGTTATTCTTATGGAGAATATTAAAAAATCGATTTCTTCCTTGCTTTCCAACCGTTTTCCATGGAACTTGCTATGAAGCGTAAATCACCCAACAAACCTAACTCAAAGAAGTTTGGTATTGTGGGGGTGGGTCCCCCATACAATTCTAACAATTAATTTAACTTTGTCTCTCTTGTTTTTATTTTCAGAAATGGCTTGAATATTTTTGAAACAAATTTAAAATGATATTTAGATAATCTTTGAAGAACATGATATTATTATTAGAGATTGTCTTTTTTAAATTTACCTAAGGGAGAACGTTTGTGTCAGTCCACTGATACCGTTTATTAATACATTTAATAATTCAACATTTTTATTTTAAAAATATATTAGTTTTCTGTCCATTTAGCTAAAGTTTTGAGGGTATATTTTTGGATATATATTAATTAATATAAATTACCGTGATAGGGTGGTACATTTTAGTCAATAGTTTCGAGTTACGGTAGCTTTTAAGGTAAATAATATGTCAAGCGCAGGTTCTTTAACATAGACTTCTTCCAAATTGTATTACGAACCCCGATGTGTCACTTTCTACTTTATAATGTATTGTTTTCGTGAATAGTTTTTTTGATGGTAGTGTATTTTGTGTATAATAGATAAAATATCCCACCAGGGAAAATACGTTATCGACCCGAAGAACATCTCGTGAACTCGATGTCCCGCATACGCATAATTTGTGCATTTGAAATCATACCAGTGTTTTGTTTTATAAGAAATGAAACACAGTGGTGAGACAGTCAGTAAGAGCTTTTGTGTGGATACATAATATTAATTGGATATTGATAAACAATTCTTGGGCAGCATTATCTTTTCTGGTGAGTCAAACTAATGCCTAAGTCGTAAGGTTAACACACAAAACCATAGATTTAGAAAAATTAAAATTCATATTCAACATTGCAATATGTTCGTGAAACGTGAATTAATGTTTGTTGTGTTTTTTTTAGCAAATAGAAATCTACGCTCTAGTTTTTAAAGAGAAAAACATCAATGGGATAGTTTACCTTGACACATTACAACAATTATTTATAAGTGTTTAAAGTAACACTAAACCAGATCTGTACTGTACTTTTAAATAAAATTATAGTACAGCACATAGATTCTCAAATCTGTAACCGTTTTTGAAACTCCAAACGCCGTATCATGGCGTTGTAATCTGTAAAAATGATACAGATCAATGTATGCTTTGATATTGCGTATGCAATATCAAAGCGCGCTTTACTTACATACATGGCTTATACGTCCTCAATAGATTCAAATAGTACGTTAAATTTATTTAATTACATGAAAATCATAAAAGACACTTGATAAGCTTATATGAAATAAGATTTATTTAAAATATATTCATAAAATTTGCAGGTTAAGTGTAAGAAAGGCCACTAGGCCCTAACTTTCCCTGTTAAAATAAGGAATTTTTCATTTCATTTCAAAATTTGGAGATGTTTGTTTTATCCCTTGTCAATTATTATATATTTATGAAATATTGGTATACAATGCTCCTTCTAGAAATCCTGCATTTATTCTTAAATTTGTATTTAAAATAAGAATATTTAAGCTTGTTTGATTATAGCTTTTAATATACGTAACATGGTTTGGGGATACAAAAACAAAAAAAAAATCGAAAATGGCATATTTTAACTGTTATAGTAAATAAAAAATCGTATAATAACGATTATTATAATATTAACATTGATATTCTGGGTAGTGGTTTTAAAGTAAATTGTATCAGATAGTAAAAGCATTTTAATAAGCTAGAGTGCATTTATTATCTTTCAGCAATGGTTTGCGCTAGAGATTCACTGAGGGTTTACGCAAATGAAGCATTTACATCCTAATGGTAAGGCCCTAATGCTACGGATGTGGAGTTCTAAGTACCATTACAATCTAAACTACGTTACAGAGCCAAACGTACACCTATATACATGCATACCTACATACATACAAACGTACTAACACATCTATACACACCTGTGCAGATTTTTCCAATTCGAGAATCAAAGTAACAAATACACGGAAAAAATTAATACCGAACTATAAATCAATACATGATAATAAATAGGTCACATTAGCTTTAAAAATAAGCAACATTTAAATGCCTTACTTTCTAGCAAAACAATAACAAACAATTGGTTAGTATCTAGAGTAATGGTTAAAGAGCCGTTTTCCAAAATATTAATAGGATATATATCACATGCTTATGTTCTTTGGCCAATGCTAGTTAATATGACCTTTTCTTGTAAAAACACACCGAATGTGAATTGTTTCATGCAAACAGGTGCAAACTTTTATTATAATTGCAAGGTTATAAAGACTGGTTTGGATACCTCGATGGTATAACAGGTCTTAAATCAATGTTTTGTTCTACAATTAATTTAACAATACATAATTCATATGCATTTTTTCTAAACCTATCACAGAGTTCTTTGATTCGTGAGTTGGCTTTGTTCTTGGCAGAAAATTAATTGGACGGAAATTCATTAAAGTAGTAATTTAAACTAAAACATTTAGATAGTTACGACAGTTAGATAGTTAACTGGTTTTTAAATACTTAAGTCTTGTTCAACCATCCTCATGCCAGATATTACATCAGATTAGTGGCAATTGATTCATTAAATAAATATAAAAAATTGCATAAACATCCTTACATTTATTCATACTCTATTCCTGCAACTGAAAACTGAAACTGCAACATCGAATAAACATTGCATTTTGGTATACTATAGTTAAATAAAAATATCTCACATTTTTACTTTCTCCCCTTATACGTAGTATATGGAGAAAGTATTGTTTTCGTCAACATTTTCGAATTTGAGTTGAGGGTGGATATATCCGTTTTGGGGTCCCCTGAATCCAAAAAAGTGGGTTTTGACGTGATGTCTGTCCGTCCGTGTGTCCGTGTGTGTGTGTGTGTGTGTGTGTGTGTGTGTGTGTGTGTGTGTGTGTGTCTGGATGTGTACAGTGCCACAGCCTACCCCGTTGGTCCGATTTAGATGAAATTTGGCATGTATGTATATATTCACGGTATCTCCAGGCGTTTTTTTCATTTTTTTGAATTTTTGATTTTTAAGGGTAGTTCACCCCTAAAAACCCTTAAAAAACGTGAAAAATCCAAATTTCTCAAAAACGGCTCTAACGATTTTTATTAAAATTTGACAGTTTATAGTGTACAGAGTACACAATAATTTGACACAACCCGCATATCTGTAAAAATGACGGTTCAAAAGTTATGGGCTTTTAAATGTCAAAAAAATCAAATTTTTATATTTCAGCGAAAACAATAAAAGAAAAGTATACGTAATATATGGAGAAAGTATTGTTTTCGTCAAAATTTTCGAATTTGAGTTGAGGGTGGATATATCCGTTTTGGGGTCCCCTGAATCCAAAAAAGTGGGTTTTGACGTGATGTCTGTCCGTCCGTGTGTGTGTGTGTGTGTGTGTGTCTGGATGTGTACAGTGCCACAGCCTACCCCGTTGGTCCGATTTAGATGAAATTTGGCATGTATGTATATATTCACGGTATCTCCAGGCGTTTTTTTCATTTTTTTGAATTTTTGATTTTTAAGGGTAGTTCACCCCTAAAAACCCTTAAAAAACGTGAAAAATCCAAATTTCTCAAAAACGGCTCTAACGATTTTGATTAAAATTTGATAGTTTATAGTGCACAGAGCACTAAATAATTTGACACCACCCGCATGTCTGTAAAAATGACGGTTCAAAAGTTATGGGCTTTTAAATGTCAAAAAAATCAAATTTTTAAATTTTCAGCGAAAACAATAAAAGTAAAGTATAACTTGACTGGTACCATTGAAACCAGCTTAAAAAACTAAACAAATTAGTATTTTGAATTATTTGTCTACGACTAACGGTTCCAGAGAAAAGTTAAATTTACTGTCCACGATAAACGCAGAACGTTGTCTGACAGCGCCCAATGTTATTCTTATGGAAAATGTAAAAAAATCAATTTCTTCCTTACTTTCCACCCGTTTTCCATGAAACTTGGTATGAAGTGTAAGGTCAAATCACCAAACAAAACCAGCTCAAAAAGCTTGGTATTACCGAGGGGGGGGGGTTCCCCCATACCATTTGAACAATAAATTATTAAATGATATTTAGAATTACTTTGTAGAACATGATAGTTTTATTACAGATTGTCTTTTTTAAATTTACTTAAGGGAGAAAGTATGTGTCAGTCCACTGGTACCGTTTATTTATATTTCAGCGAAAACAATAAAAGTAAAGTATAACTTGACTGGTACCATTGAAACCAGCTTAAAAAACTAAACAAATTAGTATCTAGAATTATTTGTCTACGACTAACGGTTCCAGAGAAAAGTTAAATTTATTGTCCATGATAAACACAGTACGTTGTCTGAAAGCGTCCAATGTTATTCTTATGGAGAATATTAAAAAATCAATTTCTTCCTTATTTTTTAACCGTTTTCCATGAAACTTGGTATGAAGTGTAAGGTCAAATCACCCAAAAGAACCAACTCAAAAAAGCTTGGTATTACCGGGGGGGGGGGGGGTGTTTCCCCCCATACAATTCAAACAATTAATTTAACTTTGTCTCTCTTGTTTTTATTTTCAGAAATGGGATGATTATTTTTGAAACAATAAATTATTAAATGATATTTATTTAGATGAACTTTGGAGAACATGATAGTTTTATTATAGATTGTCTTTCTTGAACTTACTTAAGGGAGAAAGTATGTGTCAGTTCACTGGTACCGTCTATTTGAATCTGATTTAAACAACTTGTGATAATTTTAAAATAGTCGTTCGAACTGTTTGAAAAAAACCTACTTTTATTATTATCATAAAACGTATTACGACCGTGTGAAAAATATTTCAGTCTGAAATAACGACGTTAAATATGTACACTTGGAGCACATCGTTTAAGTCCGAGAAGTGGAGTCCCTCTTCACTTCCAACAAAGACCCTACACTTAGAGTGGTTGTTATAATTGAGGTGAGCAAATTTGGAACCACTTCTACAGTACAAAGGGAACCTAAGAATGGAGCCGAAATGGAGTTTTATTGCCACGTTGTTAACTATATTTTTTATTAGTTTTGGTCTTTTAGCGAATTACCCGTACGGAAGTAGCTATTACCGTAGGTCTCATGGCAAGAGTTAAGCCCGGGATATTTATATATAATTAATTTAAATTATATATAAATATATATATATATATAAATAAATAAATATATATATATATATATATATATATATTTAAACGACTATTGTTTTTGGTCTCTGGGCACATAAAAAAGAAAAAAATAATATGGTCCCGTATATATATATATATATATATATATATATATATATATATGTGTGTGTGTGTGTGTGTGTGTGTGTGTGTATGTGTGTCTGTGAAGACGATAACTCTCGTAAACATGGTCCGATCAGGACCAAATTTGGTAGAGACGTGTATTCATACAAATGCTCAGACGAGTTCGTAAACCAGACATATCGGTCAATGGGAACGGGTAGGTTGGGGGGGGGTTTGTACCCCAAAATTGGTTTTTTTGCGTTTTTCACATATAATTTTTAAACATTTCTAATTTTACATTTCAGCATAGGAATCAGCATAAAAAACTACACTGTTAAGTGCCTTAAAGTTTTTCTCTATCTCCAACGGTTACCGTGGTATTAAAAAATCTAAACACAGTACGTTGTATTGTGGGGCTCCAATGTTAATCTGCTGGAGGATAAGGAAAAGTTAATATTCCCTATATTAATCAATATTTTTGGATAAAACTTGATATTTAGCTTCATGTGGTTGAGATCTATCCATTTATACTTAAAAATCATATTTATTTATTTATCACAGCAGCAAACCTGCATACTCTTTTCCCAAAATAATCATATAGGGAATAGGCAAACTCCTTTATGTGTGGATAGATGTTGATGAAAGTTGGTATAAATGTTAAGATAAAAATTATTTATGGTAGAAATGACTACTTTCAGTGTTCCTCACAGCAGCTAACCTGCACACTCTTTCCCATGTTAATCTCTGTATGGAGAATGGACAAAAAAGTCTCACGTTTGTGGACAGAGTTTTATAAAACTTGTCGTATATTATTATTAGTATATTATTGATTTGGAAATTCGCTGATTACGCAGGTCTGTTGCGACGGGGGTATTTGTTAATCTACTTAGTTTTTACTATTTATTAAACTGCAAGTCAATATTAAATTGAAATAATCTTCTTGCTATTTGGTTACAATATTTCCTAAAACACCAAATACAAACCCAAGAAGAGTTATAGCAAATCTTCCAGGGAACATGGTAAAAATATTAATATTTTATCCACAAACTTTATCTGTCTAATTTCATCCACAATCTGAACTATTAAATCCCTAGAATCTAATTACCAAAGGTCTTCAACAAAATTTAAATATTTTACTTCAAGTAAGCTAAAAGACAGATTCCTTGGACCATGTCTTGCTGGTGCCAAGGAACAATGATTACCGCTTTAACCCCTACTTTAGGAACCATATTAGCCTACGTAGCACGTATTATGACTTCTTCTTTTGCGGTATTTTCTCTGCAGAAGTAAAGATTTACACCATATTCCTAAATATTACGCCAACATTTTACCGTCCCCAATGTAAAGAGAATTAAAAAAAAATCTGGTACAGACGGAAGAAAACTCAAACCTAAAGGGATATTTTGAAAAACATAAAATGTGACCTGCAAACGTTTTGTATGGCTAAATAAGTTGCAAAGGTACCGCCAAGAAACCTGTCCTATTGTTTTTCATAGACGAACCAACTCAATTCATGTGTTGGGCCAACCAAGGTTGGTAGGGTGACTCCCTCACATGCGTAGCTGCGCCGTTGTCAAAAGGAGAGAGGCTAATCTTGATTTCTAACTGGTTGACAATGTGGAAAGCCAGTAAAAATAAATAGCATTAGTGGACTGACACATACTTTCTCCCCTAGGTAAATTTAAACGAAAATCTTTAATAAAACCATCTGATTCATTTAAGTTTTTGACAATAATTTAATTTATTTTATAAATTTAACTTAATAATTGAATTTAATTTTTAAACAATTTAATTAATAATTTTACTGTTTCAAAAATAATAATCCTATTTCTGCAAACAACACCAAGAGAAACAATACCCCCGTTGCAGCAGACCTGCGTACTACTAATAATAGTACTAAAAATTAAAAGTTAAAATACCTGTAGTGCTGTCGGTGATCTTAAGTTATGGTGCTGACGACCAAGGTTTCGGACTTAAAAGTCCATTATCAAGTCAGAATTTATCCTTAACACTGACGTAGTGATGAGTCGTCTTGGAAACACTTACATACACACGGAAACATCGATACATAGAATACATTAGGGCGAAAGCGTGGCGAAGCCGGTGAGGTTGCGTCACCATGACGTAACAACCCATCCCTAATCATAATAATCCTTTCACTTTCTTTACCTCGAACTGCCTCTGCCTTCTGTTAATCCTATAACTGTGTTATAAACTAAGATAGAGTCAAAGGGTAATCTTTCATTGAGTAAATCAGAAGTATTTAATTCAGAAGGATTTTTGGATGAACGATACATCTGAAATTCTTCAATTAATTGTATTCATATGTTTACCTTTCCTGCAATAGTGTAATATTTATAGATTCGTGTTAATGTCGGTGTAATTATGGTTATAATTTATTAAATGGTTAGCATAAGCAGACTTGGAGGATTTTCTAGGCAGGTGTTCTTAAATCTCTGTTTGAACGATCGTGCAGTTTTACCTATGTACTATGTAGTAAGTAACTGGGGCAATCGTTGCATTTAATTTTATAAATGCCAGTTTTGTTAGTGTCCACATCCCTTTGTATGGCATTCTGTTTCAGTATGTTCACAAGCTTATTGGAAGTTCTGAATGATAAATTAATGTTATTTTTCTTTAATACGGATTTGAGGGCGTGGTTTAAAGCGGTTCCATATTCAACACATACAAAATCTGTATTTCCTTTTTCCGTATTTAAGTTGGATTTATTTCTTTGCTTTTTAGCGAATTTCCAATAGGGAAAAACTATAACGGCACTGTAGCTCTCATGGCGAGACTTAAGCCCGGGACCATATTATTTTTTCTTCTTTAGGTGCCCAGAGACCAAAAACAATAGTCGTTAAAATTTACAAACATATATATATATATATAATATAATTATTAACATATATATATATATATATATATATATATATATATAATTAAGATTAATATTTCCTTGATTCCGTGGACTGTTGCCTACATACCGAATTTTATAAAAATTGGACCAATATCCTCGTCTCTAGGCTTCCGTACATCCTCCCCACACAAACATACGCGCGCACAAATCACAAAAAAAACTCTTTTCGATTCAGGGGACACCAATATATAGACCTCTGCATTTACCCACACTGACAGACATCCCTCTAAAACCACTTCTTCATTGAGGGGCACCATGATGGATGTGTCTACCAGAAACTCAAATTCAAAAATGCTGATGAAAACCATATTTTCTCTATCTTTATACGATCGTATAGGGGGAGAAAGTAAAACTGGATACTATCACGATAATCTTAAAAATATAACTTATCTTAAGTGGCTTACCTCGTTCCTAATTTACCTCCAAATCCTTAGTAGTTGACAATGCTTCTGATTATAACAAGCAGGAAAACAAAAATGTCGCAATTCAAAAAACACTATAGCTGAGATGCACAAATGTTTGGTTGGTAGGAATATAGAATTTTCACGTCTTATGTTAAAATTATAAATGTACGATTTGATAAAAAGACTCAAACCATTCGATGTGCAGTATTTTATTGATGGCATTTTAAACCTAATGGTTATGATACCTTAAGTCTACTTTCACACTCTGAGCTGAATTCAATAGAAATATTTTGGACAGACGTAAAAAATTGGCTAGGAGCTAAGAATGTTACTTTTGAATTTGCCGGTTCCGAAGGAAAGTTTGCTTCCATTACTTAAGAAGATTGCAGAAAAACTACAGCAACGTAAAAATATGAAGAAAAGTTTATTTGTGTCCATGCTCTAAAAAGAAGCATGGAATAGAACATTTTATTATTAATCTTGGAAACGAATCAATATTAATGTCAACGACACCGGAGAGAGCGACAGTGAAACCGATATATGAGCTATAATTATAGAATTAGGCCTAGTGTTCAGTAAAATTATGGAAAACATAACAATGTAGTTTGTTTCAAAATACCTCAATGCCACTAAAATGTAAGTAGCCTGTTTACAAACAAAAAAAGTCAATCAGACGGCACACGTAGTAAGAAATAGCTTCTTTTCTTGTTACAGCCAACTAATTAGAGGTCAGGCTAAAACAATAAACGTAAGGAAATAGTTATAGGCAGCATTCATCTGTTCCTTGAATGTGGAACATATCCAATACTATAATACGAGCAAGGTTTATATACATATCTATTTACACATGGATCTCGAAAACGGCACTAAGGGATTTCTTTAAATTTTGGAAATAACTAATTTCCGAGTAGAAAATAATTTCAAGATAGGTCTAATGTCCAGGACAATTCGTGTTTTATTGTAATATTAAGTTTAAAATCTAAAAATTTAACATTACGCTTATGGAGAATGAAATGTAAACAATACAAATCGAAACAGCTGTTTATAACCGTTTTACAGTTGTTGATTGAAGATGGTGGCAAACAATATGTGAATAGAGGTTTTGCATTAATATTCATTTTATGTATGTAATAAATGAAATATTATCAAATTACCAAACAATTTGTAAAAACTAAAGGGTAAAGTAACTGTGCGAAATAAAAGCAGAGAAAATTATTTCCAAATTCTTTTGTGTTTTGAAAGAAAACGTATTCATTCTATTGCTTGAAGCACTGTAACAAACCAATTAGCTGGTGTAAATTATTTTTATCTTTTGCTTTTCAATCCTCATTCCTGTTCTAGCAAAATCAGTTGATCACAGGATAATAATAACAAACTATGTACATTTAAATTCAGTAAAAGATTAGCTAAAACAATTGAGGTTGGCCAAAAACTCTTAAACGACGATAGTTAGTAGCGCTCAGACCTCAAGGTCGCGTGATCGATCCCCACCCGAGAGCCATAGTTTTGTTCAGTATTTATGTCATATTGATTAAGAGGTATGAAGATGGTTTTATTTAAACCACATAAATGTTTTCATTGAGCAGTAAATTTGTTTTAATTCTGCTAATTAACTTGTAAAAACATGTCTTATTTTATCCGAGCAAAGCTCGGTCACCAGGTACTAATACTATAATTACGGAACAATATTCATAAAAAAACTGACTACGTAAACATTTTATTTATAATTTAAGTACCTGGTGACCGAGCTTTGCTCGTATGGGAATAAGGCATGTATTATAAAAATTAATTTCACATAACATGAAAACACTTACTAACACAATTATTACTCAATGAAAACATTTATGTGGTTCAAACAAACCCGATTTGATACACAATAATTAACATAGCACTGAATAAAAACGTATTACCCTTGATGGGGATGGAACTCGCGAACTTCGTTTCACGAGGCCAACGCGCTACCATTGGACTATGGTGTCTGCTAAATGAGCGACGCCGTTTAAGGCCTTTTAGCCTTTTAGCCTTTTAACCTCAATTGTTTTAGCCAATCATTTACTGTTTAATTATCCATACAGTTTTGGTAGCCTATGATCAACTGATTTGGTTAAAAACGGAATGAGGATTGAATAGCAAAAGGGAAATTTAATTTACACTTATTAACTGGTTTGTTACAGTGGCTTCAAGCAATACAATGAATACATTTTCTATCATAACACGGAAGATTTTGGAAATACTTTTTTTCTGCTTTTATTTCGCATAGTTATGTTACCCTTAAGTTTTTACAAATTGTTTAGTAACCTGATAATTTTATGTATGTAATAAATGCATTATTACATACATAAAATAAATATTTATGAAAAACCTCTATTTACAAATTTTTTCCTCCATCTTCAATCATAACTGTCAAATGGTTATAAACAGATGTTTTGATTTATATTGTTTACATTTTGATTATCCATAAGCGTAATGTTAATCTTTTGGAGTTTGATTTTAATATTACAAGAAAACCGGAATTTTCCTGGACATTAGACCTATCTAGAACCTATCTACTACCCAGAAATTAATTATTTCCAAAATTTAAAGAAAATCGTTAGAGCCGTTTTCGAGATCAGTTGCAAATATATATATATATATATCCTTGTTCGTATTATAGTATTGGAATAAATACTTATACATTTACACCAAACATATTAAAATATCCATTAATAACTGAGTTATGACAGAATTATTGTTCCAAGACAACGTCAATGCTGGTGCTCTCTTTTAATACTCATTTTTATGACAGTCAAACAAATGGTTACACCAGAATATGAGATGTATTTTTTTTCAAACACAAAGCTCTAGGCAGACCACATACCACGGACAATTGACCTATATTTATATGGTAAAATGATTTTTTACCCAATCAATAAAACTAGGGTAAAAAAGAGCTTGTATTAGTCAAGGGAGTTGGAGGTGACGATGTATATCTAAAGGATATCAATTAAAGTTTGAGGTTGGAGTGACGGAAGGTGTGAGAAGTTTGCTCCAGCAGCCCTGATTGTTAGTCCCGAATACCTGTACAAGTTGTGTATAGCTTGCTAACAAGCACGTGTTTGCTACGACGTGACTACCTCTGTAGATTCTTGCCTATTGATAACTAGTTAGCTTAAACATACTGTAATAAAATTTACCTATACATTATTACAATTGAAAAGTCTGAAATCTGATATAATATAAAATTACCGTGAGGCATAACTAAATTTGCTCTGCGGTATCGGTATCACCGAAATAGTAGAGGCAGTGTGGGCTGTCGTCCTGAGGTATCGGTATCCCCGGAATAGTAGAGGCAGTGTGGGCTGTCGTCCTGCGGTATCGGTATCACCGGAATAGTAGAGGCAGTGTGGGCTGTCGTCCTGCGGTATCGGTATCCCCGGAATAGTAGAGGCAGTGTGGGCTGTCGTCCTGCGGTATCGGTATCCCCGGAATAGTAGAGGCAGTGTGGGCTGTCGTCCTGCGGTATCGGTATCACCGGAACAGTAGAGGCAGTGTGGGCTGTCGTCCTGCGGTATCGGTATCCCCGGAATAGTAGAGGCAGTGTGGGTTGTCGTCCTGCGGTATCGGTATCACCGGAATAGTAGAGGCAGTGTGGGCTGTCGTCCTGCGGTATCGGTATCCCCGGAATAGTAGAGGCAGTGTGGGCTGTCGTCCTGCGGTATCGGTATCACCGGAACAGTAGAGGCAGTGTGGGCTGTCGTCCTGCGGTATCGGTATCCCCGGAATAGTAGAGGCAGTGTGGGCTGTCGTCCTGCGGTATCGGTATCCCCGGAATAGTAGAGGCAGTGTGGGCTGTCGTCCTGCGGTATTGGTATCACCGGAGCAGTAGAGGCAGTGTGGGCTGTCGTCCTGCGGTATCGGTATCACCGGAATAGTAGAGGCAGTGTGGGCTGTCGTCCTGCGGTATCGGTATCACCGGAACAGTAGAGGCAGTGTCGGCTGTTGTCCTGCGGTATCGGTATCACCGGAACAGTAGAGGCAGTGTGGGCTGTCGTCCTGCGGTATCGGTATCACCGGAATAGTAGAGGCAGTGTGGGCTGTCGTCCTGCGGTATCGGTATCACCGGAACAGTAGAGGCAGTGTGGGCTGTTGTCCTGCGGTATCGGTATCACCGGAACAGTAGAGACAGTGTGGGCTGTCGTCCTGCGGTATCGGTATCACCGGAATAGTAGAGGCAGTGTGGGCTGTCGTCCTGCGGTATCGGTATCACCGGAATAGTAGAGGCAGTGTGGGCTGTCGTCCTGCGGTATCGGTATCACCGGAATAGTAGAGGCAGTGTGGGCTGTCGTCCTGCGGTATCGGTATCACCGGAATAGTAGAGGCAGTGTGGGCTGTCGTCCTGCGGTATCGGTATCACCGGAATAGTAGAGGCAGTGTGGGCTGTCGTCCTGCGGTATCGGTATCCCCGGAATAGTAGAGGCAGTGTGGGCTGTCGTCCTGTGGTATCGGTATCACCGGAACAGTAGAGGCAGTGTGGGCTGTCGTCCTGCGGTATCGGTATCACCGGAGCAGTAGAGGCAGGCAGTGTGGGCTGTCGTCCTGCGGTATCGGTATCACCGGAACAGTAGAGGCAGTGTGGGCTGTCGTCCTGCGGTATCGGTATCACCGGAACAGTAGGCAGTGTGGGCTGTCGTCCTGCGGTATCGGTATCACCGGAACAGTAGAGGCAGTGTGGGCTGTCGTCCTGCGGTATCGGTATCACCGGAATAGTAGAGGCAGTGTGGGCTGTCGTCCTGCGGTATCGGTATCACCGGAATAGTAGAGGCAGTGTGAACTGTTGTCCTGCGGTATCGGTATCACCGGAATAGTAGAGGCAGTGTGGGCTGTCGTCCTGCGGTATCGGTATCACCGGAATAGTAGAGGCAGTGTGGGCTGTCGTCCTGCGGTATCGGTATCACCGGAATAGTAGAGGCAGTGTGGGCTGTCGTCCTGCGGTATCGGTATCACCGGAACAGTAGAGGCAGTGTGGGCTGTCGTCCTGCGGTATCGGTATCACCGGAATAGTAGAGGCAGTGTGGGCTGTCGTCCTGCGGTATCGGTATCACCGGAATAGTAGAGGCAGTGTGGGCTGTCGTCCTGCGGTATCGGTATCACCGGAATAGTAGAGGCAGTGTGGGCTGTCGTCCTGCGGTATCGGTATCACCGGAATAGTAGAGGCAGTGTGGGCTGTCGTCCTGCGGTATCGGTATCCCCGGAATAGTAGAGGCAGTGTGGGCTGTCGTCCTGCGGTATCGGTATCCCCGGAATAGTAGAGGCAGTGTGGGCTGTCGTCCTGCGGTATCGGTATCCCCGGAATAGTAGAGGCAGTGTGGGCTGTCGTCCTGCGGTATCGGTATCACCGGAATAGTAGAGGCAGTGTGGGCTGTCGTCCTGCGGTATCGGTATCACCGGAATAGTAGAGGCAGTGTGGGCTGTCGTCCTGCGGTATCGGTATCACCGGAATAGTAGAGGCAGTGTGGGCTGTCGTCCTGCGGTATCGGTATCACCGGAATAGTAGAGGCAGTGTGGGCTGTCGTCCTGCGGTATCGGTATCACCGGAATAGTAGAGGCAGTGTGGGCTGTCGTCCTGCGGTATCGGTATCACCGGAATAGTAGAGGCAGTGTGGGCTGTCGTCCTGCGGTATCGGTATCACCGGAATAGTAGAGGCAGTGTGGGCTGTCGTCCTGCGGTATCGGTATCACCGGAATAGTAGAGGCAGTGTGGGCTGTCGTCCTGCGGTATCGGTATCACCGGAACAGTAGAGGCAGTGTGGGCTGTCTTCCTGCGGTATCGGTATCCCCGGAATAGTAGAGGCAGTGTGGGCTGTCGTCCTGCGGTATCGGTATCACCGGAATAGTAGAGGCAGTGTGGGCTGTCGTCCTGCGGTATCGGTATCACCGGAATAGTAGAGGCAGTGTGGGCTGTCGTCCTGCGGTATCGGTATCACCGAAAGTAGAGGCAGTGTGGGCTGTCGTCCTGCGGTATCGGTATCACCGGAACAGTAGAGGCAGTGTGGGCTGTTGTCCTGCGGTATCGGTATCCCCGGAACAGTAGAGGCAGTGTGGGCTGTCGTCCTGCGGTATCGGTATCACCGGAATAGTAGAGGCAGTGTGGGCTGTCGTCCTGCGGTATCGGTATCACCGGAACAGTAGAGGCAGTGTGGGCTGTTGTCCTGCGGTATCGGTATCCCCGGAACAGTAGAGGCAGTGTGGGCTGTCGTCCTGCGGTGTCGGTATCACCGGAGCAGTAGAGGCAGTGTGGGCTGTCGTCCTGCGGTATCGGTATCACCGGAACAGTAGAGGCAGTGTGGGCTGTTGTCCTGCGGTATCGGTATCACCGGAACAGTAGAGACAGTGTGGGCTGTCGTCCTGCGGTATCGGTATCACCGGAACAGTAGAGGCAGTGTGGGCTCTCATTCTGCGGTATCGGTATCACCGGAACAGTAGAGGCAGTGTGGGCTGTCGTCCTGCGGTATCGGTATCACCGGAACAGTAGAGGCAGTGTGGGCTGTTGTCCTGCGGTATCGGTATCACCGGAACAGTAGAGGCAGTGTGGGCTGTCGTCCTGCGGTATCGGTATCACCGGAACAGTAGAGGCAGTGTGGGCTGTCGTCCTGCGGTATCGGTATCACCGGAACAGTAGAGGCAGTGTGGGCTGTCGTCCTGCGGTATCGGTATCACCGGAATAGTAGAGGCAGTGTGGGCTGTCGTCCTGCGGTATCGGTATCACCGGAACAGTAGAGGCAGTGTGGGCTGTCGTCCTGCGGTATCGGTATCACCGGAACAGTAGAGGCAGTGTGGGCTGTCGTCCTGCGGTATCGGTATCACCGGAACAGTAGAGGCAGTGTGGGCTGTCGTCCTGCGGTATCGGTATCACCGGAACAGTAGAGGCAGTGTGGGCTGTTGTCCTGCGGTATCGGTATCCCCGGAACAGTAGAGGCAGTGTGGGCTGTCGTCCTGCGGTGTCTGTATCACCGGAGAAGTAGAGGCAGTGTGGGCTGTCGTCCTGCGGTATCGGTATCACCGGAACAGTAGAGGCAGTGTGGGCTGTCGTCCTGCGGTATCGGTATCACCGGAACAGTAGAGGCAGTGTGGGCTGTCGTCCTGCGGTATCGGTATCACCGGAACAGTAGAGGCAGTGTGGGCTCTCATTCTGCGGTATCGGTATCACCGGAACAGTAGAGGCAGTGTGGGCTGTCGTCCTGCGGTATCGGTATCACCGGAACAGTAGAGGCAGTGTGGGCTGTCGTCCTGCGGTATCGGTATCACCGGAACAGTAGAGGCAGTGTGGGCTGTCGTCCTGCGGTATCGGTATCACCGGAACAGTAGAGGCAGTGTGGGCTGTCGTCCTGCGGTATCGGTATCACCGGAACAGTAGAGGCAGTGTGGGCTGTCGTCCTGCGGTATCGGTATCGCCGGAACAGTAGAGGCAGTGTGGGCTGTCGTCCTGCGGTATCGGTATCACCGGAATAGTAGAGGCAGTGTGGGCTGTCGTCCTGCGGTATCGGTATCACCGGAACAGTAGAGGCAGTGTGGGCTGTTGTCCTGCGGTATCGGTATCACCGGAATAGTAGAGGCAGTGTGGGCTGTCGTCCTGCGGTATCGGTATCACCGGAATAGTAGAGGCAGTGTGGGCTGTCGTCCTGCGGTATCGGTATCACCGGAATAGTAGAGGCAGTGTGGGCTGGTCCTGCGGTATCGGTATCACCGGAATAGTAGAGGCAGTGTGGGCTGTCGTCCTGCGGTATCGGTATCACCGGAATAGTAGAGGCAGTGTGGGCTGTCGTCCTGCGGTATCGGTATCACCGGAATAGTAGAGGCAGTGTGGGCTGTCGTCCTGCGGTATCGGTATCACCGGAATAGTAGAGGCAGTGTGGGCTGTCGTCCTGCGGTATCGGTATCACCGGAATAGTAGAGGCAGTGTGGGCTGTCGTCCTGCGGTATCGGTATCACCGGAATAGTAGAGGCAGTGTGGGCTGTCGTCCTGCGGTATCGGTATCCCCGGAATAGTAGAGGCAGTGTGGGCTGTCGTCCTGCGGTATCGGTATCACCGGAATAGTAGAGGCAGTGTGGGCTGTCGTCCTGCGGTATCGGTATCACCGGAATAGTAGAGGCAGTGTGGGCTGTCGTCCTGCGGTATCGGTATCCCCGGAATAGTAGAGGCAGTGTGGGCTGTCGTCCTGCGGTATCGGTATCACCGGAACAGTAGAGGCAGTGTGGGCTGTCGTCCTGCGGTATCGGTATCACCGGAATAGTAGAGGCAGTGTGGGCTGTCGTCCTGCGGTATCGGTATCACCGGAATAGTAGAGGCAGTGTGGGCTGTCGTCCTGCGGTATCGGTATCACCGGAACAGTAGAGGCAGTGTGGGCTGTCGTCCTGCGGTATCGGTATCACCGGAATAGTAGAGGCAGTGTGGGCTGTCGTCCTGCGGTATCGGTATCACCGGAACAGTAGAGGCAGTGTGGGCTGTCGTCCTGCGGTATCGGTATCACCGGAACAGTAGAGGCAGTGTGGGCTGTCGTCCTGCGGTATCGGTATCACCGGAATAGTAGAGGCAGTGTGGGCTGTCGTCCTGCGGTATCGGTATCACCGGAACAGTAGAGGCAGTGTGGGCTGTTGTCCTGCGGTATCGGTATCACCGGAACAGTAGAGGCAGTGTGGGCTGTCGTCCTGCGGTATCGGTATCACCGGAACAGTAGAGGCAGTGTGGGCTGTCGTCCTGCGGTATCGGTATCACCGGAACAGTAGAGGCAGTGTGGGCTGTTGTCCTGCGGTATCGGTATCACCGGAACAGTAGAGGCAGTGTGGGCTGTCGTCCTGCGGTATCGGTATCACCGGAACAGTAGAGGCAGTGTGGGCTGTCGTCCTGCGGTATCGGTATCACCGGAACAGTAGAGGCAGTGTGGGCTGTTGTCCTGCGGTATCGGTATCACCGGAACAGTAGAGGCAGTGTGGGCTGTCGTCCTGCGGTATCGGTATCACCGGAACAGTAGAGGCAGTGTGGGCTGTCGTCCTGCGGTATCGGTATCACCGGAACAGTAGAGGCAGTGTGGGCTGTCGTCCTGCGGTATCGGTATCACCGGAACAGTAGAGGCAGTGTGGGCTGTTGTCCTGCGGTATCGGTATCACCGGAACAGTAGAGACAGTGTGGGCTGTCGTCCTGCGGTATCGGTATCACCGGAACAGTAGAGGCAGTGTGGGCTCTCATTCTGCGGTATCGGTATCACCGGAACAGTAGAGGCAGTGTGGGCTGTCGTCCTGCGGTATCGGTATCGCCGGAACAGTAGAGGCAGTGTGGACTGTTGTCCTGCGGTATCGGTATCACCGGAACAGTAGAGGCAGTGTGGACTGTCCTCCTGCGATATCGGTATCACCGGAACAGTAGAGGCAGTGTGGGCTGTCGTCCTGCGGTATCGGTATCACCGGAGCAGTAGAGGCAGTGTGGGCTGTCGTCCTGCGGTATCGGTATCACCGGAACAGTAGAGGCAGTGTGGGCTGTCGTCCTGCATTATCGGTATCACCGGAACAGTAGAGGCAGTGTGGGCTGTCGTCCTGCGGTATCGGTATCACCGGAACAGTAGAGGCAGTGTGGGCTGTCGTCCTGTGGTATCTGTATCACCGGAACAGTAGAGGCAGTGTGGGCTGTCGTCCTGCGGTATCGGTATCACCGGAACTGTAGAGGCATGCTTGTCCAGCGGTATCGGTATCACCGGAACAGTAGAGGCAGTGTGTATCGGTATCACCGGAACAGTGGCTGTCGTCCTGCATTATCGGTATCACCGGAACAGTAGAGGCAGTGTGGGCTGTTGTCCAAGCCGATCGTCGTAAGAAAGTTCAGGAAATTACCCGTGGCCAGAGCCAATTTGGGTCCCGTAGTATCCCACCTTTCTATGCTTCCTGTCAGCCCATGGCCGAACAGTAGAGAGTAACCTCGCAGTTCACCGGCCCTGTGACTCAGACTCTCTAGTCTCTTGTCACTCAGATAGTGACATTTTCACGTACTTCGGAGGTGTAGTTCACCCTATCCCTCTCGAATCTACGGTGATAAGTTGCCTGGCGCTCGTGTGCCAAATGATTGTGAATTAGAATACCCCGGCAATCACAAAAGCAGCCAGTTAAGAGACTGTGTAATACGCAGAAGCGACTGGGAATATCCTGATCTCGGTGAGAAGCTGGGCAAGCCCGATGCTTCTCACCGAGATCAGGATAGTGACGTTGTCCGCTCAGCAAACAAGGAGGGTTTTATCAGGCACATCAAGCCTCAACAGACTATCGTATGATACGTTCCAGAAATAGGGTCTGATAATTGTATCCATGTGCGGCACCAGATGTGACAGTAATCTACGCTGTCCCTCGAGAGTATCGTACAACAGAGTATGGTCTGAAAGGTGGGAGCTGATTATTCACAGAAGTGAAATGTATGCTAAATCACCCACAACATGTCAATCCAACGGGTGGATTTAAAGGCATTCTTGCTTTCAAGCGTCACGAGGAGAACCACTCGGCGTAACCAGTGGTTTTGGCTCTCCACCCTCCGCACTGCCCTGACAACGTCCTGGATGGGGTAATTCATCGAATGACCAGAACTGATCATCAGCAGACACGATGATAACCTTGAGCAGATCATTTTCTCGAGGGCCTTGTCTGTCGTATGAAGCAAGTAAAGTAATCGGAATTAAGACAAGGCTCAACTTCCAAGAAGAGAAAAAGATACCCTCTGCAAGACAAACTGTGACATTTTAAGGAGCAGTACATGGTTTAAAACCACGGCCAGTTTCAAGACCTCGGAGATGATTCCACCAGAACCTGGAGTTTTCTTGTTGCGAAGGAATTGGACGGCGCAGGTCAATTGCATCTTTGCCCACCTCTCTAAAATCCCTAGATGGACGAACTGGATGGGCTGGGTTAAATTCGTTGACTTTGACCGTCAAGTTTGTAACCCGTCGCCCAGGGGTCTGTGTTGACGTCCTCCAGTGCCTTTACTTGCTCCTTACTATAGTCCTGTGGACTTCACGAGTTTGTACGTTGCAGTTTTAACAATCACGTCAGGGCAATTCTAGGCACGCTGTGCCACCCACTGGAAGCCAAGACATTTCTGCACATTCTTGCTGAATATTTGGCTAGATCGTCAGAATCATTTCCTAGAAGAAGATCTAATCTTTTTGAGAGCTTTTATAGGTCAGAGTAGGATTCCCCGGCTGACGGCTTTATGAGAATGGCTTCTGGACATTGCCTCGGCTCTTTCCTTTTTTATAGCTGCCCTTAGCTAGGGCCTCGGACATCTTTTTTCTAGAAGTCTGGGACTTGCTCTTATACCTGTCCTTCTTCTTAACCATGTTGGTCCACTCATCTGGTTTCAGAAGTTTAGTTGTCTCGTCCGCCTTCTTCCTATTCTCAGACTCCAACTGTGCAGGGCTCGTAGCAGCCACTTTTGGACGCCCGAGGGAAACTTTCTCGACGGCGGCGTGGTCTGAATCGAGGAGGAAACGAGTGGCTTCTCGTATGACTGCCACAAAATCCTCAGATTTAGGATGTGTTTTAGGTTCGTCTCAAGGTTGAGAATACAACTGTGACCTTCATAACTGACCACCTTCACGCACTTCATCAAGAGGTCCTCCTCCTCAGACCGGATATATCGGGGGTCGCCTATCGCATTGCAGAGCCCGCCTTCTGTATCCATGACGCACTCCCTGACCACGGCCCGAGGGGCCTGGATCCTGGCTGTACACCGGAGAAACCCATCGGCGGTGCGAGACACACAGCAGCACTATAAGATGATTGGGAAATTTCCAAGGCGCTCTTATGTACGCCGGTCGAATAAAGAAAGAGAACACACTCAGAATGCGGTATCGAAGAGAGGAAGAGGTTGGGGGCAAGGTTAGCCTAGAAAAGAACGAAGATTGTGAGCGAAATCCCTAAAGAGAGAAGGAAACCGTCGCTCTGGGAGAAGGAAGGGCTACGAGTAGGACAGACTGTTTCGCTATTTGGCTAGGGTACCTCGGGGTTGCCAGCCTTCCTGAGAGGAGAGACCTCCCATGTAGTCGAAAGCCGTGAGCGGAGCCTAAATTATATTAGTATCGTACTTCAACAAATGAAGTACGTGAAATAATTCAGTACGTCGTAAGTGAATTCAATAATAATATCCTTTGTAAAACATCTCTTTTCTGAGTGGTTGTTTACAGTAACGCCATTTTATTAGTTATATGTTTAATACCGAAACCATCTATCATTGAACTGATGTGATGTTTAAAATTCCGTTAAAAATTAAAAAGTAAATTGGACAACTGTATTTTATAGAATCGTAATTTTAAAATAATAATACTATTTTGAAATCAAAATAACATGAAAAATTGTTTCCATAGTAAAAAATGCAGTCGGCATATAACCTAATTTTAACGTTATTTTATAATGACAAATTAGAAAAATATGCATCTTTAAAGTAACTAGCAGTGTTTCACACTCCAGCTTATGTCGAGATTTAATCCTGGCCTCAATCTCCTCTTGGGAATAGGCTTCCTGTCAACCTCACCACATTCGCTACATGAGTTACGATTAAAGCTACGTACACGATCAAATATATTTTATTCTAACTCTAAAATACAACGTTTGAACTGCAAAGAAAAATATAAAGATCAAATTCAAATAAAACTTATTTTGAGGACTAATTTAAATATTCAAATAACATTTTTACATAAATTCCATTTATATCTTCATCTAAAATGATTCCATTGTTTATTAATAATTATTTCAATAATTTAAAACATTTATGGTAATTTATTTCTTCGCTGATTTGTTCGTAGGAGGGCATTCTGTTCACGAGTGACACAAAAAGGTTTATCGTACATAACCTTTAAAATGTATCTTGTCTGAAATATTCTGATATCAAATTTGAGCCGAAATATATTACGAACGATAGGTGACGTGATCAATGATTAGTAAAGCAAATAGATTTTGCCACCATTTAATTGATAATGGGGATGACCTATTAAAAATGTGTAAAGTTTTGAGATGGAAACTTCAACTTTCTCCCATGCAACATTTAAACAAATTCTTTAAAACTATACGTTCTTATTATGATATCGTATCCAAAAAAATCAGAAAAAAGCTTATTTATATTTTATACAAAATTGAACAAAAATATGTGTAAAATATTAACATATATTTTATTGAATTGAAAATAGTTCATTTATAAAATAGATTTTATATTAAAGATATGAATGAGAAAAATACTTACACTTACGACAACTAATGAACAAATATGTTTGTAAATACGATATTATTACTTACTAGCCAAAGTACCCGTTCTTCGCACGGGTTAAAAAGGCTGAAAGGTGTAGGCTCTACTGATACATTTAAGTTATTGTTAATTAGTTCTTCATTGTTTACAAAATGACAAAACACGAGTGTCTACAACATTTCAAAGTAACATCTGTCAAATATTGGGAGAGGATAAGGATTAATGTAATAGAAGCAGTCGTCGGAAAAACTTAAAATCTACCATTCCGCTATTTCAAATAATTCACTAATTTCGATCCAGCAGTTTACCTGAAAAATCTACTTTATTTCTTCTTCTTCCCGAACTATCAAAATATAGTGCAAACGGATGTTGTCATTAGGAAATGTAAACATTGAAACCTAGGACGGTCACGGCAGCTCTTTCTTCTTCTTCTCCTTATTCTCGAACTGTCAAATTTTAGTATTCACAGCTGTTGACATTCAAGTAATTTTATGTTTTCACTCTCTAAAAATGTAAACATTGAAACTTAGGACGTTCACAGGGCGTAGCCCGAGAGGATTTTAAGGAAATGAGTATGCCTATGTGTTGCATGAGTTTAAGATCTACTTTTGCCTAAGATTTCAAACCGGTCGGTTCAGTATTTTTTGCATTCACTTGCCACAACAAACCCACAAACAAACATACAGAAACCACCTCTTCTTTATAATATTATAGATTACTCGTAGTTATTATTTTTTTGTATGATAATAATATATTTATTGTAGTTGACAATTAATACATCGTATATCAAATGTTGAATATATACATTTTTCATAGGCGAATAATAATAAGATTTATGAACAATACAATAAGCACAAAAAACAAACACAATGCAATAATACAAACGAATACAAAACTTCTTTAAACAGTTTCTTTAAAAAAAATTCATCCCCCAGGTAATCTATGCAAAATTTGACGGTTGTCATATAAATACTTTTTTATTTACGTACTGTATATAATACCTCCTAACCATGCTAGAGTTATATTTAAAAAAAAATCATTAACAGGACATATTTATATATCTCAATTAATTAACGTACGCTATTAATCAGATTTTATCAAATATTTTATAAAGAATTTACATATTTTCTTAATAATTAATTCATATTCTTTGACTGAAATTCAATACTGGTACTTGATTTATGTTATTTATACTGTTATTGCAGACATTTTTCATTACGGTTGGTAAAAAACAGTTACTTCAGTTCATTCAAATTTGGATTACCAATTAAAAAAAAAACGAAGAGATATTGCACTACCACAAAATTTAATTTATTTGAAAAGGGCGACATAGCCTTATTAAAACTTTTATTGGCAGACAAATCATCCTGTCATTCGTCGTAATTAGATTCTGCTTCTGTCTTACCCAATATTTGCGATTTAAACTTGAAGAACAAATATAATTAATTACAACTGTTGTAGTTGAAAAGAAAAAACCTACGCTTACCTATATTATACTTTGAGAAATAAAATCCATTTTTAGAAATATAATGTAACCCTTATTACCTATTAGTAACCTTGATTAGGTATACACGTCATATTATTTTGATATGTTTGATATGTTATAAATAGCTTTTTTTCAACCCGAGTATTCTGATGACTTTTCTAAACTAGTACTTTAGTATGCTGAAACATTGATGTAATGGAAAGGACAAACTCAGAAAACCCCTGACCGTGGTCAGTAAACCACGTATATAAGATATTATCACACCAAAATTTACATAGAAAATTCCACGGCCTGTGTGAATTTGAATCCGGATCAGTTTCGTGATTGCTACCCACTAAACCTATTACACCGTGGTGACATTGGAAACATTGATCTTATATTAACAGAGTTATAAAAGTTGTTATTTCATTATTTAGGATGAGAATTTAATGAGCAGATGTAAAACATAGGCATAAAATGTAAAGGAAAATCAAAAATAAATAAACTATAATATCAAACTAATGAAAATTCATCAATAAGGGTAATTTTTTATTAAGAGACCCGGCTATTTTAAATACCAACACATTTTTGAGTAGTAAAATATTTGTTTTTGTGATATATGCGGGTTACTTATTTAATCAAATGTTTTACTATGGTATTTCGAATCCTCAATCATTTAATTAAATTATCAACTTTGAAATTTCAAAACTCTTCTTGTGTGTGACAACTTCCTTTACCTTCCGGCCACGGATATATCGTAAAATATAAAAAATATTGTGTGAGAAAGACCTTAAGTCTTCTCTACCCTTTCTCTGACACGCACTTAAAGAGGAAAACTCATAATAACAACAACAAAATAATCAAATTTTTAACAGGAAGACAAAGCCCCTCTATCTAGAGATTGAAAACCCCCATCTAAATTGACAGTCGTCATTTTCAGATCATAGAAAGAATACCATCTACAACGGCGCATTTATAGTAATATAAAAGAAAATAATAAAGGATCACGTGAAATGGAAAAGATTTTTTTTCAAATTAGCTAGTATATAAACTCCAAATCCATCTAGTAGTTACGTCTCTAGTTTTTATTTAAAATTAAGTATTTTTGAAATTCCTTATATTGTTTGATCATCCTATATTAACTAGGTAGGTACTTACAATCTTAAGTGTGACACATGCATTTATAGTAGCACTATAATATTGAGCTATGATATAAATGACCTCGTTGATAATTGATAATTTTGACACTATTATCAAGAGACCTCTAAATGTACTCTTTCAAAGCAGAGAAGGCGAAGTCCAATCCGGCCCATTCGGAGATTCCACCCCTTCCATCAGGGGCTGCGGGAGTTAATACTTTTCCGATACTCTGTAGCCGAGCCGGAACTCTTTTAACCTTTAACAAATTTTCGAGGTTATTCTATTGTGGTAGCTTATTTCCTAATATATTCTCTTACGTATTGTAAATGCTAGGACATATTTTATATAATCATTTAAATAGCACTTTACGATTGAGATGTTTAAGGATATGTTATAGAAATAAAATATTTCGAGCATAGAAACTGTTTGAACTCTTTTTTTGGCAAATTTCCCATATGTAATAAGCTATTACCGTAGGTCCTAGGTCTCATGGTAAGACTTAAGCCCGGGACCAAGTTATTTTTTTGTCTTTAGGTGCCCAGAGTCCCTAGGTCCCTGATGTCTGTGAACACGATAACTCTCGTAAAAATGGTCCGATCAAGACCAAATTTGGTAGAGACATGTATTCCTACAAATGCTCGGAATAGTTCGTAAACAAGACATATTGAATAATGGGAACGGATAGTTTGGCGGGGTTTTGTACCCCCAAATGGAGTTTTTTTGCATTTTCCACATGTAATTTTTTTTAATTTCTAATTTCATATTTCACCATTGGAATTAGCTTTAAAAACTACATGATTAAGGTTCTTAAAGTTTTTCTCTATCTTCAACGGTTACCGAGATATTAAAAAATCTAAACACAGTACATTGTATTATGGGTCTTCAATGTTAATCTTATGGAGGATAGGGAAAAATTAATATTTCCCATATTAATCAATATATTTGGATTACTTAATATTTAGCTTCATGTGGTTAAAATTTATCTATTTATGCTTAAAAATCATAGTTTATGTGTTTATAATGGCAGCAAACCTGCATACGCTATTCCCATATTAATCATATAGGGAATAGGCAAACTCCTATATTTATGGATAGATGTTAATGAAAGTTGGTATAAATGTTAAGATAAAAATTATTTATGGTAGAAATTACTACTTTCAGTAGCTAACCTGCACACTCTTTCCCATGTTAATCTTATGGAGAATAGGCAAATAATTCTCATGTTTATGGACAGATTTTTATAAAACTTGTCATATATTATTATTATATTATTGATTTGGAAATTCGCTGAGTTCACAGGTCTGCTGCGATTTATAAATACGGTATTTTTTGGAGTAGGGTCAATCAATTTAAGTGGAGTACGCTAATGAAAGATGCTTTGAAGATTATAAAAAAGTATCACTAGACAAATTAAGTCCAACCCTGTAAAAAGCATTGTCTGGTTACAATTAAAACTAATATCAAGTGAACTTATTCTGTTCCACTCTATAAAATAAAGAATTATAATTATATCCATTTACTACTCTTCAAAACATATAATATGTACATTATACATGTTTTGGATGGAAAAATGTGGACTCTTATTTAAACTTTTTTAATCTGCGAACGAATTGGCAATTTTTATGTAGCTCTACTAGTAGTATTTATAATAATAATAAGCGTGAAGAAAAATCATAGTTCAAAGCACGCATTTATATACTAACCATGGCCAATAAAGCGTCTATCCATGGTTAAAATTTGAACAATAAACCTTCATTTTGTTTGGTAACTGTGTCAGAAAGGTTGATAAATATACCATAATTTTTTATAATTATTTTGTGATAATATCCTTTAACATTAAAAATATTGCAATGAATTCAAAACGTATGACATGTCACAAAATTACTCTAATACCAATGAGGAATAATTGAAGTTTTCTATAATTAAAATTTTTCTCATAAAATATCCGCAAGTAGATTTGTCTATCTTTCTTGATAACAATTTAGTCAGAAAGAGGAAGACGTTTGGACACCGGTTTTATGCTATATTTATTTTGGTGCTGTTCTATAAAACTATAAATAAATAATTTATAATTTACCTACTTAAAACATCACAACCTATACGACCAATTAAATTAAATGGAATATACAAAATATAACTAGGCTTGTATAAATATGAGTTAAGGTTGTTATATTTTGGTTTTATTTTTTATAAAAAAATAAAATAAAACTTATTAACAATATGATAGAATATGTTCCTATTTTATTAACCAAGATTATCATGTACGGTTCGTGTACCACTCTCATTGACATATTAAAAATTTTAAATAATAAAGTAAGGATTGTCGGTCAAACAAACATAAAGCAAAATCTTTTTCTTATAAATAAAAGTAAGAAATAGTCATTTGAACAACAAGAGATTAAAGTGAAACTTTTTTGTCCTCAAAGGAAACTGTTGTCATCCGAGGCATAGCCGAGGGTAACAATTTCCTGAGGGGCAAAAAGCACTTTAAACCCATGATGTACACATTTTTCCTTAACATACGCAAGTACCAATAGGTATAAGTTAATAATATATACTGTTAAGTGACCTATTTACCTTCATATGATTTTTTCTCCAAAAGCAGTATTTAAATGTTATAATCAATGAAGCTCAAAATACGGTATTAAAAAAGTAGTCTATACACAATTTAAAAATTAATTTATACCTTTGTTTTCAGAACACAATATCCCCAAACCTTTACTGCCACTGTTCATATTTTCAACAACGAAATCCGTCTAGCAGAAGAGTACCGTAAACGCAAAGGATAATTCTACCACCACAACAAACTCTTAGTTGCTCAACTTCCCTTATACCTATTAGTGTACGTAGTATTTCTGGATCCATCTTTCGTAATTCTAAAGGTGGTTTCGTCACTTGATACTAAAGCTCTCAGGGGCCCCATCGGAGGAAAAGTATTACTAAAATACTCTACTCCAGAGAGTAAATTACGACTAAAGGTTTGGGAAATTAATATTTCCAATAAGAGGATACTATAAATTTGTTTAATGTTATCATTAATAAATATATGCATAAAATTACCTCCTAGTTTATACTAATGCCCATCGTTATCAGGTGGTAAAATAAAATCAAAGAGATGATATTCTCTCAATGCTCCTCACCACAGCAAAATATATGCACAATAGGTTATAAGCTGAAAGCCCTTCACAAAATGATCTATAAAAGTAGTTAAAAACGTTAAATTGGCACACAGACTGTTTCTAAAGTAGTGAGGAAACGCGGTCTTTGGGTATAACGGTACTTTTAATTAGGTGTAATTGACCTGGGACTTGACGTTACAAGCGCATAGACCTATGACGTCAGTCCCTGACCTACCGCACTGTGACGTCACGCGTTTGGATAGATGAAACTAGGCCAAGGTCATGTAAAAACATTAAAAAAATCTTACACCAAAAGCGGTAAACGTTTAGTGCAAGATATTTTTTTATTTATTTATATGTTACAAACAACATTACAATGTACAATATTTGTTCCTTACAATAAACAATCAGAATCGCCGTGTGTAGACTGCGTAGCGGGTGGAGCGTATGGTGAGACATCCAATCCAAAATCCAGTCCAAAAAATCCAATCCAGGGTCCAAATTCAATTTCCTCTTCATTTTAGGAATGTTGTCTTCTTTAAGTTGACAATTCAAACAATCATTTTTCGAAGCGGCCAGTTTAACGATAACCGAAAATCTGTTATTTAATACCTGTTTTAAATCATAGTAGAGGTCATCCTATAGTCTGCTATTTGAAATTCGAATTTCATCGTAAGGGATATTCTTTACCTTCAAACTCATAATGATGTTTATCGAACGTTGTCGCAAACGTGAGTGAAAGAGCGACGCACAGGACCCTTGTACATATACTTTTTAAATACCTCAACATTCGGCTTCGAATCGTTGAGTGTTGAGTCGTTGAGTATATCTTCCTCATGTTCCATCTACATTAGAATATGAAAAATAATCGTTAGTAGTATGCAAAAGGATATTCAGCAACATTTTAAAATAAAAATTATAGTATACAGGTATGTAGAACAGGTAAATAATTGGGGCTCGGAAACTACACAGAGATCAGACAAGATCAGAAAACGAAGACTACAGTGCTACGGGTACCTTAACAGAGCAGCACCCTACATATTAACGAAAAAAATCTTCAACTAGGTTAACGAAAGGAAATACATCAAAAGGATTAAAGAAGTGAAAAACATATTTAGAACAATGGAACATCTCACAATGGAACAGCTTAGCATCAGACAAGAAAAGGAGTGTTAACACAGAGATTAACATTCCTCAAGAATCTGATCAAAAGTAACAAACTGAAATTTTAATCTGTGTGGTCGTGATTTCATTGAAAAAAATAAATACACTGCAGCGAAAATATACGACAAGAACACAGTCAGAGCTGAAGGTACACTGGGCGAACAAGAGGAAAAAGTAGCCAAAGGAAAGACGGATCTGAAATTGCACATGAGAAGAAAACGTTATCATAGCACAAGTATGAGGGAGGATTGGGTTGTAAGTAGAGAGAAAACGACAGAAAATTCGTTACGTTCAGTACGTTCTTCCAGGAACCATGAATAATAGTAATAATAATAACATAATTTTGCTTTATTTTTCTATTAAAATTTTTAATTTTACTTTATTAGATATAAAACCTGTTGAATTTTAGTGTTACTGTTTGTTATTTATTTGTTTATTAGCAAATTTCCCATAGGGAGGAAGCTATTACCGTAGGTCTCATGGCGAGACTTAAGCCCGGGACCATGTTATTTTTTATTTGTTAGGTGCCCAGAGACAAAAACAATAGCCGTTAATATATATACTCCGCAATGGGTTAAGCTCTTAATTTCTATGTTTCCAAACGATGTAATACTACAAACGATTGGCTCTTTAAAACCAACCAGATATTGAAAACTTTAGTATTGTTGATAAAAGACATGATATTGATCGCGATAGAAGAGCGACAAAGACGTGTTACAACTTTCTTGTTTACTCGATAAAGAAAACAACCCAAGCTTAGAAGTTCCAGTGTAAACTTTTAACCATCGAGAATGTAAGCTACATCACAGAAAATTTTAACGATTTTATACAATGCCTTTTATCTACTCCGAGTAACAAATAAAAAGACAGAGTATGACATGTGACATGCCAAATGTATATTGTTTTAAAATTCTATGCTTTTAAATATGCCATTGATGCCTTACTTCGAGCGAGAAAAACTGGATTTAGGTCGGCCATAATCTATAATAATTAGAAAATATCTAGTAACATAACACAAAATATAAATCCAAAATAATAAGTAAACACATAATGCATAGGCAAAATAGTGATCATTACTGTGATCAATCATCATTACTAGTGATCAATAAATCCAGGACAGTTTCTCGGCGATCGAGGGGTTTTATCCAGTGGTATAGGCCTACCTGTAGTTTTCTGGACCGGTAGAATGAGTCCAACAACCCCGAGTGGAGACAAGTAGTCTTCTGAGGGTTTTGGAAGTAATTATGGATGCCTCTTTGTGATTTTGTGACCATATTAACCGAATTTTTCAAATACTTTTTGTATTCTTGGATTTTTTCGTCAAATACAAAACGTGGTACGATTTTTGTACAAAACGTGGACATTCAGAGCTTAGCCTTGACAAATTAATGATAGTCTTTAAGCTGTCGAAAGAAGGTTCATCAGAATTCTTTTGACTGAGGGAAGGCTTTGATTGCAGATATGTGGCAATTGTAGAGAAATTGTATTCCCCTGTCTGCTTGTCGGGTAGTATTCAACTCGATATTGCTGTCAAAGATTTTATACTGAATGCTCGATTATGTCTTTCCTGATTGGTGTAAGAGTGCCTTCAGGCAAAAGTTGCAGAATGTCTGAATAGCACTCCCAACGTCCTTGCAGGATACTTAGATACTCAGATGACAACCGTGATGGCCGTGATGTTGACTTCTTTTCGCATTCTTCTGGTGATTTAAAACCCCGATGATTGATCCCGCAGTGGCCGGTGACGTGTAACTGTGATATAATGGTGCGTTTAAGGGTGGTGAGTACAAGTCTAATTTAATGAACTATTTCATTCATTAGGTATTGTAATTATTGTTGTTATTATTGTATGTTTTACTTATATTGCCTTAAGTTCTGTAATGTATGTTACTTATTAAATTATAATAAAACCATCCAAACTATGCTTGTTGTTATCTATTGACATTTATTTTGACTTAAAATTAGTTATATATTTCATTATACTAATATTATTTGTTAGTTCATTGCAGTATTATATTACTGTAGTATAGTATTACAAAACATGCATACGCAGTGCCATAAACTGTGATAGTAGTGTGAGCTAGTCTTATAGATGTAAGATTTGCATTTTTAAAACAATTATAAATGGCCATGGTGATATTTAAATGAATATTTGTTCATAAATTTAAATAATGCCCAGAATGCTATTTATTTTTATTTATTTTTGTCTCTAACAGGAAGCTATATTTAAAGCTTCATAAAAATATAGTATTGTACTTTATTTTTTTGTTTACGGTACTAAATTGGTTGCTTCGCAAAAAGATTCCAAAAGGCACAGTGATACACTCATATAAGAGGTATTTTTGAGAGAGCAATCAACACTGATTCAAGTCCGAAACTTGTCCCATTTACAGCCTTTCTCTCACAAGAGATACATTTCCATTCAATCAAGAATCCAATTATACCTGGGCAGCCAATCATTCCATGGGAAATCGGTAAACATTTTCAATAATAATTATTTCCTCAATAATAAACATAAAAGTCTTTTCCACTAGTTTTACACATGATATTTGACAGATGAGGAAGTTAAGCAATGCAAATCATGAAAAGTATGGTGCAAATCAATATTTTTATTTTCTTTTGATATAAATTGAACAAAGAATGTCTTTGTTCCTTATTGAAAAAATCGTATCTTTTTTAAATATAAATCAGAAAATTTTATAGCTCTAACATATTTGTATATTTATTTTATTCAAAACCCATTTCATATGCATTTTAATTTTAATGGAAATAAGCTAATAAGGTACCGGTAGGTTTGTCGTTGCATTCATTTGTGAGTTGTTAAGCGAATTAAGACTATAGAGTCTTTACAATATAAAGAAAAATCTATTTTTCCACAATAATAACTTAACTGGACTTTTTAATATTGCCTTATTGTTACTAATTAATGTTACTCATTGGTCAGGAGTAAACTATCGAAACACAAAATTTCTTAAAAAAAACCCTTACCTAAATATATTTGCGGCAAACAATTTTATATTGCAGTTGATAATTAACACAATCATTCATGAATATTTCGGAAAAGTATTTTATGAATAACGGTCTCTCTAATAACCTCCGAATTGCCAACACAGCACAAATACTTTGAGAGATGTAGAGTGAATTTTACATTTTACGCAGACATTCATTGGAATGTTGGCTTGGATGAATGTTTCTCCCTACAATTAGTTATCAGAGCAAGAACATTTGTAATTATTGACGAAGTTTTTTAACTTTCACTCTATACAGCTCAACACCTAAATATACCTGTTAAAATTCTACATTATGCAACAATCAGATCGTATGCAAAATCATAAATGTTGGAATCCTACATGGTTCAGATGACCAATTCAGAGGTTTTGATAAATTATAACCCGCCTTTGAGTGTCGGCCAGCTCAGTGCTCACAGTGGTGCAGTTAAATGTTAATGACATTACCACTCCAAAGATGAACACTAATTAGCTTCTCAGTTCTTTTGTTGTCGGGACGGAATCTATTACTAGGTGATACGTCAGTGTTTTGGAAGATATATCAAGAATACACACTATGATACTGAAAATGTAATACTGGATCTGAATAATATTTTAAATTGATCAATTAAAAGTGAATGATTAACTTTTTTACTTTTAGATTGTATACTGTTTCGCTTGCGCAGGAATTTAAGTCAAAATATCGAGGTTTTACGTTAATTAAATAACATTTGGCTATTTTTTGGGAAACACCGTCATAAATAACTATATCTAATATGTATCTAAGTACGCTATATATTTGTATGATGTATTTGATGTACTAAATTCTTTATTTATACCGTTAAGTTGACTTATTGAACAATTAATGAAAAACATCCTCCATAACCTCATAAATGAACGATAATATCTTAATCAATGTAATAGAATATTTCCAAGATTGTTCAAACTCTATATTACACGCTTCGAGCTGTATAATATATACTATATTAAGATTCCAGAAGTAAACATACACTTTTGATGCAACATAAAGCTATATAACAAATTATTTGTTATAAAGCATATAATACCAGCCGTTAATTAGTTAGAGGACGACGTTTGACCTAAATTGGATTGCTTTTATTGAGAAATGTTTCCAGTTGAATGGAAGATTAAACCGTCAACATGGTAAACGCAGTCCGTTGCTAATTTTTCTATCTTACAAAATTAATCAACTCATTAATCACATATTTACATAAAATGTTGAAAAAAATTAAACTAATAATATCAGGACTATTATTATTATAAACTGTAAATAAAATCTATAGTATTAATGTAGTAGTAACGATTTTATTTTAGGGTCCATGATTGGTAAATATAAATAATAAAACAGAATAAAAATCAATAAATTGTTACCAACCCACATATAACAAGTGATATACAGTATAAAACACGTTGTCGGCTGGCTGGGTAGCGCACAATGTAGGCAGGCATGTAGTCATGCTCGTGTCACATGTCCAGTTGTCCTCTGTCCAGGCGACACATTGTAGCACCTGCCATGACGGGGCGGCAGTCACAGGCAGATATTCCTGTAACACATCACTGCTCCTAATTAATTCCTTATCAGTTCAGTAATTGCGTTTGCTTATAAACTGTGTAATCCTATAAATTTCCATCGCAGCATTAGTCATACCTTTAAATAATCTCTAAGACCATGTTTAATTCTTTATTAGATTTTTTTGGATGAATGAATCTCCATTTATAAAACATTTATGTATGTACTACGTATTATTATATATTATGTATGTATATATGTCCTTTATGCGTTTCCAAACTACTCAACCGATCGCCATGAAATTTTAGGAAGTTGCTCTATATATGTCCGGGAAGGTTTGAGCAAATGGCTTTTCTAAAACTTTATAAGTTTCCATTTTATAGCGTTTAAATGTCTAATCATTTACCTTACCTTATTGTTTACCTTAATTATTACTTATCTATTTACCTTATGGGGAGTAAGTTTGTTTACAAATTTTCTACAATCAAAACATATGATTTCTTAAGCTACAGTTGATTGTTTTGCTTTCCATTAGCAATATGCTTTACTATCAAGAGCCATATGGATCATTCAATTAATGTAAAACTATGAAATAAATATGTTCTGTACAAAATAAACAGCTATATTCGCCACGTTAATAGTTTACGATTATTCAGGAATATGTATTTATATTTTTTTAATTTCTGTTTGATTAAAAGTCACTTGTTTATATGTTGGCCAAATAAGAAAGAATTATAATGTTTATACATATTATGGTTATTATAATAATCAACTGTTGTATATTTAAATCTTTCACAACGAAGCCGTAATGTTATTTGACTTCAGAACATAGCCAATCTTAAAGTTAACATATTTACTGTTAGCCGTTACGAAGTTCGCCAGGTAAGCTAATATTAAATACAAAATATATCTTATATAACTTATATTTTGTGTTAAGTGTGACGCCATTCTGATCATATACATGTAATATAATGAATACGGATTGTCTGATTCTGAACATTGCACCCACCGACCATCACTCATAACTATCCAATATACATGACCTCCAAGTAGCAGGATTATATGACACCCCAATAAATATAGAATTTTCTAATATATTTACCCAAATATATATTAAATGGAAATTTGTTGTTGTATATGCAAAGTAAAATAATAAAAAAATAAGCTTGAATTTACCTAATATCTGCTCAAAATTTTGACCAAAATAATCTACTTTAATAAAGTATTTACGGTTTATATGAATCAAAGTATCTAATATTGAAAGTAAACTGAAGTTGAATTTAAAAACCCCTACAGCAATGTAGTATAATAGCGTTAGTGCTTACATGGTAGCTCTGGTACGACAAGTAAGACAAACTAGCCTGGTTTTAAAACCAGTGGCGGGAAACTCTCAGGCGGTAGTGGTATACTAAATCTAACCAATTTGAGGAAATGTGTTCTTCATTTAAAATCATTACTGTTTCAAGATGTTGAAGTTGGAATAGAGAGTGGAACAAGTCCGCTAAGATGCATATACATGGCCAAGCACTCGGATTAATATACGTTTACAACCACTCCCTCCTCGCATGGGGAACCTCATCATGTTAAATGACATACAATATCTCTACTTTGTGTTCTGTTTCAACTGGTTTACTCTTGCCTTTGCTATTTTATTCCACTACATGATCATTAGCATTAATATGCATTGTTAAGTTCTTAACCAACTGTGGAGTATAATTTTTGTATCCTTTACAACGGTACAGGTTTTATTTGCTAAATAATACTACGCAATTTTTAAGTGTACATAGACAATTTCAGAAGACAATAATGATTTATTTAAGATTATATTTAGAATCTACTTAGATTATTTATCACCATTCTTACATTATTTGTAAAATTGTAACTTTTTACTTTGCTGGCTCGGCACACGTATAAACTTATGGTCTGTGAAAAAATGCTTAGGCAAACAGCATAACCTATTAATATTAGAGTTTTATATGTAAATATAATATAATCGAGCCTGCCTCGTAAATAGCGCCGTATAAATATATATTTTACAATTTAAAAATTTCTAGCAGAAATACGAGTATATTATCCAAAATTAGTAAAAATGTAGGTCAAGTATTTCCACTAAAAAAGTGAAACAGACACACATGGTAGGTTGCTGGTTGAATGTAAGCAAAATAAAATATTTCCACTAAAAGAGCTGAAGCGTTATGTAAGTTGGTAGTTGAATGTAAGCCAAAATAAAAAAAATCCACTAAAGGACCAAAGAGTAATGCAAGGTAGGTAGGATTCCTCACCACCAGCCGCCTCAACCTCGTGGCTTTTACTATCCTTATCTTTTTCCTTTTTATTTTTCTTCTTTGATATTCCTCCTCTCTCCAGGGTTCATGCTGAGGTTTCACAGTGACGTCCACATTCTGCTGATTAGAGTAATCCTCTTGTGATGAAGGAGAATCATCCAGCTCACTCTCACCAATTTCATTTGCCAAATCTTTAGCCAAAACCTCTAACGAAGCTACTTCATACTGTCTAGAGCGCTTTCTCTTCCCACCTATGTCTGCCCCTGGCGAGGTAGATTTTTAAACCAGCTCTAGTTTCATCTTTGTTGATTGATATCACACGCTTCTTATGAATCGTTTTGATCTTAAAGAATGCATCCATTATATTTTCAACTCCCTCATTTACTGATGTAGGGATTCTGTGGTTATTCTTAAACAGATCGTCAAATTCTGCAATATTTTCGCAATCAGACTGAGCTGCTCCTTCGATTGAATTTCCTCCATCGATTTCACAGCTGACTCGGATAAGATTATCAGTTTCAGATATCGGATTATTCGTGATTTCCCCCCCCCTCAATTATCCATGGTCTCATCTCCCACCTTCCGGTACGCGTTTGGTGGGTACTGTATCTTGTCTGAACCGAAAGGAGGTGGTGGCATCTGTTTCGTTGAACTTTCCAGATTTTCAACTTCCTCCTTTGCAGAATTTGTGCACGCACTGGGTAGGGGCGGGAAATCACCAAATTTCCGCACGGACAACGTTAGTGATCTCTGAATTTTCGGCATTAAAAAAAAATCCCTTTTCCCCTAATTCCATCTCTTGCCTTCTAATAGCTTGTATCTGAACCGTGGCCTGGTTGTCTACCACTGGTTCAGAACTTTACTAGTATCACTTTTCACTGAGCTACTGTCACTCTTCCTGTCATGAAACAAAACACATTTATACCTCTAACGACGATCTTGTCTCTGGGTCCTCCATATCCTCTCCGTCATGCTGACACATTGATAGTGTAATTTACACTTACTAACACTCTACACAACGAAATCATTATTCGGAGCCAATGGCTCGTTACACGATGAACACACTTGATCGTACATGTTATACGGCAATAGATAGTGTACACAGTAGAGCGGATAATACCACCGGTCCCTTCGACTGCTACCTCAAGACTCATTTATTTATAATCATTCCTAACTTTATTTAAATCAGCTGTTGACACTCGAGTAACCAAACCCGGTTATAGGTTAGCGTTACTTACTTTTTGAACACAGAAGTGTTTTTTTTTATTTTTGTAATCACAATGCAAATCAACTTGAGTATAAATAAATCACATTAGAAAACACGTTTTACAACTAAATATCAGTCAGTGGAAAGAAAATATTTGGTAAAAGTTCGATAAAAACTCATGTGGAAAACAATAGCACCTCGTCACTGAGCTTTTTACAAACACCTCCAATCCACTTACTGTTATATAATCAATAAAATAATCCGATCGTGATATGGATGGTCTTACAACACAGGGAGAGGTCAATGATGTGATTCAAAGAAATCTTGGGGATCGTGCTGGGGAAGTGAAGGTGTCGCTTAGCCGACCTTATAGTAGAGGACAGATACTTGTTGTTTGTGGGATTGCTTCTTTATTAGAACGGGGGGCTGTTGAACTTCTGAAGACAGCTAAAATCAAAGTAGGATGGGTTAATTGTAGGTTACGTCGATGAGTGGAGATCAGAAAGTGTTTTAGGAGCTTTGGGTTTGGTCACCACCAGTTCGACGTTTACAAAATATGTGTTAATGTGCGGGTAAACCGGTAATAAACGTGAGACTTGTACAGGGAAGCCTAAGTGTTGACTGTGCGTTAGTCTTGGTTTGAAAAGACAAAAAGACAAAAAAAGGTAGGTAGGTTGCTGGTTAAATGTAAGCATAAGATACACTAGCGCCTCGTCTTGCGGTGAACGGCCCTTTAGGCGCTGTTAGAGTTGCTGTTACATCGGCGAAGTTCCATTTGAGGAGTAAAGTTTGTCGATAAGAGACACATTTCATTAATACAACTGCTTCACCACAAATGAGTTAGGTTTTGTCATTTTCAAGTGTAAGCGAATTGTTAAGTAATAAACACGTATTTCACATAAGGCTACATTTGTAAAAAATATTTATAAATAATAAGTAGCTGTTATATTGATTTTTGGGTTTATCGTGGAGCATTTAGAGCATATAAATAAAATTAGAGTTTCGTCTGTACATTGCTCAGAATTATACATTTTTTATTTATTGTTTCGTGCGTTAGAGAAGCCGAAACAAGTCTCATCTAAATTTGTGTCTTTTTATCTGTGACGCTCCAGGATTCATCTTACGCAGTCTTTTCCGAAAAAAACGGGATACCTGATTTCAATGAAACTTATTTCATGTATTCTCTACATTTCAGAGAAGGGTTTTCAGTGCTTGAAATTTTCTGACGCCTATTGAAAAGTAAATAACGAGCATTTAAATACCGACTATTTACATTTTATATTTATATTTTTTATTTTTATTTATATTTTTTATTTATTTATTTATTAGTCGCATTTTGCTTCAGTTTTCAATGAATAACCTACTGGTAATAATCATCTGTCTTTGAAGTTTAAAGTTTAAATAGAAAAAAACGAACAGCTGTCAAATCAATATTAGTTAGTTTATAATTGTCATTGATTTTAAACATATTTTGAAATCACAGTATATTAAAATTATAATAATGATATATATTCTAATCTATTTAATTGTAATGTAATGCTGAATAATAAAGCTGGGTATTAATTTATTTTATTTGTATTGATTTGTTTAGAATTTCAGGTTTACATTTTGGTATGATGATCTTTCTTGTTTAAACTGAATTCTACAACCCGTACAAAGGACGGGCTTACTGCTAGTATATTTATGTACAAACCTTCTCTAAGTCAACTTTACACTCTATCTTTCATAAAGGAAATAGCTTAGTAGGCACCAAAATACATAACCACTACAAGGACATAGAAGGCCTATTCTAGGGAGGTGCACTTTCTGGTAAACTTTATTTCGATGGCACTACACCATTTGCATAAGACCTGGGATCAGCAAATCGATATCGGTTTAGCCTGAAGCCCTTATGAAGCAAATGTTTTGTGACTTCGTTATTAAATTCAATAAAGGTCCACAGTGGAACTGTGCGTGTTCCTATTTACCTGTGTATAGAAAAATATTTATTAAAAATGGTTCATAAAAAATTAATAGGTTTATGATAAATCAAGGTTTAATGAATATTTAATTACCATGTATACATTTTTCGTTCTTATTTTTAAATACAAATATAATATACAATATTATAAAAATATAATATTAATTATATCCTAATAACTTATATAATAATAGAAAAAATATTGGCTAAACAATATCAATATTTGTATATGATGTTTTGTTTATTCACAAATATATTAATTCAAGAAACTTTTATTACTGAAATCCCAATGTTTACAAAATAAAACACAACAACTAAAACTATCAGCTGATATTAGCATGGCATTAAACAGTAAACAGATACATATCATGATGTATAGTATTATGGTACACGAAGTAAGAGTGTATTTAAAGATTTTAACGTGTTTCATTATTCCCTAGCCAACTAGTTTCCCTTTATAATACCTTTGTGTCAAATAGGCTATATTAAGCATGTTTACTCATCGGATGTACCTTCACAGTCAAAATTACTAGCCATGTTAAATTGGAAGTTAATTATTCGTTTAAGCCTAAAAGGTTAAGTATACGTAACTACATATTAACTAACCTACAACATATCCACCTACAATCTTACTTTGGATACTGGTCAAAGTTAATCTGAAGCTCTCATCAAGAAGATATTGTGCTTACAAAGCGCCCTGCATGTGTGCTTAGTCATGACTAAGGCGATTATCGATTGCAAAATCTTACCTTTGTCCACTTATTGGATTTATAACTGAGTGTAGCCCCTATACAGCTTAAAAGGTAACTTCCATAGAATCCTCTCTAATACAAGCTATAATACCCAAGATAAGTCTTAAATTCACGTAATCAACCAATTTATTTCGCCTTTAAATATACCTTTATTTTGTGTTTTTCTACGCCTATTGTTATAATTATTTTGATGGAGTATGTACTAACCACCTGTCCCGTTATTACCTAACCTGTTTGTGAGATAGTACGTTGGATAACATGCTTGATGCATAGCAAAGCAACAGAAATAATTAACAGCTCAATCATTAACAAGCTGGGTCCACATGTTATTACCCTTTAGGCTGTAAATATATGTGCAAAATATTTAAAAAAGTACCGTGCAGTTTTTTAACATAAAAAAATATTTAAAAAGTTCATGCTTTATAAACTATATATGATTTCATTTAAAATTTTGTGTAAATCTACAGTTGATTCAATATTTTGAAAACATATTATAAGTTTTTAGTTTTGTTAAGGTCCAAAATATGGCTGAAATATAAGTAATATTATATATTAAAATGTGATTTTTTTATTAAAGATTAAGCTTAAGAGAGCATAGTATAATACTTGCTTCGCTCGCTGAGGGCTTAGCCACTAGGCCACCGTACTTGGTATAGGATGAGTTCAAGTTTATTATAAGTCGCCCCGGGCTCCTGTTGTCCTTGTCATAAATTTCATATTTCATGCTATCTTAAAAGTTATAGTTCAATTGGTAGTGGGCTATTCCATTACTGATATCGTCATAAGTCCAAGGCTCCATTGTTGGTTTTGAAAAACTCTATCTGTAGATTTTTGTAAAACCACTCTCAACGTTTGGGGTCCCTTTTAAATTTGTTTCCGAAAATGGTAAACAGTTCGTTTCCATAAACAATAAATAAAGCACCCAATTGATACTTGGGCTATATAACAGCAAAACAAGGGAACACAATGTACGAGGCTAAACTAGATGATGAGTGGATTATAACAAGAAATGTAGAGCAGGTAATTCTTCAGAAGATTCCACAACCCAGATGTGTTAACAGGCGTTTTTAAAAACACATGTTTTCTATTGTCATTTGAAACTGAAGCAAATCATTGATTGTTATTGTTTACATTTTAGAATTGTGTTCTAATAAATAGATAGCATAAGCTGAGCCTGCCATTGGCAAAAAAGAATAAAGAAAAAAGTAGTTTTGATTTTATTGTTATTAGAATGTGCTTTCAATTGTGTAAATAACATGTTTTATATATTACTATTATTACTATTAGGAGAAAGTAAGTTATATGTCAGTACACTGATACTATTAATTAGTATCATACGAGTCCTGCTGACTTAAATGTCCAATTTGGTTTGTTTTATTGTATGTATGGACAAGGGTATGTCCAATGGTATGTATTTATATGTATGATATTTACATAAGTATGTTTGATAAAGAGCCAGTTTTAGGGTAATTCGTATGAGGAAATTTCCTCTGAAAATTACCCATAGGAAAGATGCTATTGCCGTATAACTCATGGCAAGACTGAAGCCCGAGACCATATTATTTATTCCATTTGCAGTGTCCATTTTTGTGTGTGTGTAAGAAAATATATTAAAAGCAATTAATTATATAAATGGGTGTGTGTGTGTCTGTTACCACGATAACTCTCGTAAAAATGGTCCGATCGAGAAAATTTGGTAGAGATGTGTATTTAATCATACGCGTTCGTAATTCAGATATATTTGTCAATCGGAACGGTATGTTTTGGGGTTTGTACCCCAAAAATTGGGGTACATGCGTTTAAGTTACGTTATAAAACACACACACAAACACACACACACGCACACACACACACACACACACACACACACACACACACACACACACATATATATATATATATATATATATATCATATCATTAAGGTCACATATCATACACATAGTTCATGAATGACCTAAATTAAACGTTAAGCATATAGATAATGCTTTAAATTATTATTACAACATGCAAACAAAAATTTTTGAACGTGTGTTTGTTTACGCAAATTAGTCATTAATACGTGAATGTAAAGCACCTAATCTTCCGAATACTAAGTACGATCAGTTACAACAACATACCAGAATACCTATAAGCTGATAAAGTATAAAACTGCTTTTTATAGAAAAATTTTAAATAATTCTAAATTAAACTAAATTTAATAAGTTAGCTTTATTCAAACATATTTTTTACAGCGAATCCATTTTATATTTTCAGTTTCAAGGATAGATACTTTTACAGTCTTTAAGGCTTTTGCGTCCCAATAAATAATGAATAACCAACTGAGCTCCGGACTGCTTCAGTTGATTGTTTTATTTTTGGGGAAAAATGTGAAACGCGTCATTTACGTCAAAATACTTACAAAATATACCCCTTTGAGATGGATTAAAACATAAATGTTTCTGAGTAGATTAGTCACAAACATTTACGTATTTACCAAATTACAGGTTCCATTTGGATCGGACATTTTTTTCATGAGTTATCGTCTTACAATCATATTACCCTTTAGTAGTTTTGGGAATATACACTTTTTATAATTTAAGTCTATTTTAGAGTACAAGAATGATATTTAAAATTCATCTATTGAAAAATTACTTAAATATTTAGTAATGTTGAAGAATAATCAATTACAGTTCGTGCGTCTCATAATCCTGAGTCAGCTTTCAAAATGAATTTTAATATTCAAAATATTAAAACTCTTCAATAAAAAGGTTGTTAAGTTCTCTTTTACATATACCAATTTGAATTTTATGTAATTTGGTAAAAGGTAGTACCTACAAAAATTAATAAACATTTATTAGAATAAACTATATTTATACGGTTTTATTATTCTATGTATAAAACAAATCACAACCTATTAACAGATTGTACTATAGTACCACAATGTAAATAAAAATGTAACCACAGAATGCAGCCGCAGTTTTGCGGCGGGTGTGTTCTTCTCCAAGCCCAGAGCCGTAGATCTGTGGTGGTTGGGCTCTTTAAATAGACTGCCGCTGCAGATTTGCGGCGATGGTTCCTTGATACTAAATATTAATTTTTTTTGGAGTAGTCTATTTTTAAGATTAGATCGTTTACGCACGGTTTACAGGATGATCCGCAAAATGTATACGGTGCTTGGTCTATGGCTAGGATGATCACTGATATCACTGGACAGTTGGCAACACTGACATGTAATAATGGATAACACCATTCGTGGTCTGTGGATTAGTTCATTACCACTTGAACTGATCCACAAGGAAGTTCATGATTTTGTGTGTGGGCTGAAAGGTTGGCGATTTAATGAATATGAATATCGTTTAATTTAGAAAAATATTCCTGTAGAATTCTCACGGTGATTCTACGTACATTTGAGACAGTAATTACACGCGCTGATGCGAACTATCTGCACTGTTCAGGACATTCCTAGTAAATGACGCAAGAAACCAACCGAACTCCGTCTTATCGAGAGTATACAGACGCTAATGAAACACGTAGAGGTATTTTAATTACAAAAAAAAGAAACAAGTACACGAGTATGAAACCAATCCTGTTTATATGTTCTCTTTTCACAGGGTTTTTTAGGTTTATCATCATGCAATTTTAAAATATCGTAGTGATTGTCATTATATGGAACTGTTTTTAAATAAAGAAATTAGAGAAAAAATAAGGGCTGAAAGAGTAAAATATATTAATTATGAGAATATTTTTCTGTTTGGTGGACAAGAGGATGTACCCCTGCTGTCCACCGAATATCCGGTTATAGCCTGGTCTCTGGAGGCGAAAGAAATATAAAACGTGCTTGTAAAATTCGTTACAAAAATGTTTATAGTTTTACACTTTATCGTATCTTACAGCTTTACACAACAGACTCCTAATGAAGCTTCTGTGCAATAACATAGTCGCTTATACAAACGAGGATGTAACTTTTGTAGCCTCGGTCCACCACGCCGTGGTGGGATCAAAGGGAAGGTGGCTGGCGGCTGTTTGACTGTGTTTCCGCTCACGACACGAGGCGCCCCCAGTCGTCTAATACCGGTGCTCCACTCGCTTGCATATAAACCTAGAAAGTGTTTTCTACGACGTAGAAAGCAACAACATATTGATAAGGACCGAGTATAAGCCAACATTTATTGGGTGTTTTTAATATAGATCGACATACTATGCCATGTGGTTTATGTGATCAAAATAAGCAAACCGGTTTTTTGGGGGCACGTCCTAAAATACTCAACAAGATAAACACTTTTTTCATTTTAAATCTAAGTCAATTTCAAGTCATATGACTTTAAATGGTAAAGACCAAATGTTTAGACAAATTTACCGACTCATTTAATTTATATTTTCAAATGGTGGCCAATTTAGTCCTGGTTCGGATGGTGTTCCGACTGAGGTGCTCAGGGTTGTTGCTGGTACTTGCCCTTCTCTTCTTTTGAACATGTACAATCGATGTCTTCGCGGGGGAGTTTTCTGTCGCAGATGGAAGCTCCAACGCCTGACATTGATTAGCAAGGGCAAGGAGCTATCACCAAGCACTCCCTCGGCATTTTGACCCTTGTGTATGTTGGACACAGCCGGAAAACTTCTTGAAAGACTGATAATGCCCCGTCTGTTGTCTGCGGTTGATGCTGCCGGTGGGCTGTCAGACAGGCAGCACGGGTTCAGGAGAGGTCGTTCTACCATCGGAGCAATTCAAGAGGTTGTAGGTTGGTGCCAGAAACGCTCAGCGACGAAATCATTACTCCCGCTGTATCACGTTGCTCGTCACCTTAGACGTGAGAAACGCGTTCAACAGTGCAAGTTGGTCCGTCATTTTGAGTTCCTTGGAGGAAATGTTCCACGTTCCTGAATATCTACTTCGGATCATCCGAAGCTATTTGAGGGACAGGGAATTAATCTTTGAGACGTCGGAGGGTCCTCGTCGGAAGACTATCACCACTGGTGCCGCTCAGGGTTCCATCCTTGGTCCAGATCTTTGGAACATTGCATACACTGGTATCTTAAGACTGGACTTAACTGAAGAATGTTTTCTGGTGGGTTATGCAGACGACATTGCGGCAGTTATTGTCGCTAGAAACGTCCAGCGCGCCCAATGGAGACTTAATGAAACGATGAGATATGTCTCTTCTTGGATGGAGGATCACCACCTGAGCTTGGCAACCGAGAAAACGGAAATTGTCATGATGACAGGACATCAGATTCCGACTTTGGCAGACTTTCATGTCAACACGGAATATATTCGTTCAAAGCCAGCCGTGAAGTACCTGGGGGTTAGACTTGACACCAAGCTTTCCTTCAGAGAACAAATCAAGTATGTGTCAGAGAAGGCGGTAAGAATTACAACTGCGCTCAGTCGTCTTATGGCGAATGTTGGCGGCCCATCAGCGGAGAAGCAGAAACTCCTTCTGTCCGTCACAAACTCAATCCTTCTTTACGGAATTGAGATTTGGGCGGACGCCCTCAAGAGGGAGTGCTACCACAAACAGGTGGGAGCGGTGCAAAGAAGAGCCGCGTTGAGGATCTCCTCAGCTTACTGGACGGTGTCGGAGCCGGCTGCACTGGTGGTAGCTGGTGTTGTCTCGATCGACCTGTTGGCCCAGGAAAGGAGAAGTGTTTATATCACCAAGTCCGAACTTGGCGCCGGGGAAGCGACACGGGTGGCCAGGGAGGCCTCCATGCACCAGTGGCAAGAGAGGTGGCGAAATGAGTCTAGAGCGGCTTGGACGTGGAGTCTCATTCCCGACCTGTCTGTGTGGGTTGATCGTGGGTTTGGGGAAGTGAATTTTTTCATCACGCAGTTCCTCACCGGACATGGGTTGTTCCGAGCCTATCTTCACAAGATGGCCAAAGTGGACAGTCCGGCTAGTATTTACGGGGACGGTGTTCACGATGACGCTTTTCACACGTTCTTCCAGTGTGACCGGTGGACAGTTCGAAGGAGGCAGCTTCTGCTGGAGATCGGAGAATTTTCGCCGGAGACCGCAGTAGAAAAATGGTGACATCTCTTGAGAACTGGATTCTCATCATGTCCTTCGTGGAGAAAGTTCTCAAGAGAAAGAAACTTGAAGATACGTAACACCCTGGATCTTCCCTCAGAAGGCTAAATTGGAGTTGAAGTGCATTGTGCTTTAAATACGAGGCTCCACTTTGAGGTTCATGCCTTAATAGGTTGTTCCGAAGTGGTCAACAGCCTGAGGCGGGGGGTTTTAGTTGGGTGCAAGTCCCACACACCGGGGAGTGTACCGTTCTCCTCCCCGATGGTGCATGAGAGTATTTCCCCTCGAAAAAAATATTTATGCACTGAAATACACACTATAACTAATAGTAATGTAATAATTTTAAGAAAATTTTAGAATAAAGTGAGAGTCATAAGTAAAAAAGTATTTACTTCCCTGTAGGAAATATATAAGATCATGGATACGTCTAAAAGGAAATGTCTTCAGTTCATCTTAACAGTTGTTCTTATTATTAAACTATGGCGTCACTAACCATATGACGTCTGTAACCAACTGGCGTCACTATTTACAATTTTAGTCACGCAAATTGCCAAAACTCCCCTCTATAGGTAAGACATATCCATGTCAAAACATTCTTACAGTCAAGGCTCCTAAGTTTTGATTAGCCTTAATATCGACAATCTTAAACCTTCATTGTGTCGAGTTGGAGATGTTTGACCATTTTTGATACATGCAGTGGATCATAGTAGAAAGTAATTATTTAAATTTACTTAGTAATACAATCTGATAAGTTGAACCAGTTAGACTCGTGCAACTTTTGTTCCATTGCGTACTTTTAGACGTAATAGATTTCATACCCCCTTGTTATTTATATTTGAGCCAAAATACCTGATTTCGTAATTGTAAATAATTAATAGATTAGCATGTATAAAAGGTTAACTTAAAAAGTATTAATCCATTAGTGTTATGACTAAGCAATATTTAAATAGACCGAACATTTCAGGGTAAATGGACAAAGCCGCACATCGGGGAAAATTGATAAAGTGAAAGCCACCTAAAGTGCAGATCCACGGGTAAAGTGCGACCTTATGCAGTGGATTGAAACTTCACACAAATTGTCAGAGTAACTTTCATTGAAATGTGAATTAACTAGTTTCTACTTAACTAATTGATTTCATACATTAAAAATATAACTTTTTGGAATATATTTTTAAACGTTTAATGCACGTGTATTCTACACTTGATAATTATATACACTATGAAAATTTAGTGAAATGCGACGCTGTCATCGGAGATTCGGATTGTTACGGTTGAGGTATTGCGTTCGCCAGCGCCCAGAGGCCACTCCACATCACCGTCATTGGCGACTATCATCATGAAAATGTGGTTTATCCTCTCTCATTTTCCGACCTCGGATAAGTAAACATTTTACTGGACCTCGGTCGTTAAACTTGACTTTGGATGAAAACGTAACACTAACGTGACATAACGTAAAACGTGACGAAATATAGGCGAATATTGTACTGAGTACATATATAAATTTTAAAAGAATATATATAGATATGATCATAAAGAAATATAAGTAATATTTAATCGAGATGTTATTAGGTTATGTCACCGATCTGCCATGCCATAATTGTATATATTTGTACGCAACACAGTGCTGATGACGGTGTCAACAGAGAACTCAATCACTGTCATTATTGTAACAGGTCAAAGCTACTTCATACCGAACTCGTTTTACATCATCAACACAGTGCTGATGACGGTGTCAACAGAGAACTCAATCACTGTCATTATTGTAACAGGTCAAAGCTACTTCATACCTAACTCGTTTTACATCATCAACACTCTAGATATTTTAGCCTAAATATTCGTAATTTATTATTCACATTTCCCAACACCTATTTCTATAATTTTACAACCGCACAATACATGCAATGGATTATTAGAGTGTCTGCATTTTTAACATTTAGCTCATGATTTATTCTTATTCATGTCTATAATTATTTTTACTTATTCTAACATTCATTATGACTGATTACAGGTATAATTATTGTGTAAGTTTTTTTTTAATAGTAGTGTCTTATATTTTTATGCTAGCAGACGAATCTAACTGTAAATTATATTGTTATGAAAAGTGAATAGTCACAATCTTGCAGACTTTTACAATACAAATAACCATAAGTCATAGTGCTATGACTACTAAAACTATATAACATCTTTTGAAAATGTACATTTGACGAATATTTTTTAAACAATAAAAGTTAAGACCTTAAGATGAAAAAATGCAATTTCATAACAGCGTAGATTATTAAGAAAGGCTTAAATGTTTTTAATACTAAACAAATTTCTTTTTCCAGGAATGGCACAGTCAAGTTAATAGTTTATTTGAATAAAATTAATAAACTTTTTAATTGTTGAATTGGATGTGATCAGTGACGTTCGTGCTTTATAGGGGAATTGATTAATGAAGTTTTTTGCTGGCTTTTGATGAAAGCTTCCCCGAATAAACAAAAGAGCATTGTTAGCATACAATGGCTAAAAACAAAGACAGCCTAACAGCTATCTGCAAAGTTATGTTCACTCCGAGAGCACATAGGATAGCGCCCGACTCTCCCCAACTACTAATTAGCTTTAAAAACATATACAGTACTACAACGAATGTCCACCAAGAGACTGTCCTGCAGTAGGCCGAGATCGTACAATCTTAAATATATAAAACAAAGTCGTGCTAGGTAAACCACTTAGCTCAAGAACGGCTGGACCGATTTTCATGATTGATTGTTCGGATAGGCCTCTGTGCCAAGTAGGCTATAGGCATATTCATTTTTATATTTAACCGTAGGGCTAGATCCCATTGGTATGTAAAGTTTGTGTTTGTTCAACTTATGTGGAAAATACGTGATGCATTTTGATCATATTATGCATACATCAATAATGTAAATATTTTATTAACAGCTGATTTCCTGGTGCCTTATTTTCATTAGCTGACAGCTAATAGTCATTAGCTTTAGGCTTTACTTCCGTCAATAGTCGGCCAATAGTCACAGCTGGTCGGTCAATGTGCTTCACTTCTTGCGAATGTTTGTGATATTTTGAAAACCTCATTTTTACTGGTTGATTTTTTATCCCAGTGTAGTTATTAGTTGTTAGCAACTGTTATTAATAGATGTTGGACTACGCGAATATTATTATAAACAATTCCACGATTCAGGACATATAACCTTTCCTAACCCGTATTGCATTTAGGTTTGGTTTGGATACAGGTTGGGCTGGAACACCGTGAATCAATCAATTTATATTTGTTTGTTTTGTGGGAATGTTATTAATATACCTCACCGTATCAGTATTATTATCAATATATACCAGAACTCAGAAAATCTAATCTTTACCAACACAGCTGTAGACCTAATGCTATTCTATTTCGGAACTAGGCAAATCCACTGTAGAAGAACGATGAATTGCAAGAGATCATTACTGTTAGGAGGTATGAAGTTCGCCGGGTCAGAAGTCTTAATAAATACTAAAGACTTTTTAAAAATCTTTACATTCTGTAAATTCAATGAACCTGCATTTAATTGGAAAATATATATGTAACGTGTAGTCATTTTAGTAGAGAAAAAATATCGGCCTAATGAAATAAATGATAGATGAAATTTTACTTTACTTAATATTTGTCATCTCAGAATTTCATAATAATGTGTCTAATATTTACACTTTAAAAAAAGACAATTATCGTCCACAATCAACTAGATTACAAAGAGTTATAAGAAAATAAAAAATATTAGAAATATATTTTCCGTTTGGTCATGATAATTTATTACTAATATAAAACAATTTCTGTAAAATGTAAGGGTACCGTATTAATATTCATAATACGGCCTTTGCTAATATATATATATATATTATATGCGTATATATAGTCTAATATATAGTATATGCGTATCTCATTCATAGTAGTATAGACTTAAACTAGAGAGTATAGTAGAGGACGATATGATAATTTGTAGCCAGGCTTGGGGTAATGTTATTATGTTCATCGACGCCTATATGGCATAATCAATTATACATGGTACAGTACATCCCACACGGTGAGGGGACAATGTAGGCCTATGCGTGAGCCTATTAATCCATGAGACAATGTATCTGCCCCAGGCGTATGTGTGTATTGAGTAACAAAATAATATTGCACCGACATGGACACTAAAATTAACCTTTTCTCAGGACTTGTTAGTCGTAGACAATTATTCAAATTATTAATTTGTAAAGTTTTGTAAGCTGATTTAAATGGTGATAGTCAAATTATTCTTTACCTTCATTTTTTTAGCTTAAAAATAAAAAAAAATTTTTTGACATTTAAAAGCCCGTAACTTTTGAACCATATTTTTACAGACATGCAGGTGGTGTCATATTACTGTATTTAGTACTCTGTGTACTATAAACTATCAAACTTTAGACAAAATCGTTAAGGCCTTTTTTGAGAAATTTTGATTTTCACGATTTGTTTGAGTTTTTAGGAATTTACCCTTAAAAATCAATACCTCCGTCGCAGCAAACCTATGTACTCAGCGAATTCCCAAATCAATAACAATATATAATAGGTTTGAATAATATCCGTTATAAATTAGAGAGTTTGTCTATTATCTATAAGATTAACATGGGAAAGAGTATGCAGGTTTGCTGCTGTGAGGAACACTGTAAGTAGGAATTTTTACAATAAACTATTTAAATTCTAACATGTATCAAACCAAACAATATATGTCCATAAATAAATGAGCTTGCCTATTCTCCTTAAGATTACCATTGAAAAGAGCATGAATTTTTGCTGCTGTGAGGAACACTGTATGCAGGCTCTTTTACAATAAACTATTTTCATTTTTACCAATACCAAAATAAAAAATATATATCCATAGATAAATGAGTTCGCCTATTCTCCTTAAAATTAACATGGGAATGAGCATGCAAGTTTGCTGCTGTGAAGAACGCTGTGATTAGGCATTTCTAGCATAAACAATTTTTATTTTGACCATTTATACCATGTTTTATCAACATCTGTCTAAAAATTAATGTCTTCCTGATTTACCAGCCTGTTTCATTTTGTTAGGATTTTTAAAGGTAAAATACCCTTTAAATAAAAAATAAAAAATAAATAAACGCCTGGAGATACGGAGAATACATACATTTATGCCAAATTTCATCTAAATTGAACCAATGGGATAGGCTGGGATAGACTCTGTACACATCCGGATACACAAAAACACACACAAACACACACACACACACACACACACACACACACACACACAGACAGCTTGACACACATCACACACACAGACAGACAGACAGGTTGACGGACATACAACCATTACGTCGAAATCATTTTTTTTTTATTCAGGGGACTCCAAAATGGATATATCCACTATCAACTCAATTTTGAAAATGTTGACAAAAACAATACTTTCTCCATATACTATGTATCCAATTTTAAAGTTAACATGTAATTACTACCCCGTTGGTCCGATCTAAATGAAATTTGGCATATATGTGTATATTCACATTTCGCTTTTTATTTTTTATTTTAAGTGTATTTTACCCCTAAAAACCAAGAATCAAGAATTAAAAATGTGTTAGACACCTCAGGAGATTATTATTTAATTAACGAAACGATAATGTTTTTTGATCATATTTTAGAAAGTTACACAGTTATTGATTAATTACATAGTATACATAAAAGAGACATTATCGAAGTAAAGAAAACTGTAATTTTATCAGTTTCGAGCCCTTGAACAATAACCTACTATAATCACTATCGGGAAACTCCTCGAGATATATCCCCTGCTCAAATTAATAGTATTTGGACAAGAATACGTCATAGGTTTGCATCCTGATTAGAAATGTATAAGATTCTTTGCGATAATATGTAGATCAAATTTTTCTTAAAGTTTGGAAAGTAGATTCCTTTTTTTATTTGTATCAACAATATAATGTACCTATAAGTATTGCACTGCATTGCTCGTCACGGAGACCCATCATTTCCATTTTTATATTTATTTGTAAGATTAGGATAGACTGGTTTGATTTATTTATAGCTAATTAAATAACCTGGTATGGTGCTATAAAAACGAACAAATAAATGGAAATTGGCTGAGTACGCGGGGCTGCTCTGACGGGGGTATTCAATTTCTTACATGGATAACATATTTTCGCCGTAGCAAACCCAGGTTTCTCTGAAAAGTCTGGCGCTGGAGACGATATTATCCATACAGATTGGGTTGTGATAGGATCAGGATACGTGTAAATATTTACAAAATACACCCATCAACCACTCAGCTCTACCTATGCACATACTCACGCTGTGTACTGTGTACTGTACAGTGTACAACCAGTACTGGCCGAACCAAGTTACAAGTAGAAACACGTACATGGTCTATTTAAATTATTTTGGGTTTGTTCTATGGTGAACAAACCAAATATTGAGGAAGCTTATATTATGTATGCCGATAAAGTTTTAATAAATAATTGAATATACATTTTAAAAAACACATTTTCCGAGATGATACTCACAAATGATAAATTAAGGACGCTAATTGGCACAAAAGATTTGTGAGTGCTCTTAAAAGTAATTAATTAGAAACATATTAAGAAATAGCTAATTTCTTTAGATAAATTAAAAGACAAATTTAAAGAGAAACACAAAATGAGAATCCTAATAATTTTTGAAGCAACCACAAAATAGAGAACTGCGAGGCTGCGTGGTCTTTTGATACCTTAGCCTAAAAGAAGAAAAAAAAGATTGTGATGATTTATAAATATATATACAGGATGTTTCAAAATTCCCTACAAATACTCTAGGGCATTGTTCCTGGGTAAGAAAGATATCTAAATATCATATTTAAATTGTCCTGATGTCCTTAGTTATTCACACGGCCTCCATTTTGTTTTTTTTATGAATAATGGTTAAACATACGGAATTGAAACTTTGCACAAACATTTATGACTAAAATTATTACATTTATGACAAGTTTTCAAAACCTTAAAACTAAATGGCTGCCATTTAAAATTGTGTTTCTCAAATAACTCGTGCACCGTTGATTTGACAGAAAATTTTCAGGAATAACTTTTTTTAGATAATGTAATTACAAATCGGTTGACAACAAATGGTATTAAATTAAGCAAATATTACTGAGATATGGCAGCTTTAGTGGTAGGTGACTGCTAGAGTGCTAGAGCTTAGTTGCAGTGCATGTCAAGGCATGCGACTAAGTCTGCCACAACAATGCAACAGTCTCCGCCAGCTTTATATGTTATTCGTAGGTTATTTTAGATTACTTCAAACAATAATAAATAATGTTACATAACCCTCTGTGTCTTGGCATAAGTTTAAAATAACTGCAGAGGAACTGAATACAATGAATAAAATAATAACATTTTCAGGCAAGAATAAAATCAGATAATTAGTTTGTAAAAAGGTATTTTGACTTTTACCACAGATGATGTAAAACGTTTGGCAGTTTTTTGTGAATTTTAATGACAGTAAGCAGTGCCCTTGAGTATTGGTAGGGAATTCTTAAACACCCAGTATTTTAAAATTGTATTCATGCCTCTTAATGTTTCACAACAAACATCACAAATGATAGAAAGAGATTATTTCAAATGTTATTATATATTGGTGTAGGCATACTTGCGGCAGTACTACTACCGGCACCGAGATCTTACGACTGATTATGGATGGTTTAATTTTGAGTATCGTTACTGCTTAATAGTATACAGGACACAACTAGGCAAGTACATTATAATCACCCTCTTATGAGAATTACTTTCACTTACCTGGTACAAGTATTTTCCTACATTCAATTCCAAGTCAGATTTAATTCTGAGACGGTTAACCGATATATTTGGTATAGTCACTTGATACCTTAGAACTCAAAGCTAGAATATTCCTGTTAAATTTACTTGAACCATCATAGAAAACATGATGGATGGAATTTTAAGGGGGGACCTTTTGGGAAAATGTATCTGCCTATATTTTCTTTTGTTGCGTTTTGGGAGACATTAAAACCTTTTTATCTCTATTTTATCTGAGTAGGCTATATATGTAAACTGGGCAAAATTTTTAGATTTTCTTACAATCTATAACCAAACAAATATTATATTTTGACGTCAAGACACCTCCATTAATATTAAGAATTATTAATAATTGTTGAATTTATTCTAAGTATTACTATTACAAACTTAGAAAAACGAAACCCGCATCTAGCATAGGATTTTTCAATTTCACCACAATCATATACCCAAGCTAGTAAACTATTTATAAATAGACATTAAGTAGATTTCATAAACATAATCAAGATTTAATCATTATTAAATTATAGCTTAATGGTTTTAAAACTCACCCTTCTCTCATCCAACACAATGCATGCATAGTATATAAAACAAGTAAAAATATTAATATATCAATACTTCAATATTGGTAAATATATTGTAGAAGATAAATTTACTAGTTGTTGGCATTTAAATGACAAAAAGGTTTCAACAGGTAAATATTAGAATTTTGTATGCTTAATTATAGGATTTTTCTGGAAAAAGACTGTTCGCTGGTAGAGAAGAGTTTGGGGTAAACTTGGGTTTCAGGAAACAGGTGCGAGCTCTTATCCAAAGTGGGCCGTTGTTTACCTTTCATGAGAATGCCATTAGGGGTGGGATATTAAATAGTCTGGTAACTGTCGCCACACCAAACAAACCGATCGGACGGATACAAAATTGTATAATGGTTGAAATTATATAATCTCTATATATAAAATGAATGCATGACCTTTATGTGTTGCCATTTGATTTCTTAAGCTATAGCTGTTAGTTTAATTTCCAGTACCTGGTGACCGAGCTTTGCTCGTATAGAATAAGACATTTATTATAAAAATTAATTAGAAAAATTAAAACACATTTATTACTGAAAACATGAAAACACATTATGAACACATTATGAAAACATTTATGTGGATGGAACTCGCAACCTATAGTTCTTGAGGCCGATACGCTACAACTCGGCTACGACGTTAGTCAATTGAGCGATGTCGTTTAACGTCTTTTAGCCAAAGCTGATCATTTACTGTTTAATTGTTGTAATACGTTAGCAATACGTTTTCTATCAAAACACGGAAGATTTTAAAAATACTTTTTTTCTGCTGTTATTTCGCACAGCTATGTTATCTTTAAGTTTTTACAAATTGTTTAGTAACCTGATAATTTTGCATTTATTTAATTCATAAAATAAATATTAATGCATAACCTCTATATTGTTCCCTGCAGTCTTCAATCAAGAACTGTCAAACGGTTATAAACAGCTGTTTTGGTTTGTATTGTTTACATTTTATTCTCCATAAGCGTAATGTTAAATTTTTAGATTTTAAACTTAATATTACAGTAAAACACGAATTTTCCTGGACATTAGACCTATCTAGAACTTATTTTCTACTCGGAAATTAGTTATTTCCAAAATTTAAAGAAATTCCTCGGTGCCGTTTTCGAGATCCGTGTGCAAATATATATATATATATATATATATATATATATATATATATATATATATATATATATATATACAAACCTTGCTCGTATTATAGTATTGGATTAGCAATATGCTTTTCTATTTAAAGCTATCTGGATCATTCACTAATGTAAAACTATGAAGTAAATATGTGCTGTACAAAATAAACAGCTTTTTTCACCACGTTAATAGTTAATGGTTTTTGGGGATTATGTATTTATATTTTTTATATTATGCCCAATTAAAAGACACTTGTTTATATGTTGGCCAAGTAGAAAATAAGTGCAATGTCTATATACAGGGTGTTCATTAAAGTTGGGGACAAACTTCAAGGGGTGATAGTACTCATCAAAATAAACAAAAAATTTCCTATAAACATATGTCGAAAAATCCTTTGTTTAGGCACTAGCCGCCATTTTGTATTTTATACAAAAAGCGTTATATATCAAGAACGATTTAAGATACAAAAACCAAACTTTGCACACATATTTATTCTTCAAAGAGAAAAATATTTTCGAAGTATCATTTAGTTTTATTTTATATTTTCAAAATGGCGCGGTCGTGGCAAAGATCCGGCGTTGTGCCAGCTGAACACCGCTTCTGAGCCACGGCTGCTCCGCGGTGGCGCACGGCCCCTGTATTCTAACATTAAAAGTGCATTTTCTCGGTTATCCGTGGACGGATTTCGTTCACCAAAGTACCGTTCGATTTGAAATTAAAATTCCAATCTTTTTTGTATCTTGTAAAAATTTTTTAAAGTTAATGGGTTTTTTGTTATTTTAACTAAAATATGTTTAACCGCCGCCATTTTGAAAATATAAAAGCAAAATAAATGATACTTTGAAATTATTTTTCTCTTTGACGAATAAATATGTGTGCAAAGTTTGGTTTCTGTATCTTAAATAGTTCTTGATACATAACGTTTTTTTTAAATACAAAATGGCGGCTAGCGGCTAAACGAAGGATTTTTCGACATATGTTTATTAGAATTTTTTGTTTATTTTGCTGAGTACCACCCCTCGAAGTTTGTCCCCAACTTTAATGAACACCCTGTATATGACGATAACTATAATGATCAGCTGTTATATATCTTTTCTGTAAAATCCATATTACAGTTAGGTTTGGTTCGGGTTTAGGTTGGATTAGAAAACTGTCAATCAATCCACTTAGATTTATTTGATTTGTGGGAATATTATTAATATGTCTTATTGTTTAAGTATAGTTATTAACTATGCCGTGACCAGAATATCTAATCCTTCACAACGAAGCCGTAATGCTATTCGACTTCAGAACATGACCAATCTTAAAGTTAACATGCATTTATTGTTGGCGTTACGAAGTTCGCCGTATTAGCTAGTATTCCATAAATAAAATTAGTATTAAATTATCGTAATACAGTTTGCAGTATCTATTATTAGAAAGATGATAGAAAACACTTTCATTAATTTGTAACATAAAAATATATTTTTATCAGTATTTACTGTAACATTTCAAAGTTACATGGCATCAAATATTAAAAGTATGACTATGAAAGAAAATTACAATTATGATAAAACTTTAATAATGATAAATAATAATAATAAATGATAAAACATAATAATGATATGTTTTGACTAGTACTATAGGCCTAATATTTATCACAAAATCGTCGAAACATATTAATGTCATATAAGAACGTAGACAATAATAGACTTAGTGTCATATTAGCCTTAGTTTGAATTAATTAGTTATGTTAGGTATTCCAACATTTAGAAATATGTTAGAGTAAAACGATTATTAAATATTTTATATAATATATACTATGGGGTTTCCCAAGTAATAGTATTATATTGGCACAATGTAGACCACTTTTAGCGAACTTCCCATAGAGAAGAAGCTATTACCGTAGGTCTCATGGTAAGACTTAAACCCGGGACCATGTTATTGTTTCTCCTTTAGATGGCTAGAGACCAAAAACAATAGTCGTAAAAATTTATATATATATACATATATATATATATATGTCTATATGTGTATATAGATATATGTGTCTGTGAACACGATAACTCTCGTAAAAATGGTCCGATTGAGACCAAATTTAGTAGAGACCTGTATTAATTTATTTGCTCGGACGAGTTCGTAAACCAGACATATCGGTCAATCGGAAGGGGTAGTTTGGGGGGGTTTTACTTAAAGTTACTTAAAGTTTTTCTCTATCTCCAACGGTTACCGAAATATTCAAAAATTAAAACACAGTACGTTGTATTTTGGGGCTCAAATGTTAATCTTATGCAGCATAAGGAAATACCCTCGTCGCAGCAGACCTGCGTACTCAGCGAATTTCCAAATCAATAATATAATAATAATAACATATGACAAGTTTGCATATATACCAGAGAGTAGGCATTTATACCATCAAAAGATTTTTTTAACATTCTTACCAACTTTCATCAACATCTGTCCATAAATAAAGGTGTTTGCCTATTCTCCATATGAGCATGGGGGGTTTGCTGCCATGATAAACACATAAACTATGATTTTTAAGCAAAAACAGGTGGGTATCAACAACATGAAGGTAAATACCAAGTTTTATCCAAAAATATTTATTGATATGGGAAATATTAATTTTTCTTTATCCTTCATAAGATTAACTTTGGAGCCCCAAAATACAACGTACTGTACTTAGATTTTTTAATATCTCGGTAACCGTTGGAGATAGAGAAAAACTTTAAGGTACTTAATAGTTTTTTACGCTGATTCCAATGTCAAAAGATAAAATTTGAAATTTTTAAAAATTACATGGGAAAAAGGAAAAACCCCATTTTTGGGGTACAAAACCCCCCTAAACTACCCGTTCCCATAGAACGATATGTCTGGTTTACGAACTCGTCCGAGCATTTGTTAGAATACACGTCTCTACCAAATTTGGTCTCGATCGGACCATTTTTACGAGAGTTATCGTGTTCACAGACACATATACAGTATATACGAGTACCTATAAATAAATTTTAACGACTATTGTTTTTTGTCTCTGGCCACCTAAAGAAGAAAAAATAGCATGGTCCCGGGCTTAAGTCACGCCATGAGACCTACGGTAATAGTTTGACCGATTTTGACAGTTAATAGTTGACAGATTTTGACCAAACTTGGCATATATTATTATTATTATATTAGCGATTTGAAAATTCGCTGAGTACGCAGGTCTGCTGCGACAGGGGGTATTTATTTTATTTCTAATATTATGTTTACCCATTCAACTCTACTGTAATATCGTTTTGTAATATAAAACAATAATTAGTAGAATATCGAAGGCCAGTTAATATATATGTATATTGTACCAGAGTAAAACGTTATTGTAGTAAGAAAATTACTATGTATTTTTTTATATAACGTGAATCATTACAGCCATATTAGTGTTAAAAGATTATCAATGCGAGCATAATTTGGTATTCCATTATTTTATTCAAGAAAGTTTAAAATGGTCTTATTGTAAATAATCCAATACTATAATACGAGCAAGGTTTGTATATATATATATATATATTGCACACGGATCTTGAAAACGGCACTAAGGATTTTCTTTAAATTTTGGAAATAACTAATTTTTTTTATTAGAAAATAAGTTCTAAATAGGTTTAATGTCCAGGAAAATTCTTGTAATATTAAGTTTAAAATCTAAAAATTTAACATTACGCTTATGGAGAATCAGATGTAAACAATACAAATCAAAACATCTGTTTATGATTGAAAAAAACTCTTAAACGACGCGAAGTTGGCTGACGCCGTAACTCAGTAGTAGGGCTCAGATCACACGTACGCAAGGTCGCGTGATCGATCCCCACCCAAGGGCTATATTTTTGTTCAGTATTTATGCCATATTAATTAAGGGGTATGAACACGGCTTTATTTAAACCACATAAATGTATTCATTGAGCAGTAAATTTGTTTTAATTTTGCTAATTAACTTGTAAATTACATGTCTTATTCTATCTGAGCAAAGCTCGGTCACCAGGTACTAATATTAATATTTTAAACAGTTAATGTCTGTTAACATTTTAGATGGATATGATATTAATAATAAAAGTAAGTAACAGTTTTATTTTACTTTAAGAAATACTTGCATTTGTTTTTCTACGATACTCGGCTAAACCTTTAGAGACGTTTTCGGACTAAATGTCAGGCGGTAAATGTTGACAGATTGTTGTTTGGTTGGATTTGTTTAAAATGGTTTAATCAGTCTTTAGGGGTTTAATTATGTACATATCATAAATCCATTACTAGACTTCTTTCTAAGTCCACATACCAGTAAATAATTCTGATACGTGCACATATTATTTATTTATGTTATAAATGTATTGACTTTTGAGTTATGTGTTTAAATAAATATGGTCCCCCTCATTAAATTATCTTTGTAGTAATTTTACAAAATGCTAGCTCCTTCCTTAGCTGCTCTTCTTGTTTTAATACTTACACGTTATTTTGTATTTTGTTCTAAATATATTATTAAACTATACAAGCAATTTTAAACTTTTGTTCAACATGATGAACTTCCAAAAGTAATAAAGTTTTGTTGATGGAGTGTTGTTTGTGTAGTGAGATGATATTGTTCCCAGCACTATGAAATGATAGTGGATCAACATTAAACCACATTACAGTAGCAGTAGCATTACACTACACAATTACTAAGTGACATGACACAGGAACGCTCTCTGTTGTTAGCAGTAAGTAATTGTCCCAAAGGGACCTGTGCACCAATTACTATCATTAATTTGGACTTACTATACACCTATGTATATAAACTAAATAAGGTCTGTGTAATAGAATTTAGTCTCATAAACAAATGACAAGTCCACAGTTAATACAGAAATATGAAAAGCATGTAAAAATATATGAAGGGGCTTATTTTATGAAGGCATGTCTCTATTTTTTTGTCTTGAAATATTATTCAACGATAAATAATAGTTCATATTCATGTGGCAAAACTATGAAGAAGGCTAAATTAATAAGACAATTAAAAAATATATTTTATTTCATAAAGTTTTATTTTTAATAATTTTCAAAGTTTTTACAATGAAATTTAATTTTAGATTAAAACATTTTACTTTATTTCAAGATCTTAAATATAATTTTCCCTTATAAAACTATTCCAAAATGATTGCCAATATTCTTTTAGTATACATATTTTTAAACACTAATAATAGTTTCTGTAAATATGATAGAACACGTACAAAACAAACACAAATACACACTCCCACGTATACACTAAACTTATAGCGCAGAGCCACGTCGATGGACAGTTCAGGATTTAAAAAAATATAAATGTCAAATTAATGGATTAAAAGATTTGGAAAAATAATATAATTGACTACAACATCAGACCTATAATTAACTAAAACGTTGTGGGGCCTTTTAGCGAATTTCCCATAGGGAAGTAGCTATTACCGTAGGTCTCATGGCAAGAGTTAAGCCCGAGACCATGTTATTTTTTCTTCTTTAGGTGCCCAGAGACCAAAAACAATAGTCGTTAAAATTTATATATATATATATATATATATGTATATATATATATATATATACCGTTTACTATATGCCTTTTTTACTGTATGTACAAATATGTTTAAGATTTAATAGTTTAGTCGATTTCCATCGAAAGATATTTTTACTATAATTAGTAAGTGTTTACATTGCCTAATATTTGCATACAGACAGTAAAAATATTTAATCTTCTTGTGGTGCAACGAAAGCTCCGTAATTAATAAGCATATGTTTTACAAATTACTTAGTAGCAAATATATTATTTTATTTTAGGAATTCTTGGCGTAATAAAAGTAAATTTAAAAACTGTTTTTGTATTTGATAAAATGTATTCCAGGATGTAATAAAGAATGACAGTAACTGTATGGAAATGAATAAAATGGAGAGTGACGAGTTGGTAATTAGTTTCCTACCACCGCCGCCGCCGGGGCTGAGGCTCAGCCTCCCAGCCTCATGCCAAATAAACGACCAACACTTTAATCTAAGCATATTAAATGGTAAGGTACAATAAAATATATTCATCCTGCATTGACTGCATTAAAAACAGTAAAATCTTTGGTATAACTATATAAAATTCAAAAATTCAAATTCTTTATTAACACAAAAACGTTACATAATGGATGCTACAGCTATAGCAGTAACTGGTGTCTTGTCTTTAGTTCATCTTAAATCTAATACATATTATAATAATAGTATACTATCGGACACAAAAAACATAAAATCAGTATCATAGTTCATGATTAATTATGGTCTATATATATATGTATATATATATAGGCCCATATAACGAATTAGTACGCAATACCAATTCACTAAATTGGCTAGTCTGTGTCATTTATAAACTCAGTTGGTGAGTAGTAGCTTTATGCTAAAAGAAGGGTTCGAATTTTGTTCTAAAATTAGAGCTGCTGAGACATTTATATTTTTCTGGTAATTTGTTGTAAAATTTTAGGCGAGTGTAAAAGAGGCTTTTTTCTATTTCTGAGGTTCTATGGATTGGATAATTTAAAACATGTTTGTTTCTCGTACAGTACTTGTGGCGAGGAAAATATATTAAAATATATTGATACTGTTGTGGACGTGAAGCAAAATTTCAAAGGAATATTATATACTAAGATTTCAATAAACGACCCTTCAAATACACATTCTTTATTGAAAGTACACAGATCAGGTATTTTTTTAAATTGTAACCCTTTTTTAAATAAAATACATGATCCACCTCTAGACTCCAATTCCCTTGCAAAACAATCTCCCACTGTAAAACCACTTAAACTATTAAGTATGTTTAAATCATCTATTGATATCCGATGCTCATTGAGAGAGATAACTGAAATCTGTCTATTATCAAGAACAATTTCCAAATCATGAAATTTATTTTGATTTTTTGTGATTAATCCTTGAATGTTTAAATGCATAAGCCAGATATTCTTAGAACCTGTTTGTTTATTATTACTATTAAAATTTAAGCTAGCTTTCCTGTACATATTTTCATTGGTCTTAATTCTAAAAAAGGAGACATTTGCGATGCACTATTTTTATTGCTGGCACTAGGATCTTCACTGCCAAACATTACTGCTTCCACATAGGAAGAGGACCGGGAGCAATGGTTGGGGAGGGAGTTAAACAGGAAACTTCTCTGACATCACTGGACACACTCACATCACCAACTCGAACACGCTCCTCGACAGGGCCTCTCTCGTTCTGATGGTGTTGAAGCTCAACCGCAGACTGCATAAGTTGAACACCAGCATGATCAGAGCCCACCAAAAGTTGTAGTTCAGGAATCTTGCAGATCGTTGTAGTTGATGCGGATCATCCATCGACTCATTTTATTCTTAGTCCCAACACAGGGGGTTCTAACCAGCTATGAGTAGATGCAGCAATAAATCACACTTTTCCCAGTTACATTTAGGTGTTGTCCATCTTTTACATAGTGATCCTTATAATCAAGCTTATGGTTAAATAGTAGAAACTTTATGTCTTCTTCCAGTGACAAAGACAACAATTCTGTGTTACATTGCTCAATTTCAAAAAACTTTTTATCAGGCATAGGTTTCCGGAAAACAAACGGAAGCTCAGTCAAAACAATTTCACATCTGAAAGTCTTAATAATTTTGCGAATCTTCGAGCAGACCAGTCCCTGGTGATAAGAATCTTTTCGGTTGGTTCCACCTATAAGTAGAACACGATCTCTCTTATTGAATTCTGATTTGCGCTTCTCTAATTGATCCAGAATATAAGCCATAGGGGCACCAGGATAATATGTTGATGTCACTTCATAGCCAGGAAAAAGTGATGTCAGCATCTCAGCCATGTTTCTGGCGTGGCTGTCTCCCGTGACGTACATAATCGGTTTTTCGAATCTTGAGGGTACCGATGCCGCTCGAACGTTTGTCATAATGATTGGAGAGTCAATTTTGCACGTGTAAGGAGCACTTTTCTGTATTTCTTTTGACTTGTTATTATTATTTTTGTTTAGTATAGTTTGCATATGGGATGCCTTTGTTACTCCCTCTGTTTCTGACAGAGGAGTAAAAACATTCTTCAGTTCAATACTAGATCCACCCGTAAGGCTATTATTTACACGAGTCTTAAGTTTTTTGGAGTTTTGGAATTTTTTGCATTTTCTATGCTTCTGCGGTACAGCCTGCCATTTATCTTCCTTTTTATCTGTAGCTTTTATTCTGTTTTCATTCAGTACCTTGTCAGTTTTTTTCAACGGTTCTGGTACATCAGAAAGCAGAGAGGCTATAGTGTCCTTTTTTAGTTTTTCTTTGTTATTTATTATGTATGCAATCACAGCTCGCTTAGTTATTAAGTCCTATTCACTCAGTTCCGGAAGAAGGATCGTATCAAGTGAGGTAACAGGGTCTTCCTCAAGACAGTTCACAATCATTTCCACTATAGCCAGAGTATAAATCCCACAATCATACGAGTTTATTTGCTGAGGAGTTTTTCAGGCAATACATTCTAATTCTTCCTCATTTATACCTTTTAAGTAGGTAAAAAATGTATTTGCAATTGTTTTTGCATGTGTCAAATTGCATTCATGTAGAGTGTCATAGTGATAAAATTTTTGTTCCGCAACCCTGCAAATAAGTTGGCTCCAGTAGGTACCACAGCTGGAATCATTGCCAGGACTGTCATTGACTGGAATGGCCAGGTAGGTATTCATGTATATTAAAGAGATACCATAATTTATTTTGCATCTAACAGTAATTTGATTGCCTGACATATTGCAGGGTTGATATATTTTATTCGATTCTTTGTGGTTCCATTTTTATTCCAGACGTCAAAAAGTTGTTTTATTATATCATCGTTTATTCAATTATTGCCCAATAACTACAGCATGTTTGTTGCGTGAGATGAGTCGTTCGGCTCAGCCGCGGATGCGCGAGACGAGTCGGTCGGCTCAGCCGCGGATGCGCGAGATGAGCCGGTTGGCTCAGCCGCGGGTGCGCGTGTCGAGTCGGTTGGCTCCGCGCTTGGTGATAGTAGGGAATTACTTACGTCCATTCCAGGAGTCAGGTCACATTGTACCGAACAGTCAGTGGTTTTAAGTTGAATGTAATCAATATTTTGGGGCACCGTCAAACTCGATGCAAAAACCTGATCAGTGTACTGCAATAAACGCTAGTCCAACTCAATCGAATGGTCGAGTACCCGTTTCAAGCTTTCATTAAGGGCTTGAATTTCGGATTTTAATTTTTATTTTCCACCTCCAAATGGGTTTCGTCAAGTTGGATAGGCAATACGCTGCTGCTATCCTCATCGCTTTGTGGCGGGGATGTTGGGGAGGGTGACATAGATAATGATAATGATAATGGGTTCGAGCCGCACGTCGGCGAAGATGAAGATGTGAATGATGTTCGGGGCGAAGACAAAGTTCTCATTGTTACGGGATGAGGCCGGCTATGTTTGTTGCATGAACCGATCAGATTAGCTCTTTGAGCGTCTGTCTTTGATTCATTGCAAGTCCTGCCCAAACAACGCCAGGTTATATCGCCACTTTTAGAAATGTAGCTTTCACGGAATTTGTAGTTGTCATCCAAAATGGGTGATTTACCATTTTTTGTATCTAGAATAGTAAAAACCATTTCAGAGACCATATTGAATATATAATGTTCAAATGATATAATGCAATACATGCAATCGATTGGCTGTCTGAGCTACGCGGTCCAGGCTATTCGGTTAATCACCGCCGCTGCGTCTTAGTACTGTACTCCAAAAGATTCGGCAAATCTCCGCCGCAGTGACGTGGCGCTGATAACGGCGATCGTCGCACAGGGAGTATCTGTTGCGAAGGTCAAATTAGATCTGTTATCAGCACACCTGTTTAGCCAGTGCGCATGCGTGCGGTTGCTGTTGGTTGTGATTAGAACCTGTCCTCCAAACTTCAATACTCAACAACATTAGAACATAAGCAGGATGCATCAGGGCCTACTAGAGGAGCTATTCAAAAGCTAAAAAAGTTTTTTTTTAATTTGTTAAGGAGGATTCAAATATCTTTTCTAGGTATACTAAGGCTATTCGTGTAATGGTTTTTCCATCCCTATAAGTATAAATGCTACTGTTGTCTAATTGAATAAAACTATAGCCATGGTGGGGCACTTATGCAATGTGAAACAGCTTCATCTTGATGGACTATCATAGCCAGATTACAACACTACTAGGCTTGGAATTCCAGGCATTTGTTATTAGGTATTATGTAATTTATTAAGTATTATCTAATAAACTAATATAAAAGATAACAACAAAATAAAATTTGAAAGAATTAATAACGAATCATGGTAGCCCTATATTAGTAATTATAATAAAAGATGAATATAAGTCAAGGCTCATTAGTAATATCTTCAACTAAGTTATAGATGAAAAATAAATAAAAAAATACGTAGTACGCAGTACTGTAAATTAAAATACTATTTAAACGTTTTGCATTTACTATAGTATTTTTTCAAGAAAACCACTTTAATAAAGCTAGTATAATGAAATTTAAGTTTCGAAATATAACAAGGCATGGACAATGTGAAAACTTGGCAAAGAGTATATGTAAACTTATAAAACCTTACTTGTCATATTTATCTGTAGATGGTATTTGTATATTTTATCCTGCTTCATCAATGCATCTTTTCAATAGCTCACACATAGTGAACAGGTTTTTATTCAAAATAAATCAATTTAAATTAATAAACATGATTTACATAATAATTACATAATAAATTTACATAATGATTAGACATGGAAAATTGAACCTGAATGTCCGTTGTCAAGTAGGAGTACCCTTGTGTCTGAGAGCCTTTAAACTGAAGGATCTTCTTTAGCTAAAAATCCTTCTAGAGGGACCCAACAGGTGTTGCAATCACCTATTTTACACATTGTTTAGCGTTAAAGATAAATTTAGGTTAACACTTAAACCGATACGGATAACTGCTTTTTATATGAACGCTAATCTAAACGAAGAAATAAAAGGTTTATAGATGTAGAGTAGCAGTAGGGGTAACGATGGATATTAGATTATATCGATGAAACATACTCAAGTTACTCCTTCTAATAATTTAAAAAGCAAAGAGGCTTAACCGATTGAAAATATATCTCATAAATTTAATTTTTATAAAATTTTTACATTAAGCAAATATATTTCAATAGGTTCCTCAATGAATACGCGATCTCCTTTGTACGGCAGTTCCTTTTAAATAAGTTCTAAATAACCAGACGTACTTTTTTAAGCGACAGTTTTTAAATTTTTTGTAGGTCGTTTCCTCATCTCTCTATATATAGATGAATATATGTATGTTTGGATGAATATCTGTATATATGTATGTCCTTTATGCGTTCCCAAACTACTCATCTGATCGCCATGAAAAAAAGGAAATAGGAGAAAGTTCTATTTAAGTCCGGGAAGGTTTTAGCGAAAAAATTTTCAACAACTCCCTAAGTTGTTGAAAAATTTATATAACCATTGCGCAATCTAATTTAATCTAAAGTTGCCATTTTATGGCGTTTTAAATCTCTAATGTTAACCTTTAGGATATATAGTGTCTTTACAAATGTTCTACAATTAAAACGTTTGTTTTCTTAAGCTACAGCTGTTGGTTTACTTTCCACTAGCATTATGGTTTACATTCCAATGCCATCTGAATCATTCATAAATGAAAAACTATTATTTAAATATGTGCCGTACGAAATGAACAGTCTTATTCACCACGTTAATAGTTTATGGTTTTGGGGATTAGGTATTTATATTTTTTATTTTCTGGCCGATTAAAAGTCACCTGTTTATGTATTGGCCAAATAAAAAATAACTACAATGTTTATACATATTACGTTTATTATAATAACCAGCTGTATAATATAAAAGCCGTATTACAGTTAGGCTTGGTTTGAGTTTAGGTTGGACTAGAAAACTGTGAATCAATCCACTCAGATTGATTTGTTTTGTGAGAATGTTATTAAAATATCATATCGTTTCAGTATTGTTATAAACTATCCCGCAGCTCAGAATCTCTAATCTTTCACAACGAAGGCGTAATGCTATTCGATTTCAGAATATGGCCAATCTAAAAAGTTAATACTGTAGGGTGTTACGAAGCTCGCCGAGTCAGTTAGTTTAAATTATATATCTCTCATAACGTGTTTCCTTATTTACGATTAATCTCACAGGGATTAATCTGTATATATATACTAATTGGTTAGTATATATATATATATATATATATATATATATATATATATATATACTAATTTTTTCAAATGTCTTGAGAGTGATTTCACAAAGTTTGTTGGATTACCATGCCCGTGTAAAATAGCTGTAACGTATATTACTTTGAAATGACACGACTTGGCACTTGGAACGGGTCTAATATCATTAAGGTTACATTTCAAACAGGCGCTCCACACCTAACACCTACAGCTCCTAGCTCTGACTCTGAACTTTGGTACGAACGTAATCTTGAAAGGTTCCGTATAACCTTTATATGGATGATAATAATTTTAATGTGAAGTTTTTTTATGATTTTAAAATAGAGTCCTGGGTAATGAGAATAATAGTCAATCAAAATAATATTATCATCCGTAATGTTAATTCCAATATAATATATTTTGAATAGTCATTGAGCTACTAAAAGAGTAATAATATATTTATTTTACATAAAAAATACTAATTACGGGGAAATTCGTAAAGCCTAACAGTAAATGTATGTCAACTTTAAGATTGACCATTTTCTGAAGTTGAATAGCATTACGTTCGCTGTGAAAGATAAGCTATTCTAGGTAACAGCATAGTTATTAACGATACTGAAATGATAAGTCATATTAATAACATTCCCACAAAACAGATAAATGTGAGTGGATTGATTTACTATTTACTCATCCAAACTAAAGCCAAACCAAACCTAACTCTAATACGGGCTTTTATAGGAAAGGTTACAATTTCTGAATCGTGGCATTTTTTTATAATAATACTCGCGTAATCTTACAACCGTTCTCGAGTTATAAATGTTGTAACTAACACGACTTTGTTTGATATAATTAGATATATTATAGCTGATTATTGTAATAAAATATTACAATGTATAAACATGATAATTATTTTATTTGACAACCATATAAACACGTTACTTTTAATTATACAGAACACAATTTATATACATATATATATATATATATATATATATATATATATCATCCCCAAAATCCAAGATCATTTTGTACAACAGATATTTACTTCATAGTTTTACTCAAATGAATGATTCAGAAAATATTAAATGTTAAAGGATATTGCTGATGGAAAGTAAACCAACTGTAGCTGACTGAAGTACCTTGATAAAACTAATATTTAAACTGTAGAAAATATGTAAAAAAAACTTATTATCCGTCAGGTTGACATTAAAAATATAAAACGCAATAAAATGGAAAGCTAAGGAGTTTGTGACAATTTTATTTTATTACAACCTTCCCGGACACATATAGAGCAACTTCCTAAATTAATAATCATGGTGATCGAATGAGTATTTTGGCAAGACATTTAACCAAATATAACCAATTCGTTAATAGATAGTTTGATAGGTAGTTTTAGTATATTAGTTTTACTTAAAGTTAACAATTAATTAATAACTAAAAACATCGGTTTTAAATGTCGTTCAAACCATTAAATGGTATTAAATTAGACCATTAAATAGACTTATACCGTTGTACTAATATGTTGTATGTGTTGTTGTAATGAATATGTAGTATATTTGTGTTTATTGGCATAGGAATCAAGCTCATACAATATTTGTTCTTTTGTTAATCACATATTAAGTCCTGAATATTATGATAAGGTCAATGAAATAAATACATGAAAAATAAAGAAAAAGTACTTTCAAGAAATAATATGAAGTTCCAAGGGTTGGTGTGGATAATTATCAAGAAAATATATCTTTGGTTATGTTGGAAGTAAGTAAAAGCACCATTAGTTTTTATTATTTTAGAGTCTTCACATTCACCACTAAATAATAAAACTAGTTACTTAACATCACGAAATGACTAAATATCAGCTTATCAAATGGTAGATAGACGAAAAGCTTTTATTCTGTGTTTGTCAAGGAATGTAGTAAATATTTTTACAATGACAATGTGTAACATATTTATAACTAAAAATTATTTTAAAATTAAATAAATTGGATTTTGCTTATAACCTATGTTACGTAGTAACGTAGTCTCGTTATGATTACTGTAGTGTCAACAGTACATTCACCACGAAATTAAATTTTTGAATGAAATATTAAATATAATTAGTATATATATATATATATATATATATATAAAATTTTTAAAATAGATTGGTGTTTATGGCGTCAAAAGCGTTTATTGGTGTCGGCTGCCATAATGAGAGCGTCAGTCAAGCCGCCGCCGCCGCCGCCGCCGCCGTGCTTCACGCCTCGCTTCATCCTAAACACGAGATATCCAGTTTGCTGAGTCCACCCTTTAACAAATTATTTCTGTTTCAAACAATATTCTAACTTAAAAAACAACATATAATCTTTGTCAAACTAAATAAGGGAAAGGTTTAGATTGCATAATAATTTATAATTTATTTGTGGATTTCGAGACTTTACCACGTACAATATTAGAAGTGAGACAACCTAGTTATCTGGTTTTGTGCTGTAAATTAATGTACATTTTATATGGTTTTACATATAAATAAATGTACATTTTTTTCTTTTTTCAGCACTAATGAATTCAACTGTATATTAAAAAATATCAACTTTATTCTTCAGTGATATTTTTTAGTTAACTATCAAAACAAATGTTTCCAAAATATATTTTAATAATCCAGAACAATGAACTATAGTACTATAGTATACTAGTAGTACTATCGTACTATAGTAAAATAATATTAGACAACAATCCAAACATTCAAACAACCAGCGCAATAAGTAAAAATTAGATTTATTTTATTTAGATTTTTATTGCGGACATTTTCCATCACGTATAGTAAAACAACATTTCACTACGTTTCGTGAACTGAAATCTAATCCCATCCTCAGGTGAGCACAGAGAACAAATTACGTCCACTCGATAATAGGTCATGGAGCACTGAGCACGTTGGAGATCTCCTTGATGAATTTTTTTGACGTGTGCTTTATTCGTATATGCTTTGATATTGTGAGTTTGAGCTTCAAAGCTCGAGAGTGTGTTTAAATTGTTTTACTGATTTAATCTTTTTTATTTTCAAATGTTTTTCTAATTAGTCTGTATTATTTTCTACTTATCTTTACGTATATAACATAAGGTTGCAGCGTTTTTAGTTGTCACAACGATTGTAGTTTAGATAGAATCCAATAAACAAAACTAGTCATCGTATACGAATGTGGAACTCTTTTTTATGGATTGTGCATCCCCTCCTATTTCAACTAAGCAACTGTTGAAACTAAGCAATTATGTAAGGTATTAACTTTAATAAGTCATTCATCTTTTAATTTCAACTATATTATGTGACTTTTATCTGGGTAGCTAGTTTAATTGGATAAACCGATATACATTAACGTTACTAATAATATATACGAGAAAGAAACTGTTGAAAAATAAAGTTTTACTATTCATTTTAAAATATAATTTTTCATTAAAGAAAATTGAATACTATAGATAATTTTATTCCTAGAAAACAATATAATAATAATATAAATATAAAAATATATGTAAATATTATAAAATATTATATATAAAAATATATAAATATATTTTATTTATAGAAAACAAATGAAAAAATTAATGCCAATAAATAATATAGCAAAAACCAACCGAACACAGTCAAATTACACAATAATGGGCAGGAGCCCATGCTTAGGCATAAGTTGGAGTGCCAACCATATTTTACAGTAGCTGACAGAAATAGGTAAAAAATAAGGGAAATTAAATTACTAATGTTAAGTGTTCAATGCAAAATGGGAGTACAATAATTACGGAATAACATTAAATGTAGAACAGCCGGATTCACTAAGAAAGTAAACGGTATCAGTGAACTGTCTCATACTTTCTCCAAACATAACAATCTGTGATATAACTATCATATTCATTAAAGTTTATATAAATATTATGAATTATTTAGAGTTTCAAAAATAATCATCAAATTACTGAAAATAACAACAAGAGAAGCAAAGTCAAATTAATTGTTGGAATTTGGAAGAAGGCCTCTAATATAACGCTAACCCCCCATAAATCGCAAAATGCGACCGTATACCAAGCTTTTTTGAGTAGGTTTTGTTGTGTAATGTGACCTTAGTGACTTGCTAGTTACGCTGTAAACTAAGTGTCATGGAAAACGGTTGGGAAATAAAGAAGATATTGTTTTTTTCGTCAAAATTTTAGTATTTGAGTTGAGAGTGGATATTTCCATTTTGGGGTCCCCTGAATCCAAAATACCTCCGTCGCAGCAGACCTGCGTACTCAGCAAATTTCTAAATCAATAATATAATAATAAATATGACAAGTTTGGTCAAAATCTGTCGATAAACATGAGAATTATTTGCCTATTCTCCTTAAGATTAACATGGGAAAAAAATAATTTTTTAACGACTATTGTTTTTGGCCTCTGGGCACTTAATGATGAGGAAAGAACATGGTCTCGGGCTTAAGTCTTGCCACGAGACCTGCGGTAAAAGCTTCTTCCCTATGGGAAATTCGCTAAAAGTGGTTTTCGACGTGTGTGTGTGTCTGGATGTGTACAGAGCCACAGCCTACCCCATGTGTCCGATGAAATTTGGCATCTATGTGTATATTCACAGTAGCTCCAGCCGTTTTTTCATTTTCTTTAATTTTTTATTTTTAATGGTAGTTCGCCCCTAAAAATCCTAACGTGAAAAATCCAATTTTTTTTAAACGTCTTTAACGATTTTTATTAAAATTTGAAAGTTTATAGTGCACAGAGTACTAAATGATTTGACACCACCCGCATGTCTGTAAAAATGACGGTTCAAAAGTTATGGACTTTTAAATGTAAAAAAAATCAACTTTTTAAATTTTCAGCGAAACAATAAGGGTAAAGTATAAATTGACTTGCACCATTGAAACAAGCTTAAAAACTAAACAAATGAGTATTTTGAATTTTTTGTCTACGTCTTACGGTTCCAGAGAAAAGTTCACTTTACTATCCATGATAAACACAGTACGTTGTTTGAAAGTGCCCAATGTTATTCTTATGGATAATATTAAAAAATCAATGTCTTCCTTATTTTCTAACCGTTTTCCATGAAACTTGGTACGAAGCGTATGGTCTAATCACCCAACAAAACAAACTCTAAAAGCTTGGTATTACGGGGGGGGATTCCACCCCCATACAGTTCAAACAATTAGTTTAACTTTGTCCCTCCTGTTTTTATGAAATGAAATCATTAATTTTATTTTATGATTATTTTTGGTGAAGATTTTGAGAAATGGGATGATTATTTTTGAAACAATAAGTTATTAAAAGATATTTAGATCAACTTTGGAGAACATGATAGTTTTATTAGAGATTTTTTTAAATTTACTTAAGGGAGAAAGTTTTTACAGTCAACTAATGCCGTTTATTTTTTAATATTCTCCTTTAAAATAACATTGAGCGCTCTTAGATAACGTCATGCGTTTATAATGGACAGTAGGTTTAACAAGGTTGGACAGTATCTTTCTCTGGAACAATTAGTAATAGTCATAGATAATTAGTTAAAAATACAAATTTGTTTAGTTTTTAAGTTGGTTTCTAAAATTTTCGTGCCTTTTTTATAATAAATTTGGGGTTTTCTCGTTTTTAAGGGGTTTTAGGGATGAACCTTAAAAATTTAAACTCTAAAAATAAAAATGAAAAAAACATCTGAGTATATACACACATACTCAATTACATCTAAATCGCACCAACGGGGTAGACTGTGGCTCTGTACACATCCAAACACATACAGGGTGTTTCCCGGCAACCCTGACCAACTTCAGGAATTTGTTCCTTGGGTTGAAACAAGGAAAAAATGTTATTTAAACATAGGTCCTAAGCCTATTTGTTTCATAGTTATGGTTAAAAATGTAATTTTTTAGTTTTTTGGTGTATCTAACGTACATTTTTACCTCTGGAATGCAAAATTGATAAAATATTTTGACAAAACTTTCATAGATAGATAGAATATTAAATTTAAATGAGTTTTCGTTGCTTTTTTCCACAAAAAAATTGAGTATGGCTGAGAAAAATCTGTTTAAAACAGAGTGTTTAAAAAAATAGAGCTCAAAAATATTTGTTATAACTTTTGACGTACTTCATTAATACAACCAATCAAGCAATCAGGTTGCAACTTTACCAAAAGTTGCAAAACATAATGCAAAATAATAAAATATCAACTTTTGTATACCTTTTCAGGTGATTATTTTATGTAAAATTAAAAACAATGTAAGATAAAACCATTTTTAAGGAAAATTTAAGGTCGAAAGATATTACATTTTATTTGATATAAAAAACTTAATTGTTTAACACCTAAGAAAACTAAGATAACATTATCTGAAGAGAAATGACAGAAATAATCATTGTCAGATTTTTTAGTTTTAAACCTTTTTAATTCCGTTTTTATTTAGTTTTAAAAACTATTTATTAGCTTTTATTAAGATAAAACACTGGAGCATTCAGAAAACCACCAGAATCCAGCCTTTTAAACTCATTGTTGTCTAATTATTTTTATTTTAATGGAAATATATATATATATATATATATATATTTGCACACGGATCTCGAAAACGGCACCGAGGAATTTCTTTAAATTTTGGAAATAACTAATTTCCGAGTAGAAAATAAGTTCTAGATAGGTCTAATGTCCAGGAAAATTCGTGTTTTACTGTAATATTAAGTTTAAAATCTAAAAATTTAACATTACGCTTATGGAGAATAAAATGTAAACAATACAAACCAAAACAACTGTTTATAACCGTTTGACAGTTCTTGATTGAAGACTGCAGGGAACAATATAGAGGTTATGCATTAATATTTATTTTATGAATTAAATAAATGCAAAATTATCAGGTTACTAACAATTTGTAAAAACTTAAGGATAACATAGCTGTGCGAAATAAAAGCAGAAAAAAGTATTTCCAAAATCTTCCGTGTTTTGATAGAAAACGTATTCGTTGTATTGCTTGAAGCCACTGTAACAAACCAATTAATTGATGTAAATTAAATTGTTCTTTTGCTTTTCAATTCTCATTCCCTTTATAACAAAATCAGTTGATCACAGGCTAATAATAACGGTATGGATAATAAAACAGTAAATGATCGGCTTTGGCTAAAAGACGTTAAACGACATCGCTCAATTGACTAACGTCGTAGCCGAGTTGTAGCGTATCGGCCTCAAGAACTATAGGCCGCGAGTTCCATCCACATAAATGTTTTCATTGAGTAATAAATGTGTTTTAATTTTAGTAATTAATTTTTATAATAAATGTCTTATTCTATACGAGCAAAGCTCGGTCACCAGGTACTTATTACTAACAGCGAATCCTGATATGCTCCAGATATGCACTTAATGGATTTTGCAATGGGAGTTAAAGAGCGGCTGTAATTGAGTACAGCACAAGATTTCCTAATAAGTGTGTCCCTAATAATCACTTTCAGGAGTTTCAGCGCTTAATGTCTTCTACAAAAGTATGGAAAATATTAAAGAAAGTATTAAAAAAATTACTACCCTTATCATGTACAGAAAGTTCTGGCGCTTTATCCCGGTGATAATGTCATGAGATCACGGTTTTGTAGTTGGGTGGCAAGAAATCATCAGCTTACTAGGTTAATATGTTCACAGTCGAAGTTCAGTTTACTAGAAATGGTGTAAATAATTGCAAAAACATTCACATGTGGGCCAAAGAAAACCCATTCGGTACAGTAGAGACACATGTTCAACAAGGATTCTCAGTAAATGTTTGGTGGGGTCTACTCGATGACAGGCTGATTGGACCTTTCAATTTAGATGGGGCACAAAATTGACCATTCTATTTACAGTTTCTACAGTATACTCCTCCAGAGCTTCTTAAAGATACCCCCCTTCAAATTAGGAAAAATATGTATTATGAACGTGATGGAACACCCCCACATAGAACAAGTGAAGTGGTACAGTGTTTACATGACCACTTCGGCAAAAAATTATTGCTTACCACGTACCAGTGCATTGTGGCCATCCTCGTCACCAGACCTGAACCCTATGGATTTCTTCCACCTAAAGGGGTCATATAAAGACAGAGGTGTATAAAAAACCACAAACAAGAGAGGAGCTGTTCAGAAGGGTCATGAATGTCGCACAGACAATAAAATATCAAATATATCAAATAAAATCTAATCTCTTTCGACCTTAAATTTTCCCTAAAAATTGTGTTATCTTACATATTTTTCAAATTTTACATAAAGTAATCACCTGAAAAGGTATACAAAAGTTGATATTTTATTGTTCTCCATTTAGTTCTGCAGCTTTTGGTAAAGTTGCAACCCGATTACTTAATTGGTTGTATTAATGAAGTACGTCAAAAGTTATAACAAATATTTTTGAGCTCTATTTTTTTTGGAAGAACTTTGTTTTAAACAGATTTTTCTCAGCCATACTCAATTTTTGTGTGGAAAAAGCAATGAAATCTCATTTAAATTTAATATTCTATCTATCTATGAAAGTTTTGTCAAAATATTTTATCAATTTTGCATTCCAGAGGTAAAAAAGTACGTTAGATACACCAAAAAACGAAAAAATCACATTTTTTACCATAACTATGAAACAAATGGGTTTAGGACCTATGTTTAAATAACATTTTTTCCTTGTTTTAACCCAAGGAACAAATTTCCGACGTTTGTCAGGGTTGCCGGGAAACACCCTGTATATAGACTACACACGGACGGACAGACATCACGTCGAAACCTATTTTTTTTTAGATTGAGGAGACCCCACAACGGATAAATCTACTCTCAACTCAAATCTGGAAATCTTGACGAAAAAAAATTCTTCGTATGTAATATGTATAGGTAGAGAAAGTAAAAATAAATCGAACAAACAACCACAAATGAAATTTATAATCAAATGTAAATTTTATGGGGATTTGGGAGGGGGGTGTACTGTCGAGCCACGACGTAAGTATGCGGTCGTGCAGATGGTATTGGCCTCAGCTATGCAGACTGCACGGTCTTATAGAAATTATTTCCTTTATAAAACATTAATCCGAAGGGTATTTAAAATTATTGACAATAGAGAGATATTTAGTCAAGCTAATAAAACATTTTTGTTTGACGTTAAAAGTTTCCATTACTGACTTCGGACACATCCCCAGCTACGCTGGCATAAGACAATATGGACGGAACATAAGTATTTTTTTATGTAAGTAACAATACAGTATACAAATCAGTGGCTACAAGCATTCACTATTAGTTATTAATAATGAATATATTTAAATACTTATGTATTTGAAATTGATTCAAGATTATTGCTTTGCCAGTTTTAACTATGGTTTTAAAAAATACCCTAAATATTTCCTTGATTATATTTTCAAGGACATTCAGGACATTTCATTTGTAATAGAAGAAAGAAAGGTTGTGTAAAGTTTTTTTAACAACTAAACTGATGTAGGACTTTTTTGGGTTACTTCCTACATTTTGATTAGGGAAAATTAAAATGTGAATATTATTACACTGTACTTTTTCGGGGTAAAGAAATAGGGTTACCCAAAATCAGAATTATTGATCAAGATGTAGATATGAGTAATTAGTTCTAAAAAATATAAAGTGGTATCTTTAGAGTTGTGAGGCTCCAAGTATGACAGCTGACAAAACTGCTTCAATTTATAGTCAGAAATACATATTTCATTTAAATGATCGTTTCAGATCATGTAAATTATGAAATTAAATATACATTATGAGAAAATAACACAAAATTACAGAGTATCCAACTAACGACAACTTTACCCTTATGGAAAAATAGCAAAGTATATGGAGGAGCTATTGTTTCCATGAAAAAATAAATTAGAGTTGAGAGTGGATATAATAGTTAGTTTTTGAAAGAAAGGTTGCAGAGATTACAGTACTGTACCTGTCTAGGGCGCTCCATGTTATTCTAATAGGGGAATGCTGCAAAATAAAAGTACTTTTGACTCACACCTAAATATTAAATATTAGGTGTTATAGTAAAACATGAGCAAAGCCGCCTTTAGTCTAAAATTAAAGTAAATAATGAAAAAAAGTTTTAAAAAACTAGTACCAATTGTGTGAATATTTATAGAATATGTACCAGAATTCATTGAAACTCAAATTCATTCAAACTCATTGAAGCTTACTCTTAACAAATAAACCATACCAGCATTCGTGTTCTATCTTAATAGCTACTTTATCTAAATAGACTTTCACTTAGGACCGCTGCAAAACTTAATTACTTGGTTATTGGCGATGTTCAAGTGCTTATCAAACTCTGAGAACAATCTTGTTTATAGTTCCTGTTCTACTAAGCCCTATCCAAGCAAGGTTTTATCAAGAAAGATGGTATCTACATCAGCAGATTAAACTATACAATTATAGTCGAATATAACTTTAAATTTATTGTTTGTAAGATGTAGCATTAACTGCTATTTATTTATTATGACACAATATGAACGTTTTTCAGAATGAATGAAATGTTGAATAAATTAATGTTTATAGAGATTGTCTCATTGTCTCAGGAAAGAAGTCAGAGAAATCGCTTTATGAAGAAAATTAGCTGATAGTCATAATTTTAACGCCTAATATGTAACACATAATCCAAACCACAGTGGAAAGGTTTTGAAAATTTGTCAGATGATTCGTTTCCTGTATTATAACAATTCAAATGTAAATATGTAATAAAATGGCATCAATCTAATAATCATTTATCAATCTAATAACTTACTCTGGTTAACTACTGGTGTAAAGTATTATTAAAACAGTTGAGATTCGACGAAAAAACAATTTATCTGGTTATTCATTGGGAAGATATAAAATGGTGACGAAAAAGAAGGTGATAGGAAATGAAGGTAAATATTTAATTGGGTTTCAAACTTTGTATCCGTTAAAAATATGAAGGCTGTTCGTTTCCTTCAAAAGTTTTCAACCGTGAAACGGAAAGTTTGAGCTCAGATTTAAGCTGTAAATAGTTACTGCCAAAAAGATTTGAGGTTCCATCCATCTCTGCTTAAGTTTAATTGAATTATTTAGGACTTTCCGTTAGGTCTGCTTGCTTTTTTTTATCGTTCAAACAATACAAATGAAATTTCATTATTAACAAACAAAACCAAACACACTTTAGATAGTTCAAGGTCATTTTAGCATAAAATCTTTATTAGTGTGATTCTAAATATATCAATTATTTTGTAAATGTAAAAAAACAAATCTAAAAAAAGTATATTGGAATAATTATTTTTTAATCTGTACTCAGTAAACACATTTTTAAAATGTAAATGGATTAAGAGGTACCTATATTATAAAGTATAATCACAATCTGAACTTCTTATTAAATCTTAATAAATACTTTAAGGTTAAACAAATCATCCTTGTACTGTATTTTCCAAAGATTACTTTCGTGACTTAAAATTGTAAATTTCCACAACACATAGTGATAGTCAGTAAATACATGTTAACTTTAAGTTTTGCCATGTGCCATGTTGCCAAGGCGAATAGCAATACGGCTTCATTGTGAAGCCTTCTGGGTCGCGTCATAGTGAATTACAATACTGAAACGATAAGACATATTTATAACATTCCCATAAAGCAAATAAATCTGAATGGATTAATTCACAATTTTCAAATCCAATCCAAACCCAAAGCAAACCTAACTGTAATACGGCTTTTATAGGAAAGATATACAACAGCTGATTATTATAATTTAAGGTAATAATATAAACATTTTTATTATCATATAAACACGTGATTTTAATCGGACAGAAAATGAAAATTTAAATACATAGTCCCCCAAAACCGTAAACTATTAACGTTGTGAATAAAGCTGTTCATTTTTTACAGTACACGTTTACTTCATAGTTTTACATTAATGAATGATTCAGATGACATTGGATAGTAAAGCATATTGCTAATGGAAAGTAAACCAACAGCCGTAGTATAAGAAATCAAATGGTTTCATTGTCTACAATGAAAATATTTACAAATTGTCTACAATTTGTAAACAAAATTACTCTCCATAAGGTTAACATTCGAAATAATTTAAAACACCATAATAAAGAAACATACGGAGTTTTCGAAAATATTTTTCACTAAAACCTTCACGGACACATTTAGAGCAGCTTCCTAAAATTTCTTGGCGATCGGATGAGTAGCTTGGCAATGCATAAAGGACATACATACGTACATACATACATACATACATTCAATTTTATATATAGAGATATATGTGTGTGTGTGTGTCTGTGAACACGATAACTCTCGTAAAAATGGTCCGATCAAGACCAAATTTGGTAGAGACGTGTAATTCTACAAATGCTCGGACAAGTTCGGAAACCAGACATATCTGTCAATGGGAACGGGTAGTTTGGGTGGTTTTGTACCCAAAACGGATTTTGCATTTTTCACATGTAATTTTTAAAAATTCTAATTTTATATTTCACCATTGTAATCAGCTTAAAAGACTACACAGTTAAGTTCCTTAAAGTTTTTCTCTATCTCCAACGGTTACCGAGATATTAAAAAATCTAAACACAGTAAGTTGTATTGTGGGGCTCCAATGTTAATCTTATTGAGGATAGGGAAAAATTAATATTTCCCATATCAATTAATATTTTTTGATAAAACCTGATATTTAGCTTCATGTGGTTGAGTTCTATCCATTTATGCTTTAAAACCATAGTTTATATGTTTATCAAGGCAGCAAAACTGCATACTCTTTTCCAATATTAATCAGATAGGGAATAGGCAAACTCCTTTATTTATGGATAGATGTTGATGAAAGTTGGTATAAATGTTAAAATAAAAATTATTTATGGTAGAAATGACTACTTTAAGTGTTCCTCACAGCAGCTGACCTGCACACTCTTTCCCATGTTAATCTTATGGGGAATAAATAATTTATGGCAAATAATTCTCATGTTTATGGACAGATTTTTATAAAACTTGTCATATATTACTATTATTATATTATTGATTTGGAAATTTGCTGGGTACGCAGGTTTGCTGTGACAGGGGTATTTCTATATACAATACTCAATCATTTTAAAATAAAATTAATATGATTTCATACTTTTGATTGTTCTACTGTTGAAGAATAATGTTGCTGTTTGGAATTTTGAATGGAAAGTCTTTAATTGAATTACAAACGTTTTTTCTCATTCTAATCCATTTAACAATAACCAAACCTGGTGAGTTTATTTTAGTTATTTCAGGTCATCATATGAGTAGATTATCATTTATAGAACATCATCTAATTTTGTTTTCAAAAATCAATGGAAGAAAGGTAGAGGGTAATTCCTTCTACCTTTCTTCCATAGAGAAAATTACACCTAAACCAGAGCTATCTTACATTAGGAAACGTTTGCAATTGCTGGTTCAAGAAGCAAAACAATTCCATTAATATATGTTTAAAGTGACGTTTTCGAGCAGCAATAAGAAATAAAAATTAACTCTATCAAAACGAACGGCAATAATAACTTGGATAAAACGCAGGTGAATATATTGACCAGTACACATGTAAGTTAAACATTAAACACGCTGCTAAGCAAAATGTGTGATTCTAAAAACTTATTGTAGAAAATGCTTTACGTGTCTATTTCAAACTTGATACGGGTGCTGAAGTAAAATATTTATTATAAAAGTATTATAAAAGTTATACTTTGTGAGGACTTTAAAAACCTTGGGTTATCTTGTCAGCTAAGAAAAAGTTAAGTGCTATAACTTTAGTTAACTTTTCGTTAAGTTTATATAACTATATAAATATTTAATTAATATTTTTTAATAAAAGATAGTTAAACATACGGTTCCTCATCTTTCTTTATTCATCTTAGTTCTTCACTTATCTTAGGACATGAAGCATGTACTATATTAGGGTTTATTCGAAGAACCAAAGACTTTGGTAGATATGAATACCATTGCTTATATTAGTAAATAAAATATATGTAATAAATACAAAGATGCATTAACAGTTTGGGCTGTTTTACAGAATTCTATTTTATAGTTACGTTTTTTTCAGTTAAGAATGAATACAGGGCCTCAAGTTTGTTCCATTATTTGCATCCCATTGAAAATCACCAAAAGAAAATTGAAGGCGAGCTTGATGACTTAATACAGGTACAGGTAAGGTGCAATTGAACAAGTCCAAAAGGCTTGTAGAATAAGTGTGAAATGTACTGACAGTCAAAAAGCCTGGGTGATTGAGAATGTGCATTGATCAAAAATCCTAAATAAATGCATTGTTAACTACACAGTTTTCCTTTTCTATTCTTTTCCTTACGAAAGAAGAGTTTGTTCTTCATTGTTTCCCAGTTTTAGAATGGAAGACCTTGGAGTTTCTTCAACGTTTACAACTAGATGTCAGTGCTCGGTCTGAAAATCCTATGTACAAACTGGATTAATTTATTAGTATCAAACTTGTTTAGATATTGTATCATGGAAAGCAATTTTATATATTCTGATTATCTGTATTGTCTCTGCTATATCTTGATGAGGGATTATCTTTGGCTCTAATCTGAGATTCAGTAGAACAAAATTATATGATGTTCTATAAATGATAATCCATTTGGTTTATGAAAATGAAGATAAAAAATTACCGGTTACAAAAGAATATATTATCACTCAAATAATGACCTGAAATATCTCGAATAAACCTCACCAGCTTTAGTTATTAATAAATATATTGTAATAAGGAAACATTTGTAATACAATTCATGATTTTCTATTTAAAAGTCATAATAGCGACATTATTCTTCAACAATAGAACAATTAAAAGTATGATATCATATTTTATTTTAAAAGGATTGAATATTGTGTATAGAAAAAGTAATAGTGTATCATAAAGGGATGCAACTGTATTATAAATTAATTTCTATTATATCCCCTTGCTGATGCTGTTAAGACAAGGAAAAATCTTAAAACCTGGATTGTTTGCGTGTATTGATACCTCCACCTGCAAGAGGTGCACTTACCTATCTCATTTACAACGTTCATTCCGAACAAAAACTATGAAGAATATGGCAAGGTGGTAAAGGTGGTAAGGTGGACAGCATATCACTTAACTATTGTGTTCTAGTGAGAGCACTTTATAAAATAATTTTATGGCTATGTTTTGGGGCGGGGCAGAGAATATAGTGGCTGACAGTAACATTTTTAGACTAAGTAATGATTGATATCTAGCAGACCATACAAACACAGCTTACTGACAAAAAGTGATTTTTCACCTCTCATTCTTGTGTAGTAATATATTTTTTAATGTATTGATAATTTAGTATTACCAACAGGCTTAAGACGTTTCTAGTTTTATATCAACAATTATAGACTGGCCCAGTAGATTTTTTATGTATAATATTACATTTGTTTATTGAGCATAACAATGCCATTACAGCTGTTTATTAATTAAATTAATAAAATAATATTTTTGTAGTAAAAAGTGTAAAAATATAGTTTGTTAAGAGTATAATAAATAGAGTCATTAACGTGTATAGATAATCACTAATAATGACAAACCAATGTTTAAAGTAATAGTTAAAATTAGTTTAGGACTAACAACGTTATTCATCCCTTGAGTAAGAATCTTACTATTTCTGATCGATGAAAACAAACTAAATTGTCAATATATGTTTTGACATTTGAGCATACATATATCTTAACCCTGCATTTACAATCTAATTAGTCACCAATCTGTTTTTATGAGAGGTTTTAAAAAATATATTTTATAAGTCCTACTACTTACTACAGTGCTACTACTACTGTGCGAAGTGTGCTATAAAAAGTTACAACTTTCAATTTATAATATGTAACATAAGCAGGTTGATTGCTACATTTTAGTTTAATCCGTTCAGTTTGTATATTTTACTTATTCATCCGATTGATGTAATGATATAACTTCAAAATGTATATGAGAAATATCAATGAAATAAATAATTATGTATGTAAAAATGCCGTTCATTGTGCAAGCACTTAGTTTAATAAGTACTCAGGCATACCCTTAAGTGGTGTCTGATATCAAATTGGTTTGGTAATTATGGAGTTCAATTTAGACGAGTAATCGTACACCCTATGTTATTGCTTATTACTTAAGCTCTAGTGGGTGTTGGGTTGTCAACCTTCTGTTTTATTTCAGTAAAAGTATATTGATTTGTAACATCATATTAATAATAAAATTTAAACTTATTATTGACTCCCTAAATAATATTCTCTTTTTATAAATGTTTGTAGCTGCGTAATAATGATGTTTTTATTCTTTGAAAAAAAACACATTATAATTATAGCATGGTTAAAATTCTATATATAACTAAAAAACACACACATGAATGAAAATATCACCTAATTTAGTAATAGCGTAAATAAGCTACAAATCATTGAAAACGTGAAGGCAGTTTTATTTATAATATTCTTTTATGTAAACAGTATACTTTATACAAATAGATGTGTGGCCTTCATATCAAAATAAAATAAACTATACATAATTCTAAATTAAATATAAACATGTAATTTTTAACTATGCGAACAATTTAACAAAAACTCATGAACCATAGTATATTTATCAGTTGGTTTTTTATGATATGGAATTGCAGTGGTAAAATTTAAACCAATTAAAAAAAACAAATTTAATTTAGTTCACTCCGGGTTTTAACATTAATACCTTTTTTACAGGTACAACATTCGCTCAACGCTGCTTACCAACACAAAACCGATAATTTGATTGGTTGTCAAGATCAGTTAGAGAAGCTATACCCTCCTTCCGTCGACATCCTACCCTTGTCATCACAGCTCGCTTTAACATAAAGCACCCCTAATTCCTTATGGGCTGCTGACTTTAATAGTCAAACTATAAACTTAGTTTATCTTTTTTAGTATGGAATCTTTTAAAGTTAAGATTAGGGTGGTATAGAAAATTTAGTTAACTAAATCTAAATTATTTGGATTTGTTAGAATTATAATGGTTACAAATGAGTTATAACTTAGTTATCGTATTTACATATCTAAACAGCGACCTTAGCTATTAATTATTTCAGTTAAAATAATAAAAGGGTAGTTATTTTAATTTTGTTACTATAAAAACACATACAATCAATAGCAGAACTCTAGAGTTGTTTAAAAGATGAGGCAACATATTTTATGGATGGATTAAGGGAATCGTCTAAACCTTTACATGATACACCAACCTTTGGCGTAAAAACTTTAACCTTTGGTTTTAACTTACACACCTTTAAGGCCTAACTTGTTTCATATTTGGCCAATTTTTATTATAACATCAGAGGGATACACTTCATGTAGGAATCGCACGTTGTACAAATAATTAATTAAATTTTATACTAAATCTGCATTCCTGTGATTTGGTGTTACCTCTCTGCCATTTTCGATCTATCCAGAGTGAGTCTACAACCAGTATATCTTGGAACCATCGTTTTTTTAAATCGGGGCTTTCTGACTCTGGCTTCGGCTGGGGTAGGCTTTGGCTACAGATCTCATGTCAACCTATATTTACTAAGTCATTTCCTTTGGTCATAAGAGCAAATTCCTGCGTAAGCTACGACTCAAGTATGCTAGTTGGCGAAAAAGATTTAAATCACCTAAGTCTTAAGTCATCATACGTTGGTGACCAGGTCCCTGACCAATCAGCAAACGGATGTAGAGGTCAATACGAGGTGCATACCTCAACGCCTTGGGCCCAGCCCGAACTCCTATCCAGAGTTGACAATAGCTCCAAATTTGGAAGATCTTTGTTCTTGTCTTAACACCATTCCGGCTAAAAGGGGTTATGGTACTCTGGCATGTCTCCCTACTGGGTTTGGTTTTGTAGGGACAGTGGTTGGTGATGTTTGGTTTTTAGACCAGGGTAACAGCCCCTGTTCCCTTTTAGAGCTAGGTGTCTCTTGCATTTGGCCGCCCTCGGGTGGATAGCCGTTTGGATAACCAATGAACTGGGGGCCCAGGTGGTGAGAGTGCTGCCCAGTGGACTTCACCGGTTGAGGTGGTATCGACAGCCACCTCGGGTCAGTATTGGAAACGATCAAGCGGGTGTAGTCGCTAGTGGCCATTCGTGGAGGATTGGGAGACACCCCGTCAAAATAGTGTCCATCCAAGGGAGAAGCAGAAAAGGCCTCAGACCTCTTTCGAAATCCATGATGCACTATGCTTAATGTCCGCATGACTCTGACTTTAACTTCTTTCAGAAGAAGCTATAAGACGGATAACTGCAGCCATAATAAAGTATAGATGTGGCCTGATTTCACAAATGATTAGCACAGGGATGAATTATCCCCCACACATTTCTGTGGTAGTATCTTCAGCCCAGACACTTGAAACTCCTTAGTAATTTTCCTCAAACAAAAAAATACAACTTAGGCGCTTCGGTATAGTATTAACGTTAGGCTTCGATCCTAGTTCCCGGAAGCCTAGATATAGTTTATCATTCTGGTGCCTAGCGAAGATCAACCATTACAATAGGACAGCTGACAAAGCATTGCAACAAGAGCTTTTATGACCACAAAGAGAGTTAACTATAAAAATGTTTAATCAACTATTGATTGAATAGAACGGTCTGATGTTTAAAGTAGAGCTATTATTTTTCCAATTATATTTATTTAACAAATCGATTGCATTAGGAGAACTCACCCCCGGAGTAATAAATTTACCAAATAAACTGCGCCACGTATTAAATAGACAATCCAATTACTATTTTACTATCAAAACCAAGCAAGTTAGAGATTTGACTCAACTATTGCTTTTTTAACCAGACAACGTATTCAATTATTGTTTAGTGTTACGTTCTACAACTTTTAGTAACATAACTCTCAAAATTTCATGAGAATCCACGTAATGTGTTTAATTAATTCTGTACAGGATTTGAAATTTGAAAATTTGTTGGTTATATGAACGAAAAATTGAATGAATTAGTTTACAAATCTCACTCTTACATTGTATTTTTCTTTCATGTCATTGACACTAACACAACCACTCATTAATGGTCCAAGGTCTGTAGTAATGGACGGTTGAAGTATTATGCTATGAACAAATGAACCTATTGGCAACCAACCCAAATTGGAACCGTTACAAATTGTAGTTTATGAAGTTGGGACAGGCAAAAAGCGGTTTGATCATTAGCTATAGGTACATAATTATAATAATAAAAAATTATTGCAATCAATCATTATTATAATAAAAATTATTATAATACTTTGGATTCCTCTTTTTGGTGAAAAAATATCAAGGCTGAAAAAGCCAAATAATAGATTTTTTTTCTCCAAGGGAAATGCTCTCATGCACCATCAGGGAGGAGAACGGTGCACTCCCCGGTGTGTGGGACTTGCACCCAACTAAAACCCCCCGCCTCAGGCTGTTGACCACTTCGGAACAACCTATTAAGGCATGAACCTCAAAGTGGAGCCTCGTATTTAAAGCTCAATGAACTTCAACTCCAATCTAGCCTTCTGAGGGAAGATCCAGGATGTTACGGATCTTCAAGTTTTTTTTTCTCTTAAACTTTCTCCACGAAGGACGTGATGAGAGTCCAGTTCTCAAGAGATGTCACCATTTTTTCTACTGCGGTCTCCGGCGTAAATTCACCGATCTCCAGCAGAAGCTGCCTCCTTCGAACTGTCCACCGGTCACACTGGAAGAACGTGTGAAAAGCGTCATCGTGAACACCGTCCCCGTAAATACTAGCCGGACTGTCCACTTTGGCCATCTTGTGAAGATAGGCTCGGAACAACCCATGTCCGGTGAGGAACTGCGTGATGAAAAAATTTACTTCCCCAAACCCACGATCAACCCACACCGACAGGTCCGGAATGAGTCTCCGCGTCCAAGCCGATCTAGACTCATTTCGCCACCCCTCTTGCCACTGGTGCATGGAGGCCTCCCTGGCCACCCGTGTCGCTTCCCTGGCGCCAAGTTCGGACTTGGTGATATACACACTTCTCCTTTCCTGGGCCAACAGGCCGATTGGGACAACACCAGCTACCACCAGTGCAGCCGGCTCCGACACCGTCTGGTAAGCTGAGGAGATCCTCAACGCGGCTCTCCTTTGCACCACTCCAATCTGTTTGCGGTAGCACTCCCTCTTGAGAGAGTCCGCCCAAATCTCACTTCCGTAAAGAAGGATTGAGTTTGTGACGGACAGAAGAAGTTTCCGCTTCTCCGCTGATGGGCCGCCAACATTCGCCATAAGACGACTGAACGCGGTCGTAATCCTTGCCACCTTCTCTGACACATACTTGATTTGTTCTCTGAAGGAAAGCTTGGTGTCAAGTCTAACCCCCAGGCACTTCACGGCTGGGTTGGAACGAATATATTCCGTGTTGACACGAAAGTCTACCAAAGTCGGAATCTGACGCCCTGTCATCATGTCAATCTCCGTTTTCTCGGTTGCCAAGCTCAGGTGGTGATCCTCCATCCAAGAAGAGACATATCTCATCGTTTCATTAAGTCTCCACTGGGCACGCAGGACGTTTCTTGCGACAATAACCGCCGCAATGTCGTCTGCATAACCCACCAGAAAACATTCTTCATGTAGGTCCAGTGGACCGAGGATGGAACCCTGAGCGGCACCAGCGGTGATAGTCTTCCGACGAGGACCCTCCGACGTCTCAAAGATTAATTCCCTGTCCCTCAAATAGCTTTGGATGATCCGAAGCAGATATTCAGGAACATGGAACATTTCCTCCAAGGAACTCAAAATGACGGACCAACTTGCACTGTTGAACGCGTTTCTCACGTCTAAGGTGACGAGCAACGTGATACAGTGGGAGTAATGATTTCCTCGCTGAGCGTTTCTGGCAGAACCTACAACCTCTTGAATTGCTCCGATGGTAGAACAACCTCTCCTGAATCCGTGCTGCCTGTCTGACAGCCCACCGGCAACATCGACCGCAGACAACAGACGGGGCTTTATTAGTCTTTCAAGAAGTTTTCCGGCTGTATCCAACATACACAAGGGTCGAAATGCCGAGAGAGTGCTTGGTGATAGCTCCTTGCCCTTGCTAATCAATGTCAGGCGTTGGAGCTTCCATCTGCGACAGAAAATTCCCTCGCGAAGACATCGATTGTACATGTTCAAAAGAAGAGAAGGGCAGGTACCAGCAACAACCCTGACCCCCTCAGTCGGAACACCATCCGGACCAGGAGCACTGCCAACACGCATTGACTTGACCGCCACGCACAACTCCGCTTCCGTGAACAAAGGAACTTCCGGAATCGCCTCCGCATACTGCTCAACTGCTCTGCAGGGGTGATCGGGAAAGAGGGAATTAACGATGTTTTCCATCGTTGGTGGGTCGAAGACAGGGCATGTTGTTTTGGCACAAAGCTTACGCATAACGAGTCTGTATCCGTGGCCCCAGGGATCGAGGTTAACGTCCCTCCTCAGTTCTTCCCACTTCTCCCTCTTGCTGCGGCGGATAGCTTTCTTCAGGGTAATTCTTGCCTCCCGGAATTCCAGAGCAGCTGGAGCAGCAGCATCGAAGCCTCTCCTCCTGGCTCTGACCAACCTCCGTCTGCAGCGGAGACACGCTCTTCTCAACGTCGTGATCTCGTTCGTCCACCAGTACACTGGCTTTCGTGCCAAACGAGAGGTGTTCTTCATTGGCATGGAAGAATCACAGGCACGGTGTATGAGGCGCATGGTTGCCTCAGCCAATTCCTTAGCCTGAAAATCGAGCAGTAGCACGTCATCTTTCCCCTCATTGATTCTTGCAGCTGCAGCAGCAGCATTGAGTTTGGTGACATTCCATCTCACTGGGCGGTTGGGTCGCTCGGGAATGGTGGGATGACGGCCTGAGTTCACATCAAAGAGGATATGCTGATGATCGCTGCCCGTGAAATCTTTGACGACTCTCCAGCCAGATATTGACGCGAGAAGAGCCTCCGAAACGAAGGTAATATCAGGGATTGTTTCTCTGTACCCTGGTCTCCTGAAAGTGGAAGTGGAACCAACATTGGCAACGTGAAGTCCGGTTCTGGAGGCGAGCTCAAGGACTTTTCTGCCTCTGGTGTCGGTTTCTGGCATACCCCACTCAACGGCCCTGGCATTGAAATCACCAGCAACAATGAACTTGCCACTAGCGCTTACCAGAAGGTCTTCCAGTGCATCCAGCTTTGCCTGAAATGCCAGCATAGGGTCGTTCGGAGTCAGGTAGACACTAACAACAGTGAAGCCCCCACTCTTCACCCAAACAAAACCTCGACCGGCCCCGCTGTCAAAGACATGGAAGTTCCGGGGGTCTCGAATCCAGATAGCCGCCGTACCCAGGGCGTCCCGAAACCAACCAGAACCTTCTCTCTCACAGTACTGCTCAGAAATAATGAGCAAGTCCACTTTCCACTCTCTCGAGTGTTGGGATAGGAGGTCGTTTGCTAGGATGCTCCTATGAAGGTTCCCTTGTAAAATTTTATTTTTTTTCTATTACCTTTAACGGGATTTTTCTAGCTCCTCTCGGAAGACCCGACAGTTTCTGGTACCAGGAACGTGATTCAGAGACTGAAAATTCCGTTCCAGGCAGAGGAAACACCTAGATGGAGCAGTGCAGGTGGACTTTACGTGACCACTCTCCCCACAGTTGATGCACAAACGGCCGCTCAGGTCCAGAACAAGAAGCCTGGTGATGGCCATACCCGAAGCACCTGAAACACCTGACCACAATAGTGCGAAGTCGGACCCGACCGAGCACCCACCCAACCTTTAGCCTCCTACGCCGAAGCAGGTCTGTAGCGCCATGACTCCCCAGCTCAACAACGGCGAGCTTCTGTCCCCGCCCGTTCTCCAACGAACACTTTAGCGCCCTGGGCCAAATCCCCTAATGTCGACTTCAAGGCCTCGGTGACCTCTTCCGCAGTGGTGAAGCAGTCCAAATCCCGAACCTCGGTGGACATACGGTGCTCCAGGTTCCGCACCACCGCACCCTCACCTACCGCGGATCTGACCGCGACTTCAAAGGCCGTCTTGTCCCTGGTTCCACTTCCAAGTTCCAGCAGGATGCCACCAGTTCTTGTCTTTCTGACCGAACAGACAACAGTACCCGTCTCTTCAGGGTTTACTTTTTGTCGAATCCCCGTGAGTACCTGAAAGAGCGTCCCTGAGCTGGCTTAATAAGAACAGCGTCAGGTTTCCTTAACGGAGCCTTGGATGGTCTAGGGGTTTTGGGCTTAGTCCTGCTTGGAGTCTGACCAGCAGGAGGAACGGCTGGGTAGGCCTGAGAACGTTCCAGGCGTTTCTCATCTCGCCTCCTTCTGCGTTTCTCTCTCCTGGTGAGAACAGTTTGAAAGCCTGCATCGCCCTGATTTTCCGCCCTTGCTTCCTGAATTCCTAGTGGCTGTGGGGACACCTCCAGCGGTACAGGGGGAGGATTGTTGGTCACACCGACAGCTGGAGAGGTTTGGGTGGATTTGCCCACACAGATAAGCTCCCTACCAAGCTCGGAGCTACCAGATGGCGAGTTCCGGACCCTCTTTCTCCCTGGAAGAACGCTGTCTTTAGCAGAAAAAGAGCGGTCCGCCATCACTCGCTCTCGCCTCTTTGCTTTTTCCCTGACCTGCCGGCATTGCATGACCGTGTTCAAGAGGTCCATCGCTTCTGGAATGCCATCTTTGATGCGGGTGTTTACATTCCTCTGCACCTTGACCGATTTCTCCATCTCCTTGAGGATCGCATGGATTCAATGCTTGACTCTCCTCCTCCTCGGCGTCGTCCTGTTGCTGCCGCAGGATCGACAGCTCGAAGATTGGACGCATGGGACTTGACTTTGGAGGAATCCCCCCCTGAGTTTGGGGCTCTGAAGAGGATTGCCCCGGGAGATCCGCATTAGCCGCACCTTCTGGCTTTTCCTCCTGGTTTCGGAAAGGAGCTGGAGGAGGGGTGGTCTTCACGACCCCAACTGGTTTCCTTTCACCCGAAGGTGGAGTTCTTTGAATCTTGGAGCTACGACGAAACGAATTTCGCTCCAGGTCCAACTCCATCGTTTCTACGCCCCTTCCAATAATTTCTATATCTATCAAATAATAGATATTGGCAAATTATTTTTTTTAATATTGCGGTTCTGAGAAAAATATATTTACTCGGTACGTAGCATTTTTCAGTAGACGAAACATGATTATTCACACACACACACACACACACACACACACACACACACACACACACACACACACACACACACACATGCCGTATAAAAGTATATATATTATATATATTATTATAGTAATATATATATTACTTATAAAATAATTTAACTGCCTGTATTTATCAGCAGAGTGAATTTGTTATTTCACTCAAGTGAGCGGAACCAAAACCCAATTACTGGTTAACGCCAAGAAACGCTTCGTTGGTCAATCATATATCATCCGATTATGAACGTCAACGCCGCGCCGCGCCGCGCCGCGCCACAGTCGCTACCGGTTGACTGGCCATCTCTGTAACACTAAAATTCAATTATGAACAATCTATATCTAACTACTGTACCTATGATGTGTTTCAAAATGTTGATAGGATACCAGCTAAATCAGCTAAATACTGTAGATACTCCAAATACACTGTAATCAACTGTATTTATACACTTGTGAAATCACGCCTTAAAGCTTTCTCTTTTTCGAGACATACAAGAACGATTTACTGTAATAACGAATGTAATACAGTAATAATCATATATACACCAAATTGAATTTGATAATGTGGCAATGCAATATAATTACATATGGTAACAGAAGTGCAATATTTAGTCTCATAGGTGTTATTGGCTTAAGGACGTAAGGGTTTCCTCTGAAAATCACCAACAAATTTAGTCAAAACTAAATAATTCATGATATTCACATATATGCAAATTTAGCACGCACTAAGCCCAGAACAGTTTGACTTCATAGTAGATTTTCTTGCACATTTCGCCTATGGCACTTCTCTTTTTAAGGATCCTGCAGTATCCAGCCATCATCATTGCGCAACATTTCTCGTAGTAAAATTTACCGCTTTTCCATACTTGCAATAATCTGAAGGAATCGTTCCCCATGCTCTTTACTGAAATCCCCAGGGTTTTGGGATTTCCCCTGTTGTGAGAAGAAATAAAAACGGGAATGAAAAAAATTTATTTCGAGGGACACATTCGAGGGATTCATTATTGTTTATGCAGGTTGTTCATATATCCCACATAGCTATTGGCTTTGTTTTTACAATATCTTTGGAACATACCCAGGCTCGCTTTTTTCTAAATCTAAATTTTTTCTAAATTTCTAAATCGTCGACGTTGACGATTTTTCTACCACATGGAGTATTTCGTCCATTAAACTCTCTTACTTAGGGACCTAGGAAAAGTCCATCTTTTATTCAGTCTGCGCACTTAGTGCATGTAACTTCTCTCTAAAATAAACCCCTACTAACTATTTACCTTACTAATTAAATTCAGCTTTTACACGTTCATTATGGCTAACTGTATTTGCAATGGCTGTAAGTAACTACTGTTAGGATAAACAAAAGTGTTATCTTCGACATTTTGACCAGGGTCTTATAACTTTCAATTGGAACATTACTTGTTTTGCAATGGTCTTTGTGGTTTTCAACATTTGTCCCTCTTAAAAAGGAAACAGAAACACTTTCTATCCACCCTGTAAACCAAGCAGTTTATGAATACGTGTAGGTCTCCAACGAAATTCCAATGTTAATTAGTTAAGTAACTTATTTTATTCATATATAAACCCTGTCGTGGATTTAATACTGCGGTGCAGTCCTTAAATAATTTTTCGGGACACTATTCTGGATATAGGTTTTTCGGCAAACTATTTCATAAAAAAAAGAAGAATAATGCAAAACATGTTTTACAATCAAAACTTAAAGTCCATATGGCCTATTAAATACCAAAACGATAATCGTAATTATTCATAAAAAATGTGTGACAAACAATTTCAAACAAATAGTCTACCCTTGCAGGGTTTAAAGCAAAATGCTGCAAAAAAGCTGTTACTATCCATGTGGTAAATAGCAGGAGGTGGTGTTTAATGCTTTCTGGCTTAGCTGTGAAATAACGTTGTTGAAGCGAGTGGCTGGATTTAGAATATAACTGAAAATATTTGCCCCTCTCTACAGAAAACGCTTTTATATTTAGTTTTTTATATTTATTATATTGCAGAAGATTCATGTATTATTATTTTTAGTTACTGGGTGGAATAAATGAATAATTAATTTGGAAGTATTTCGAATTTAATAGGAATGGATTTAGGTTTCAACCATTAGTTTATATTCGCCAAAGTAATATTCAGCTATGTAGTATTCAATTAAACCCTTTTAAATAGCTGAACACGTGAAATATTCTTTTCCTACAACCGTGCGATAACAGACACATTTCGCAATGTAGGCAGAACGTATAAGCAGTAAATATCTGCACTAGAGTGTATATGATCTCATATCTACTTTAAGGCGATAAGTAACCGGCCAATCACATGTGCGGAACACTCATATTCTATATGAAACCAACCAATTACATGATCTAAGTGCTCAGTCAGCTGATAGATAGTAGACGTTCCTACAACACTAACTCCTGGTTACGCACAATGGAATTGAGGTTTCCGAAACCTAAAAGCTATGTTCACATTCATCCAAACGGGAAAATCAAACATAACCTAAATGACTTTTTATTGTAGGAAAGGTCTTGTGTGTAATACGAGTGCAAACTGTCATGGCCGCCCTCGAAGTTCTAGCAGCACGAAGCGTGAGATGAGTGCTGCCAGATGAACCTCTCGTGCGACAGACATCTTTTGCGCTCTAGCTACACAAATAGCTATTTTGGAAAATCAAATGTATCTTGTTAAACCTTATAATCAAGCTTAATTCCAAACATTTATCCCTCGTCAAATTTGTAGGGAATAGATTAATAAAACAACATATTTAATATTTTACTTTAAGAAATGTAATTTAAATATTTATATTTGTTGGATAAATGTTTTATATAATATTGTACCATATTGGTAAAAACTTATTTACTTTATATTGCTTTATATTGGCCGGATTGTAATGTTTGTTTGTGTTTTATTGCTTTCAGCTTTAACCTGTATGTCTAATAAATTATGTTATATTAAGTTCTGCCTTTGACTACATTTAACAACAAAACATGGCACAGTCAGCAGGACCAAAGGTGTTCCTCAAGGGGAGCGGTGAACCCTTATCTTCGAAATGTTGAATTTGTGAACTTTACGTATTCTTTTTTTCAAAACTATGAAAGATATGGAGTTTAAATTTCATATCTATGTTTCCATATGTATTGTTAACCTACAGCACTATAATTATAGCATTATTATTTTGAACTGTTAGAAAGAAAAAAATTAAACCGATATTATTCTTCAGATTTTTCCCCTTTAAATTTGTTCTATTCCCTATCTCTTATGGATCCTGAGAAAAGTGTTCCTTTGTACAAAAGAAATCGATTGTCGGTTAATGAGCCATACAGAACTACTAATATCGATCATTAAACTCGAGACATACAATATTAATTTAGTTAAAATATAATGTACTTAGGATCATCATATAAGTTCTAAGACCAGTTCCTGAAAAAAAGGATTTCTTCTTTAAAACTACATCAAAAATTAGACAATAAATATATAAAATTCTAATAGCCAGCTAAGATCCGCTGCAGGCGCACACCAGGGTAACATATCGGTTAATTGTTTGGGAGAAAAAGGGAAGAAAATATTAGAATCGTTTTAACTTATCGAAAGAGAGAAAAATCAGACTATGATATAGTTTTGGGAAAATTCGATCCCATAGCAATCTGGTAAAGACTTCCTCAACGCACTTGACTAGAAAACTACCTTAAACGCTGTTTATTTTATCCACAAATCCGAAGATCTGGTTAGGCAAAAACAGTAGTTAAATTTATCTGAAGTAGACTCGGTAAGAAAGCATTATTCCTTTCCTTCGCTTACTTGAGTTGAGAAGTCAAATTTAAAATACTAGCCCAATAAGAAAGATCAATACATTTCTAGGTGTTCCTTAGGGATTTTATCAGAGTTGTTGCTGTTGCCTAGGGTAGCTCTCCATCAACCCTAGGTACATTTGTCCAACAAAAAACTTCATATATTGTAACTGTAATACAATCGGTCCCTTCCATAACGTTTGTAATTAAATTAAAGTAGAAAAGATTCAATTTAATAAATTAGCTTTTTCTGAAGGATATTTGTCATTTGAAAAAATTTATAATAGAACGTAAAGTTCACAAACAACTCCAACAGTCATAAAAACTCTAACAGACAAGCAATAACTCCTCCAATCCACTTAATCTAACGTTCACAAACAACTCTAACAGTTGTAACCACTCTAATAGGCAAGCAATAACTCCATTCTAACATGCATAAAAAATCAAAGTCGCAACAACTCTAACAGGAAAAGTCAAGAATAGTCTGGTTTTAAAACTAAATCAGACAGATTACTAAAGCCTGTCAGAAGGTATGAGTAAAAGGTATGAGAGGAGAGATGTTCCATATCAGGAACAGCTGATTTATTTCATATTGGTCAGAATGTAATCTTTTTTAATATAGTTAAAAGATTATAGTTGAAAGTAATCTACGTCTTTTAAGAACGACATAAGTCAGTGCTATATCATTAATGATTTAATTGAACTGGATTATAAAGTACACTTAAAGTAAAAATTATTAATGCAGGAAGGAAATGCGTGCGTCACGGTTAATGCATAACACATATATGAGCTATTTTGTGAAAGGTGAAATGTCTCCTATACACAGATTGCCGAACGTGATTTCAGAGGTGTTCGTAAATATCTCAAACTGCGTTTACTGATCCCATCTCAGTTCAATCTGTCAAAATAACCACGCTGTGCGCCAATCGTGATTTATCTTAGAAAAATGCGGGACTCACTATCCTAAAAAACTCAAGCTCTTTCAGAAAACATTTCGGATAATCTTTATAACTACGAAAGGATAACCACGCAAATATTGTTAGGTATACTCGATGGTCTGTCAAATCCTCATGAAAACTATTTATTTGAAATACATACTCGAGAACGTTGTCATGGGACTTCAAACAGCCTACTAACTCCTTATATAGGCGTTATTTTAAACTTTCTAAAAAAGATTGGTTTGTGAACTTATACAGTGCCACATATAATTTCATGATTAAGCTTACATGTTACATGCTTACATGCTTACGGGACCTGATTCCCGTATAAGGTCAACCTCGTAGAATCGTATAATATCGTATTTAAGTCAACTGGAGTTGACTTAAATGTTAATGTGTTTTTTATGATTAAACAAAAATGACTATCGACAAACTATTCAGGAATAAAATACAAATTCTAAATTTCAGATAAAAGTTATGATTGGCAATGATGAGTATGTGTGACAGTAATGAAAACTCAACGGAATACATTGGTCCATGGTAAGGACCAATGTATGATTTGTTTTATAAAAATATAGTTTCAAAAATTTAAGTATGTCTCAACTAAGAAATATACAGTGTAAAATTGCGACCTACTGAGACTTTTGCATGTACAAATTTTTATTGGGTTTTAGCACAAATAATAAAGAAAAATAGAATTTTCAACTTTAGAAAATCTCCTTTATTTGTGAAATGACTCTAATTAAACCTTACTTTTTCCTAAATAAAATTAAATTCCGCAACCTTTTTGTTGTAGATGGTTTTTTTTAAATCACATAATTTTTGAGCCTTTGAGCTTTAATGTTTTGAAATGACCACCATTTTGAAACAGTAAAAGAACAAATTGATACGTTGCACATCAATACAAAGTTGCTATAAGTACTCATACACAAACAAAGTTTGAGGTTGGCAAGTTATGTAAGTGTTTCCAAAGTTATAGCAAGCTATGTAAAAAACACATACACACCGACAGACAAAAATGGAGCGAGATAGGCCATATCTTCACAGTACATTTTTAGTTTGAATTGACCTCAGGAACAATATTCCAAAGTTTTCGGTGTGTTTTAGATACTCTCTTTGTATATTTACATAGTTCTAAATAAAAAAATAATATATATATATATATATATATATATATCTGTGTGTGTGTGTGTGTGTGTGTGTGTGTGTGTGTGTGTGTGTGTGTGTGTGTGTGTGTGCGTGTTTGTTTGTTAACACGATAACTCTCGTCAAAATGGTCCGATCGAGAAAAAATTTGGTAGAAAAATGTAATCCCATGACATGTATTCGGATGAGTTCGTATTACGGATATATCGGTCAATCAGAACGGGTAATTTGGGAGGGGTTTGTATCCCAAAAATGTATAATTTTTGTCTTTTTCTTATGCACTTTTTTAAAATATTATTTTTTTCTTTTACCATTAGTATCAACTCAAAAAATAATAGGTTTTGTTCCATCTGTAATAGTTACTGAGATATTGAATAATCTAAACACGGTACGTTTTATTTTTGGACAGTAGTTAATGTTATGGATGGTAAGAAAAATTATTTTTTCACCTGGAAAAGAACACTAGATATATCACCACACATGAATTTTGTTCCTTGACAACATTAATGTTAGCAACCCTACTAGTCTACCCCTAATTATTGACTTTTACTATGGGCTATGAACTTTAGCGTCTGGGTTATATTTAGTGTAAAGGGTACTGTATGCCCCAGTGTACTTTCCTGTTTCTTACGGTACGCAAAAGCCAGAGATCATATATTTTTACAATTATACCAAAGGGGGTGTATATATCTAGTTCAGATGTGACCAAGATATACAATCAGCCGCAATAATAGACATTGGCCCCTATGTTTATTCTACGGAATTTTGAATGCATACATTGTGTATAGGGACAACAAAATAATGTCCAAACACTGTAAAAGATAATGTCCATCAGCTAATGTCCAAACAAGATTGAATTGATTGATTCTTGTTCCTCGAAGAAGAACTTTTTAAAACATACATGATAGAAAGACTTCAAGTGCCAATACATCGCACAAGTACGAGATTACACTTGCCATATCGGAACAGCTGAGCGTTGAAATGCCCCAACCACAGGCTTCAGGAAGATGCACACTTTGTCCAAGGTCAAAAGGATGCCAAAACAACAGTAAAATGCGGTGAATGCAAGACGTTTGCTTGTAAGGTTCATGTTGTGAGACTATGTAACAACTGTGAGAAGTAAAAGTCTACGATATTGTCAAAAACACTTTTTTGTAACTCGCTGAATTTTTTATCTGAAATTTTGAAGTATTGAGTAATACTAAATTCAGTTAGGCTCATAAAAGTTTTCTTTTAACCAAAATATTTAGTAGTTTTTTTGGGGTGTACCAGATGCCCCAGTATACCTTTAGTGTCAGTTAAAATCAGGCGTACCCTTGTAGTAGGGTAATATTATTATTTTAGGCACCATAATATTATTGGAATGTTATTTATCTTTTTGTGCTGGAGATCCATCCATTTATGCTAAAGAGTCGTAGCTTATTATGGTAGCTTATACTGGTTTAAATTACTCTCTAACCCTTTCTATGTTAATCATTCAGAGATTAGGCAACCTCCTTTATTTATGGACAAATGTCAATAAAACGTGATAGATAGTAAAACTAATTTTTTTAAATGCCTACTTCCAGTGCTCTACACAGTAGAAAATCTACGTTATATTTCCCATGTTTATATTATATTATTATATTATTGTCATATTATTGATTTGGAAATTAGCTGAGTACGCAGGTCTGGTGTGACGGAGATATTTTATAATTAATTTGCAAATGATTAATAGTTAGATGCGTGATTTTATATGTCATTAGTATTTAATTCTGTTAAAAGCTCCATTGTTTAGAAACTGTGACCAATATTTATATTGCATCGAGGGGGTAAAGTAAAACTTGTTCTGCATCATGTTCTTGGCCTCAGCTACACCTTCGGTGACTTTTTCCTGAGGAAGAAAAAGAACTTCACTTCCTCAATGCACACAAACGTTTTACTTCACCTGCACCATTAACAATAGCTATAGGTTTTCATGTATCATTCATCTATTTACCTTTATAGACTTAATGTACCTAAAATCTCCTGCGGAAGAGAAACAAACTAAAACTAAAACAACAATCAAGAACAACTAAGATCTTAAACCCACGTCTGGTAGAAAGCATGCATTCTCATTTGATAGCTTACTGCGGATAATGTGGTCTAAAAAACTACTGATAAAGTGAAAAAGAAAATTGACATTGCCTACCAAACTGATATTGTTAAGTATAAATATTAAAAACTATTACATCCAAAAATAGAAAAAACTACTTTCTCTAACCTGTATAATAGTAAAATAAGGAGGAGTTGTTTTTGTAAAAGTTCTGAATTTCAGTTTTCAGTTCAAAAATCTATTACGAGTTAGATAATCCCTAAAAAATTTGAAAAAATATATTTTCTTAAAACCCCATGTAAATCATGTGAAATATACTATTTGCAACATTAAACGGTGTGCTATTTCAGAGAATACCTATCAAGCGAAATAGAGTGCTTTAATATATCAAAGGACCAATAACCAACGAGAATAATAGCAATGACTGCTGGCATTCTGATTGTTTCCATTTAATGTCAATAGTTGGGAGCTTTGTATATGATTACTTTACAAACATGTACAAAGCATTTTTTAAGTGAAAATTTGCTTTATAGATCTATTATTTTGTCTAGTTATTTAGTCGAGTACCCCCACACAGTCAAGGCCCTCGTTAAATATATCTGTCTGGTGAGCTTAATATGCAACAAAAGAGCTAATGAATAAACATAATGTTTTGGCACAAATTATATATATATATATATATATATATATATATATATATTGTCAATTTGTAATCTATTGTTTTTTTATAAACTAAAGATTTATGTTTACTTAAAACTACACTAAACATAAAATATCATAAAAATAAGGATAAAAGGGTTTTATCCTTATTTATATCCTCATTTAAGTTATTCTAGGTAACCGTTAGTATGATTTGGTAATAGTAAAAAAAAAAATTAAGGAAAACATTGAAGGACAGAAAAGACAATAAAAGTCATACGTTTAATTATTTTGGTCGAAAAGAAATAAGCAGTCGGTGCTCTCTTTAACAGCAGCGACCTTACGTTGTTCACATTTAATTACCTATTTATTTATCCTATTTACAAAACACAATTTATCTTAAGGAGGATATCTGTTTAGGAAGTATAAAAATCGTACAAAAAGTATTTTAGACAAATTGGGAAGAGAGATTTTTATAGACATCGCCCAACAATGGATTCCTTGAAAAACCGCTTTATTTTTTCTCCCTTTATATGTCAATTTAAAAGATATTTACATTTATTAAAATATTTTAGTCTCATACGTTTGTTGAGACTCATACAATACAATTTTCAAAATTTTCGTTTCATAGGTTGTTATAAATTGATTTATAAAATTGATTCAGTCGGTTAATGCTTATAACCTTTTTTAAGTTCACGGAACACTAAAACTGATATATCCGTGGAATACTGCACTAAGTAAATATTGACGAATTTATGACGTGTATCATAAGATATCCTAAATTAAGTACAAATGTAAATTAATGAAGATTAAATCATTAGGAACTTTGACTTTATCCAAAATTTTAGCGTTGATAAAAATAAAAAAAATGTATCCTATAAACTGTACGTAAAACTGAAGGATGTCAATACGAATCCCACAAGGCTGGAAACGAGACTCACTTGTAATTTCGTCATTAGGATATTTATTTCACCACCCATTAAGTATTTGTATATTTTGGTATAATAGAACACACACAAATATATTTTCGCAATATACACTACAGTATATATAAATAACAATTATTATTAAGGAAACTTGTTGTTTTCATTAACCTTATTTCTAATCAATTCGTTATTAATGATATATTATTCGTATATTATTTCTAACCATTTTGTTTATTTCTGATCAGATACGATAATTTTTATATCATAAGACACATTCTATGTGAGTCATGTATCGAGCTAGTTCCGGGAAGATCTGTTGAGCAGCACCGGCCGGCTGACCGGTCTCATCTCTGCAGGTCGATAAACAGATTGAACATGTCGCAGGAAAATCCATCTGGCTAGGAAAGGTTTTTCTGAAGAAAAATCACTTTTTTATTTAGTAAATAAGTCATATCGTAATAACCAATGTTTTTTTTATGTTAATCAAATATAGTGAAACCACATGATGTTTGCCAAAGTTGCTAATTCTAGTAATATACAAAATACCCCCGTCGCAGCAGACCTACGTACTCAGCGAATTTCCAAATCAATAATATAATAATAATAATATATGACAATTTTGGTCAAAATCTGTCGATAATCATGAGAATCATTTACCTATTCTCCATAAGAATAACATGGGAAAGAGTGAGCAGGTTTGCTGCTGTGAGGAACACTGAGAGTGCAGTGAGAGGCATTTATACCATCAAACATTTTTATTTTTAACATTTATACCAATTTTCATCATCATCTGTCCATAAATAAAGGAGTTTGCTTATTCTCTATATAATTAACATAGGAAAAGAGTATGCAGGTTTGCTTTCATGATAAAAACATAAACTATGAATTTTTAGCATAAACGTAATGGTTCCAACCACATAAAGCTAAATAGAAAGTTTTATCTAAAAATACTGGTTAATAAGTGAAATATTAATTTTTCCTTATCCTCCATAAGATAAACATTGGAGCCACAAAATACAACGTACTGTGTTTAGATTTTTTTATATCTCGGTAACCGTTGGAGATAGAGAAAAACTTTAAGGAACTAAATTGTGTAGTTTTTAAGCTGATTCTAATGGTGAAAAATATAATAGATAAAGTTAGAAATTTTTAAAAATTACATGTGAAAAACGCAAAAAACCCATTTTGGGGTACAAACCCCCCCAAACTACCCGTTCCCATTGACCGATATGTCTGGTTTACGAACTCGTCTGAAAATTTGTTGGAATACACGTCTCCAAATTAGGCGTTGATCGGATTATTTTTACGAGAGTTATCGTGTTCACAGACACACACACAGACACACACACACACACACACACACACACACACACACACACACACACACACACACACACACACACACACACACACACACACACACACACACACATATATATATATATATATATATATATATATATATATATATATATACATACATATATAAATTTTAACGACGATTGTTTTTGGACTCTGGACACCAAAAGACAAAAAAATAACATTGTCCCGGGCTTAAGTCTTACCATGAGACCTACGGTAATAGCTTCTTCCCTATGGGAAATTCGCGAAAATATAACCATTTCAATTGATATAGAGATAAATTCCCATTGTTTCAAATACCAAAAATTAAAAATACCTACACTTCTTTTCAACTTAATAACTAAATACTACGAATTTATGTTGATATTTATTACGGCGTCATTATTTAAAAAAATAAATTAAACAACTGGTATCATCACACTAGAAGTTATAGGATTTTTGACTTAATTTGCTACGATCTGTAGGTGTAAAGTATAAGGTAAAAATATTTCCATTCATAGGAATTGTTTTATTGGGAAAAGTAGTGTTTTGGTACACCAAAAGTTTTATTTTGTGTTTTTGATATGATGATAAAATCAACACAAAACTACGCAATTTAAAACTGAAAAGTAATGTTCTAATTTCTATATCCAAAAGTTACCGAGATATTGAAACATCTAAACACAGTACGTGGCATTTTGTGGCCCTACCGGTAATCATATGGAGGATAAGAAAAAGTAATGTTAGACTTATCAAACAATATTATTGGATGAAACTCTGTATTAAGCTTCGTGTGGTTGAGATCCATCCATTTTAGCTGAAAATCTTAGTAAATGAGTTTATCATGGCAGCTAACCTGCATACTCTTTTCCAATTTTAATCACATCAATAATAGACGACCTCCTTTATTTATGTACAGATAATGATAAAACTTGGTATATGATCAAAATAAAAATTTTATCATAGTAATACAATGCTTGCTTCCAGTGTTTCTCACAGCAGCAAACCTGCATGATGTTCCCCTTATTAATCTTATTGAGAATATACAAACCCTCTAACTTATTGGCACATATTAATAATACTTGTTATTGGAGTAATAACATACTCATAACTTACTGTCATATTATTTATTTTGCAGTTGGCGAAGTAAGCTAGCCCGCTTTGACGAGGATATTTTACTTTTTATCCTTTTCTGTTAGATAATCACGTTATTTTTATCGTAATACTGTATTAATATTACTGAGATATGTTTTTTTAAAGGATTAGATTACTTATGAGCTGTTTTATTGGTTTTCAATAATAAATGAACGAATAAGCTGGTTAGATTCCGTATAAAATATATCCAGTACAGTTAAACAACAAGAGTTCATTACAATAGTAGCTGTCAAATAAATCAAATAATAATATTTTTGCGATATCGATTTAAAATTATAAAGTACACGAATTAAAAAATTTCAAATCAATTTCAAACGGCCGCTCAAGGAAAAAAATATTCTCATTTCCTGATAATAATGTTTGCAAAAATATACGCTAGGTTGCAGCACCTACCGGGTCGAGTCGGCAATATAGATTTTGCCTGTTTCATTAGTTCTCTTTCATTATAAACCTATTTTGCTTTACAATTAATCAAGTAATGACTCCAACCGTACAACTTTTATAATAATAATAACAAATTTGTTTTTAAACATGCTACTATTAAAGTTTTAGTTGATAAGAGGAATTATGCAATATTACTTTCAACCATTCAGAGAGGCAACTCTAGCACATCCAACCAACACTGCAGACTACCTATTTAATGCAGCCAAACCAGTTAATCACAATTCATGCTTTAATTACCGTCATTAATCTGTTCAAGTTGAAAGGGATTTTGTAGTTGTGAGCTGTGTTCTCTTGTGTGGAATGTGGATTAACGTCCGCACTGTTGAATAGGCTACTACGTTAATTTACAAAGACCATCATCATAATTGGACCAGTTCGCAATTAAAAGGCGGTGATTCGGACTCTAAATTAAACTGTAAGTTCCTTAGTTATGTCATTGACTGTTGGGCTATTATTTAACAGTTCTATCTAAGGAACATGTCAGGAACAAGACTAAAAAATCGCGCCCCAATCATCCTACACTCATTTATCTTTCATACTTGGCTTATAATACCTTCCTGGGTAGGTTGCCATTTCAGTTAAAAGTATAAGGTATAACAAACAAACCATAGCTCCATAAATTCAAACACTTAATAAATGTCGACACACAAGGGACCATTAAAATAAAATCCACATGATATTATTTCTTCTAAGTAAAATATATTGTAGTAATATAAAACATATATCCAAAGCAACGTTAATAATATTAAGATTCATTAATTATTATCACCATCGTTATTTAAATATTTCATTAGCCAACGTTTGACGTAGAACCACATAAGATGCCTTTAACGCAGTGAATACATAAGTACATCCTGAAACTGAATATCAGAGTTTTACTTGGATAAACGGAATAGAGGTTGGAGTGTCGTACGGTTATGTCTTGCATTTAGAAGAAAAATAGACAGCACAGTTAAACTAGCAAAGTGGAGAAGACGGATAAAATCTCGACCACAAATATTTTATCACCCAAATTAACATGTACAGCTTTACTTGCAGGAATAACTAACCTTTTGGCGGAGATTTTGAGGCAGATTTCTCAGCTATCCTGATAGAAATTCCGAATAAGTGTTTGTGGACATTCGGTCTACATGTCTTTGAAACCCATACCTCGTAGATGTTAGTCTTCTTAAGCATTAAAAATCAATTACTGACCTATATATGGTGTTATGGTAATGGTATAGGAGAGGAGTGTTTTATGGAATATCATTTACATTTTTGTACTTCAAAGACTTCAAAGTCGTTTAGTAAGAAACTCCAAAACTACCATGAGTATATACTATAACTAATTATAATGAAATGTAGATAGTAAAGGTATTTATAGTAATGTTATTTGTATCAAAATTTATATGTTTGATAAAAAGCTACAACTGGAGGTTAATATGGTATAGTCGGGTATAATGGAATAGGTGGATAAAACCAAATATACTTGACAATAACCATTTATTTATGAATACAAAATCATATTATTTTATATTAAATGCCCGAAAACAATAATTTTAAGATTATTTCTACTTCAAATTTAGGCTTTTAAAAAGACACAGCTATTATCATCGTTCTCTGCTCCGGACCAGATAAGGTAAATTAACCCTAATTTATAGCTTAACTAACAATAGTTTCTTGACTGCAGATTTTTCAGGTTTAATTTATTTTTTTCATCGTTATTTTTAATGAAATAAACCTTGTTGGATTGTATGGACTACCGTACATTTACGTTGGGTAATATTAGATAGGATAGGGTAAATAGGTAGATGATCTTCAAAAACTTTTGAAATTCATAAAATAAACTCTTCTCTGCAGTGAGGAATAAGACAACACCAAGCGGTCAAATCCTACTACAATGCATCATGGGATTATTTATTAGTAATTCATGCCATTCCCACGCAGTAGCAGCACTAAATAGAAATAAAAATGCTGTACTCCATATTACCCGGCCATTCCAAAATACCCTCCTCTCCTTTAACTTATGTACAAGAAAAATATGGGACCATAGCTGACTAAAATAATGAAAATCTTTTTTTTTCAAAAAATAAACATACTTGCGGAAAACAAAAAAATCACGTATACTGGAAATAGGTACCCCCACTGTACAAGGCCTGTTGATGGGGAACGAGTTTTTAAAATTTGAAAAAGTTAAAGTTGTGGCGAATAAACCAGTAATAATGCAAAAGGTCATTGGTGAGGTATAATTTGCTCTAAATTGTGAAAACGTTATCTCGGGAGTGAGAAATTCATCAAAACCAGCATCCCACCATTCGAGCGGATAAAGTATTTATGGAGGTCGTCAGGCTTTTTGCGGCAGTAAATACCACGATCAAAAAAGAGGAATGCACGGCCCATCGCGCTCATACCAAGAACAAGGCTCTGCCGATCATCGCCCAGATCTGCACTGTGGATAGAAGAGATAATGTAGTTCGTAGGATCGTAAAGTTTTAACATTTATTATTAATTTATGTGAACCAACTAGAGGACAAACATGCCCTTAATTGATAAATTTGATGTGTATAACCATATAAGTAAAAAACCTATAATATTTTATTGATCAATGACAGTAAAATAAATAATAATTAAGAAAGAAATCTTCTTGAGGGTAAACCATAAACAGGATCTGGAAATAAATCAAATTCCTGGAAAGGATCTTTCTATTTAGAAATCATCTTACTATTTATTTTGGTTGGGGAGAGATAATTAAACAAGAACGTCGTCAATATCATCCATAGTTTTAAATGACAAAACAATTTGATCACTTTAGTTCAAGGCCGATTTTTTCTCTTCTATACTTGATAAAACAGTGCAGGTTCTTAAACGTAATAGATATGCGTTTTGCTAAAATTATCTTGATTTAGCGAGAAAATATTTAAAAAGGAGTTTAAGATAGTAAATGAAATATAATATTAAATTGAATAGAAAATAAAATATTGGACAGTGTCAATTAATAACACGTGGGTATTAAGATAAGCATGGAGAATATATGTGAACTCTTAGACTCAAATATTCTTAAACATTTGTGAAGGGATGCGCCTGAGAACAAGTCAGCAAGAAACATCGATTTCCCGATAACAGGCTGAGTGACTTCTGATGTCGACTTTTTTAACCAATCATAGCTCTCAGCGCTGACCTGTTGTTTAAAAACGAGGATGTATATGAATTACTCAGTTACACACATAATATGTGATGATGTGACTCCATTTCTACACCTAAAAAATATGTTTTACTCTATTTCAATGATCCATTCATTAAATAGGTTATCAAAATGAGTTTGAAGATTATTTTATATAAATCGCAATGATTTATAGAATATTTAAATATGATTTATATTGTATTGTAACTAAATTATAATAATTATAATTTTAACGAAGAGCTATAATAAAGACATTATAACGGTTACAGAGTTCTAACGTTGAGGTTTTTGAGATATCTGAGGTTCCAGCTTGCTCTAGACAAAACTATTTGGCATTAAAGTATCTTCGTAATCTAAATCATATTTATCCAGTATCTGATGAAGACTGACACCAACCATCAGTGATGAACTTCACGATTGACACTCCTTGCTCTATATACTGTCGTCTGAGTGGGAGAAAGTCAAATGTAAAAATTTATAGCTAGAGATGTGAGAACCAAGGTATTTTAAACTAGTTTCGATTGTTGAATCCTGCTGAGGGGCTAACTATACATCGTAAAATACTGTATGTCCTTGAAATAATAATTTGAAAACATTTGTAAATTACTTGAAATTATGAAAACCAAACTTCATTTTAGGTTCAGCCACAAATACATATGGTATATTAACAAATACAAGGTACATCAATTCACAAAAAAAGAGTAACATAAAAGTATTTATTTTGCTACCTATGTATGTTTCCATTGTAGTGTGATCATATCAATATAAAATTTTTTCCCATGTTATTCTCAAAGAGTATTTTCATATAATTTATATAACATATTTATCTATGAACCCACTGTGATAGCATTTTGTAGCAAATACAATGATCAAACTAAGGTAAAGCTTAGTTTGTATCATCCCAAGTAGTTATAAAAATAATAATTCACTAAGTATGTAGGTCTACTACTTTGGAGGTATTGAATGATACGAAATCATAAAAACCATTGAAAGCCCATCTTATAAACCTAGACACGTTAGTTATAGATCTTGATTTTCAAGTCAAAGTGTACTTGCACTATATAAAAGTACAGTTAAGTAAACTTTCCTGGTGTACCCCATAGCAAACTTACTAACCTATAAATTTTCCAGTGTTTGTTTGACAACAACAATACAGCATGTAAGATCATATTTTCGTCTATAAAGTTAATGCGTTAGTTTTTATACAGCTGCATATTTTTGTGAAACATGCTTAATTTAGGTTTACAATTATCATAAGCTTTATTGAAAAAGTTGCAGAAGCTAACACAGTATTGTGTAGTGAATAAGTTAAAAATATTCACAGGGTTTTATTTTATTTTTAAAGACTATTTTTACCTTTTAGTTACGATGTATCAGGAAAACTTAATGAATTTCTTTTCATTCAACTTTTTAATTATTCCCATATAACTAATGTATTTTAGGATATTTAGAGTTTTAACTTCACGAATTAGGAAGATACAAGCTATTGAATCGCCTACAGAGAACTCTTAATGTATTAAATGTAAATAGAAAAAGGATACCTTTTAAGTGAAATAGGATATGCAACCTATATTTAACATTTTTATAAATCATACTTTTATGAAAATAATTTTTATACTAGTAGTTTCAAATTATTTATGTTAGGCTGGTTTACATAAAATGCATGATGTAATGTAACTTAAATTGCTTCAAAAACTTAAGCTTAGATATAAGACCTGATTATTTAAACTACGATTGTAACACATACTAATAACACTTAAAGTTTAAAACTGAAAACTGAAAACTTAATAAGAAAATTTTATTTCGTTATATTTCCCGTATATACGACGTGTCATCTGACCTCTTCCAACAGCAACGAATGCGGTATTATAAAAATCATAATTTTGTTTATTATAAGGAAAGAAATGACATTATGTTTAGTTTATTAGCAATATATTATTGTTCAGCTACCACTGATTTTGTTTTTACACTTAACCCAAAACATCCTGTTCATGAAACTATTTGAAAATATAGAGTACATTGCAATGTTCATTACTAGCAATTAAACCAGTATTATGGACAATTTTATAGTTTTTCTCTCTCTTAAAAATTATATTTCCCAATTTATCGAAAACCAATGTTAATTTGATAATTACCATCCTACTTACCATCAGCTTATTTAAATATAGAATCATTCGTAAAATGACAATTCAAAGTTAGAGTTTATCGCTCTCTGAGAGAATACTCATTTATATAAGTTTTATTCAGATTTTCTTTCTTTGCATATGATGTCGTCCCTGACAATGACAATGTACTCGTACAATGGTGATGCACGATGAGTTATTATGTCCTTCGATATTCGACATACAGGATTTTTTCAAAGTCGCCATTTATTTTACTAGTATCATAGTCGTTGATTTTCTTTGGTTTTCTTATAAGATAATCTTGTTTTTCATGATGGTTTTTACTGAAATCAGTTCATCCTACTAGAGTGTTCAACTTGTTGATTGTATTTACAGTCGACTCACTCTAATCCGGACAACTCGGCCCTTGTCCGGATTAAAAAGTTCCGGTCCATTCCGTGGTTTAATTACAACCTGTATCAGCGTGCAGTATCTATATAAATAATATTTTAAGACGATTTTAAAGTGTACTTTCCCAATTATAACAGGTTTTTGTTTCCAACTCACTGGATTGTAGTTTTTGTGACGATAAATTAAATGTGTCACCATAAATAGAAATTAACATGAAATTATAAAGCAATGCAAATTGAACCTTTTTACAGTATAAAAAACAGAACACTCACTTGATATTATTAAGATTATCTCAAACCTATTTACTATAACCTAAGACATATACAAATTTGGCTTTATAATAGTGTACATATTAAAATAAATCTGTTATTTCCTTCTGTTTTTTCGCTTGAACGCATAAAATACATAATGCTCTTAAATGCATAATCACGCCATTTCCTCATAAATATTACATCCACAGCTGATGAAACGATTTGTCGCTCGACGTAAAGCAAATGCGAGCGTAACAACTGGCGACGTTGTTGCCAGTTCCAGTTCTTCCCTCCTATCCGCATGAGTCAAAATTCCCACGCCAACGTTGCCATTTCCCGCTTCACTGAAGATCCATATTGAGCACAATTGTGAACCCAACTGATGTTTGTGATGTTGTTATTTATATTTAGGCCGGAAATAAACAGACACGTTAAATCCTGTCGATTTCTGCCATAAGAATCGTGACCGCGCGCTGACGATTCATTTCCAAGAAGTAGGCCTAGTCCGGACTAAAAGGATTCAACTGTGTCATCATACATCGCAGTACTTGCATATATTATAACAAAAAAATTTAAGTATGTAGTATAATAGGATCCAAGCTGATTTGATGTGTATTGTACTACACATCACAATTTTCAATCGGAAACGTATTCCTTCTAAATGTATTTGTTAGACTCTCCCAGATTTGAAATCTGCAATCAAATATGTTTAACATTTAATTTTTTAATTTTTCTAAATAGATGTATGTAATAAATATATTTCTACATAAGATGTAAGCTTGTCAGTTTTACTGGATGTTTCATAATCAGTGTTGCATACTTTAGGGTATTTTCCCTGGAGACTTAGTATATACAAAAATAATATTCATTTTCTGTAAATACCAAATAATTAAAAAAATATTAAGGAAATGGCTATCTGTCTGTCCTTGAAATTAATTTTTTTTATTTTCAAATATGTTTAAGATAGAACTTTGAAATTAAGTATGTGGGTTTATGTTTACATCGTAAATGAGCAGCAATTTTCAATATACTACCTTTTTCAAAAATCAAAATAGCGGCCAGTTAAAATTTTCAAATCTAAATATCTTGGGACACGTTTATTCACAAAAGAAATACAAGAATAACTTTGTTCAAATTTATATTTTACATTCAAAAAGATAACTCCAACTTCAATCGGTTTTAAATAAACTTATTTACTTTTATTGTGTAATTCACATCACTGCTGGTGTAATTTTTTAAAAATTATTTTGTTTGGTAATTTTTAACAGTACTAAATAAACTGTACTGTTTGTGTTTGATAAATTAATCTTCAATACAGTATTGTACTTTACTTAATAGATTTTTATGTGTCTCTTCCACATTCATTATCAAACCGTTGACTTTTGTCTAGCAGAAATCAAAAACCTTTTAATTTTCCTCCACAGATTTTTGAACCTATTTTTGGGTCTAACAGCTTATTAAATTTTTGCTTGTACACAAGTGTTCACAAGAGTTCGCAGTCAGCCGAGAGAATATGGTTTAGTTTAAGTCACCAGAAGGAATGCTGGTCGGCCTCGGACAGTTCAAAATGTTGCTTATGAAGAGGAAGGACTACAGATATTTGATATCAATCTTAGAACGTGTAAAGGGAAGCTGCGAATCAAGTTAACTCTAGCGTTTCTACCTCCAAAAGGTTCACTTAATGATTCCAGGTGACTATGAACCGAGAGTAAACTGTGCCCACTAGTTTCTTCAGCAGCACATTCTTCAACCAATTTTTTTTGAAAATGTTCTGTTCACTGATGAGTTAAGCTTTAAACAAGAGATTATTCAACTGACACAACATTCACGTGTGGGCCCTATAAAACCCTCATGAGGTCAAAGTGCGTTGTCATCGGCTTGGGTGGGTATCCTAGGGACCGCTTAGTCGGGCCATACATTCTTCCCATTCGTCTGAATTCTTCCGTATACGTCGCTTTTTTAAGGGGCACACTCCCAAACCATTTGAAAGATGTGTCTCTTATGATTAGGGAAGGTCATTGGATTTAACATGATGGTGCCTCTCCCTATTTTGGAAATGTTGTAAGGGACTTTCTGAACAAGATCTATCGTCATCGATAGATGGGTGGGGTTGACGAGGTCCATGACCCACGCGTTTACCCGATCTCAACACCTTTGATTATATTTTTGGGGTCGGATGAAAGACCTCGCCCGTTGAAGAGAAAGAAGACCTTGTGGCCAGATTAGCTGCTGTGGCACGAGCTATTTGAGACGATGGAGATTGTCTTTGCTGCAGTTCGGGAGTCCATGATTAAAAGGTGCAGATTCTGTAATAGGATTAAAGGACGCTATTTTGAATTACAATAGGAATATTAGTAATATGAATTACACAAATAACAGTAAAGAAGGTATTTTAAAACCGATTTCAGTGGGAATATTTCTGAATGTCAAATGAAGTTTTGAACAAATAGTGTTTCTTGTAATTTTTGTAAAATAAACGTGTTCCAAGATATTTAGATTTTAAAATTTAACTGATTTAAATTTCAATTGACTACAATTTTGAATTTTGAAAATGTAAGATTTTTTATGGTGATAACATAAACCCATATACTGAGTTTAAAAGCTATATTATAAACATATTTGAAATTAAAAAAATGTTTAATAACACGGACAGACAGCCAGCCACTCATTCATATTTAAAAAATGATTATTATTTATCTGTCAACTAAGCCTCTAGGAACAATACCCAAGTATCCAACATCAATTCTGAAACACCCAGTATTTCTTTGATTTATTATTTTTCTTTTAGCATGCATTATATACTTTTGATTTCACCATATGATTTAACATATCCTTTTGAGTAATTCAGATATTCAACAGAAACAGTTCACACTCGTATTTAGAAATGTTTTTATCAGATTAATTATAAAAATTTAACTCTGTAATTTAGTTGTTTGTATAGAATAAAACCATTCTTCTGTTTAAAAAAATATATAAACTAATATAAAAAATGTATTACCATTTTAAATAGAAGCTAAACTAGACCGAGAGTAAATTTAACTCGGAGAGAAAATAGTGAAGGAATAATGTAGCACTTTATTTCTCACAGATTGAGTTTAATTGTGTAAATTTTTATATTTTGTGATTATTCATCAAGTTTCCTCAGTCAACCTGCTGGCCCATCGATCAGGCTGAATAATTGAATTTCTCAGACAATCTCTTCATCAGTTCTCAACTCTTGAGTCCTCAATAAATCAAAGGAATCCTTTAGGGTGGATGTCCAACTATTTTAATTATAAGACCAGTATTTTACGTCTAAGTTATTAGGTGAATATTTCACCAGAACTTCCTTTATTAAAATTGCAAAAATATTACTACAACACTAATAAATGTAATTGATAAAGAAAAAATTGAAATACCTTTGAACTAATGTAATACTACGATAAAATGGCCATCATTAAAATGTTAAACATGCTTCTTTTAGCATCTTTTACGGATACATATGTACAAACATTCATGTTATATTACGATCTGCATCTGAAACAAATCGTATATTTATATACTCTCATACAGATATTTAGGGATCATGGAGTTATTGATTAGAACATTATTTGTAAACCGTGAACCTATGTGTGTGTGTGTGTGTGTGTGTGTGTGTGTGTGTGTGTGTGTGGATGTGCAAGAGCCTCGATATTAGTGCCCCCTTACTCGAAAAAAGTAGTTTTTGGTGTGATGTCTGTGTTTGTGGATGTACAGGCCTAAAGACGAGAATATTGTTCAGATTTTCATAAGATTTGGTATGTAGGTAATTATTATATCTTAGAATGCTTTTTTTAATTTCTTATTTTAATTGTGTTTTGCCCCTAAACCTACCATAGAACACGATAATGAAAATTTCTCAAAAACGGCTCTAACGGTTTTGATAAAAATTATTTTTATTTATAGTCCTTTATGAGATAAACAAAATGATACCATCTGCATTTTTTATAACTTTAAGGTTAAAAAATTATAAAAAATTAAAACTAAAAATATAGAAATTTGAATCATTAGTCTATGACTAAGGGTTCTAAAGAAAAGTTAAAATTAATGTCCGTGGTAACCCCAATACATTGTCTGAGAGCCCCCACTATTATTTTTATGGAGTATAGTAAAATATTAATTTCTTCCTCATTTCCCAACAGTTTTCATGAAACTTGGTATGCAGCATAAAGTCACATCACCCAAAAAATCTATCAAAAAAATTGGTATTATTATGGGTGGGTAGTCATAATATAGTTTGTTTTATTTTTAGGTAAGAGTGCAATATATACAGAAACTAAGACATATGATTGTGACTGTATATGAGAGGATAACGCTAAAAAACACAAGGAGATTGCCTATGGACTGGAAAGAAACTCGTTGTTATCATACTGAACTTTACTTATTAAAATATCACTTTAGGTTGTATTTATGATATGTTTGCATAAATTGTATTAAAATATTTTAATATCATATGAGATATTTATTTCTTGATGGCGCTTGTCTTTCAACAGATAACTATTTCCTCAAAATCAAATTTCAATTTCACACCTATTGTATTATTAAATAAATTGCTATGAAATGTAAAATATTGTCTTATATACAATATTATAAAAGTAAAATATTATTACTGTTTAGAAATACTTATCGTTCTAAAAGGTTAAGGTTATTAGGGCTTTACTTTAGCTTTGATCAACCAGTTGAAATCAAATCCTATTAATACACATACCTTGCCCTTTGTCCTTTAGATAGGATTAACTAAGTTTGCACGTCATTTGAACTGATAGAAGGTTTGCTCATGCATACTTCTATCACATACATGGCATAGGCCTATAGTCATACTCTCACAAATCGACATAATTAAACTGTACTGATTTAATTGATATGTAGTCTTACTCCAAACAAAGCCCTAAATACAATTACATTATATTTTTATAATGTTTATAATAAACATTAAATATTTTTAATAGATTTTATAGGTAAGAATTATTAAAGACAAAAAGGACTTTTATTTAGTAGAGAATTTAATTAAACGGCAAGGAGATAGGTTGTATGTTAAGTAGTTGGGATTGGCAACAAAAAGTCTTGAATATAGACATATCCACGTCACAAAAATTGTAATGCTAAATATTTAAATTATTATTTAATGTATTTTCAATGACATTTTTGGAATTGGTATTAATTGATTAGTAAGTAAAAGCTTCAAATTCTATTGTTTTAATAAATTATGAATAATAGGTATGTAGTACCATTTTATTTTATTAGTAAATAATGGTTATGAAGCTATCATAGCTAGTGAAAATAAATATCCGTATTGATCAATGTAAGCTATGATATACATTTCATGTGATATTATGAATACTGTATAGTATATAATCCTTAAAAATGAATTTAAAATACTTAAAGAGCATAACTTATTAAGCATACTGTTTTAGCAAAATTTATTCCTGATTTTAAATGCCTAATGAATATGATAATTATTATGGCTTGAAATACAAGGAGCTATATAAAACAAGGTTCAAAATAAAAACTACTATCGAAAAAAAACTATGGTATTACGGTGAATATAAAATAAAAATAACACCTACTATGCAATAAAAATGAGTCTTTATATATATATATATATATATATATATATGTATATGTATATGTATATATATATATATATATATATATATATATATATATATATATATATATATATATATATACTAGGTACTTTGTTGTAGTTTTTCATGAGTATATAATAATAGTATTATTTTAAGTATGAGTACATTTTTATATTGAAAAACAAAATTCAGAGTAAATTTTGTAAAACAATATAATGAATCAGTCTATAAACAGCCAACGCACTGCCACAGACCCACCAAACCGTGCCAGCAATGTGGTCGATCCCCGCCTGGGAGAAGGGTCGAACTCACAAGGGATGCCACAAAATTGGATCGCCATTGAAAGTAAAGTTGGACAATTGCAACTTGGCTCTCTGTAGAAATCACCAACTTGTATTGCTCTCCGAGCTCTCGACTAACCATCTGTCGTGTAGGACCTATGAGGGTAAGTGCTGTAGCAAAGAAAATTGTGATGCTAAATCTTTAGGGATGGATAATTTTGCATACCTTTGGCTTCACTTACTAACCAAATTTCTTTAAATTTTTTAATGGATCTGGAATTTATCTTAGGATGAGGAAATAGGCAAGGCTTTTGTAAAATAACATTTTTATGAACTGTTAATTATAGGCCTTATAGAAGAAATTTAGAACCCTATAATATAAATGGTCCAGCAAATACACGCAACACATTGTAAAGGTATTTGGTTCATGGTTCATTTGCTTCATCAACACTATCAGAACGGATCAAACAATGCATTTAATCGAAGTTTACTTTTCTTATGAATATATTATGTTTACTTATAGGAAAATTAGTGGCCTTTTGATCATCCAAGGGACGAGTCAAATAAAAACAATTACCTACTAGCTCCGCAATCCATATCATCCGTGTCCCTACTCCTGTGTATACCATTTTTAATTTTTTACATTCGTTAATGTTTATATACAACTATATATATATATGATTAACATAAATATATATAATTTAACAATTACTATATGTAGCAGCCCTTACTTGTGAACTACGTAATCAAATATATATATATATATATAAATATATATATATATATATATATATATATATATAGAAAATTTTACCATATATTGGGTACAAGTTTCGTCATACTCGTATCATGCCTTTTTAAGCTTTTTTACCTTACCCAATTTATTTTAAATCTTATGAACTTTAAATAAATTCCATAACGAAAAATGATTCCGATAAATAGTGATAAAAGATGCTATTTTTTTATTTATAATTCACTATTTAGTAGGTAAACTATGTTTCAAGAAAGTAGGGGCAGGATGTAATAAAATAAAGCCATGTATATCTATTTATAAAAAATCAAGATCGAAAAATCTAATTATTTAAATGAAGAAACTAAATTTGCAACTGTCTGTCTATGTATTATACCCTATAGAGTAAATATATGAAAGTTATAAGTTTAAAACTTTATAGTACGAATTATTAAATTGTTGTCTCGTAAAAAAATTTTGATTATTGATTTATTCTAACATTTCCACTACAGAATTAGAATAATAAAAAAACTTGTTTTGTTATGGAATTATTTTGAAACTGTTTAAACCAAAACAAATTAAGTAATAAATTGAACAATTAGCATTTGAAATTAGTCTAGTTAGGGGAGGTCAGCAGTTTTTCGATCAAAAAATCAATTTTTTTTATTGTTGAAAAATATTCTTTGTTTTATGCTGTTTTCAAAAATATATAACACTTTATAGCTAAAAATAAAATTAAACACCAAAAATAATTTTTAAGAAACATGTCTTAGGTAGGCTAAATAATCATGTTCAACTTAAAATGTGTTTTTCCGTAACCTAGGTTACCAACTTATAGGTACAATTATCTCATAAACTATTAGTCCTAGTGACTTGAAATTTTTTTTGGTTATAGATGACTATGCTGCCATGAAAATGACTTAGAATTATGAATAACAAGATAAAGATATGGTTTGGAGAAAATATTTTATATTAAATATAAAATTTTTAAAAATAAGTATGAATATAAACTTTTTTAATTTTGTTGTTGTAATAGCTATGTTTATAATTCTAGATCATATTTTACTTCATATCATTAGGAGTGTGTGGTAAAAGTTTCAACTTAGTAGGCCTAACAGTTTTTTTCTTAAATGGTACCTAAGTAAAGCAACGTTCTCCCATATGAATAACATTGTGACCGAAAAACTGCTGACCTCCCCTTACGAAATAGTTTTATGAAGGTAATTATATATTAATGAATTCAATTATTATAGTTTGAATGTACCTTTCCAGAAAACTAACTCAGCATTATATTTTCAGTAAGAAAAGGATAGCTGTAATCAGTCAATTTTGAGAATCTAATTTAAATATTCATCAAGCTGTCGCCGTCCAATCTTACGGACCAGTGGCGCTCTCTTTTAAATTACGGATCAAAGTCTATCCTTGAACGAGATTTGGAATAATGTGTTTACCAGTAAGTAACTCAGAGGGCGTTTGACTTTTGTTTATTTCTATCGAATTAAGATCTTGTTTTATGATAAGACTAGTTATTAAATAGTCTTTTTCAGTTTACGAGTAAAATAAATTAGTCATGGATGCCTTACCTATGAGAAGGGTGTTGTTTGCAGTGTGCGAGGCCAAATTTGAAAAAGTGACGTTATGTAGCGAGTTAAACATAATGTTATTGGCGTCATTGTTTGTTTATAAGAACTTATGAACAGTATGCGTTTCAAACACATTTAGTAAGTAAAATAAAACATTTAAAAAAGTTACTGTTATATTAATGTATATCATTATATGTACGTATGAATTAGTTTAGCCCTAGTCCCTAGCCCTAGTATAACCCTATGGCCTCTCTGAAACACTTCAACTCTCAATCGTTAATTGACTGTTGTATTTAGTAGGCATAATATGTTTTAGGATCAAATGTTATCATAACTTTATAGAATTTAGCTAGCTGGAAATTTATAGCCATAAATGATGGTTATTTTTAAATTTAACTACAAAAAAATTGTATCTTAATTTTTAATTCAAATTAAAAAATACTTTAAGACCATAAAAATTGTTTTAAAGACAATTTAATCTATAGCTTTTATGTTAGATAATAATTGTTTTGTTTCTTACCTATCGACTGTACAATTAGTATTACGTATTATTGGAAGTATGTGGAAAATAATCAATATGTGTTTTTCATTTTTGCAAAATATAATTTTTTAGCGTATTTCCCATAGCGAAGTAGCTATTACCTCATGATAAGACGTAAGCTCGGGACCATGTCATTTTTTCGTCTTTATGCGCCCGGAAACCAAAGAAATAGTCGTTATATATATATATATATACGTGTGTGTGTGAGTGTCTGTGAACACTATAACTCTCGTAAAAATGGTCAAATCAAGATGAAATTGGGTAGACACGTGTATTCCTTCATTTGCTCGGACGAGTTCGTAAACCAGACATATCAGTTAATTGGAACGTGTAATTAGGGGGGGCTTTGTACTGAAATATGAGGGTTTTTACGTTTTTCACATGTAATTAAAAAAATTTAAATTTTATCTTTCACCATTAAATTAGATTAGATGAGATTAGATTATTGAAATGGCGGCCATACCACAAGGTAAGTATTTTAAGCCAAGTATGAATGAGAATTGAGTGTAAGATGATTGTGGCGCAATCTTGTAGTCTTGTTACTGACTAAGGCTGACATGTTCCTTAGACAGGACTATAAAAAAATCAGCTAAAAAACTACACAATTTAGTTTCTTTTTTCTTTAGTTTCAATTTAGTTTTTCTCTAACTCCAACCGTTAACGAGACATTGAACAATCTAAACACAGTACGTTGTATTTTGGGGCTCCAATGTTAATCTTATGGAGGTTAAGGAAAAACAAATATTTCACTTATTAATCAAATTTTTGGATAAAACTTGATATTTAGATTCATGTGGTTGAGATCCATCTATTAATGCTAAAAATCATAGTTTATATCTTTATCATGGTAGCTAACCTGCATACTCTTTTCCCATGTTAATCATACAGAGAATAAGCGAGTTGTTATATTTATGGACAGACTAGCTGACACGGCGAACTTCGTACCGATGGTAATAAACATTTGATTTTAATTATAAAACATCACATATCACTCTCACAAAAAAATCCTCTGAGAAAAATTATATTTATACAGTAATTAGATACCATTGAGTACTTACTATTTTATGCTTGCTTCTTTGGTTTGCACAATGGTTCAAATAAAAACAGCTGCTGTTAAAATCTTAAAAGGTAAGATACATATGTTGGAATCCAAAACAAAATTATTTCTCCATAAGATTAACATTGGAACTTTGAAGGCGTATAGGGTAGAGATTTATGGTAAAATCGTCACAAAAACTATTAGACTTTCCTATTTTAGGCCTAAAGAACCAGTATACCAAATTTCAGCCTCCTAGGTAATCGGGAAGTGGGAGAATTAGTGATGAGTGAGTCAGGGCTTTGAATTTTATATATTAAGATGTAGATGAAAATTGTCATTCATGGTCAAAATAAAATTTGTTTATGCTAGAAATGCCTACATTCAGTGTTCCTCACAGCAGCAAACATGCATACTCTTTCTCATGTTAACGTTATGGAGAATAGGCAAACACATATATTTATGGACAGATATTGATAAAACTTGGCGTATGGTCAAAATAAACCTAAAATTAAAATAATTGATTGTAAAAATGCCTACTTTCAGTGTTCCACCCAACAGCAAACCTGTATGCTCTTCCCCATGTTAATCTTTTCTAGAATAGGCAAACTCTTATTTATTACGGATATTAATGAAACCTGTTATATATTATTATTGATTTGGAAATTAAGTGAGTACGGAGGTCTGCTGTCACGGGGGTGTTTATGCATAATCAAGAAAAAGAAGAAAATATGTAAAAAATTTCTAAAAGCGGGAACTTTTATGAAACCATTTTTCATTCAGAACCGTCAATTTTACACTACTATTGCTTGTAAGCCAGAAATAATTGAGTCCCGGTGTCGTAGCGGTGATTGATTTACTAATCCAATTCCCTCAACAATTAGTGGAGACAAGTGACGCCTTAACTAGCGGCATTGAGGTGGGACGAGACCGATGGAACGCCGGAACGTGGAACATCTGAACGCCGGAACAGTGAGACTGAGCCGGACCCACTAACTTGTGCTAATGGACAAGTGAGTTTTACTTATATTATACGTAAGGTTAATTCTGATTAAGAACTAATAGTTTCTAATCATGGTTTAATCTGGTTTGTGGTAAACAAATTATTGTGGTCAGTGCAATTGATGTAAAATAAATACAAGAACAAAATAATTTATTTGTAAGTTTATGGATATATTTTTTTGTAATTTTGTAAAAGCGTTGAATTTTAACAATTGAGATGCTGTTAGCGAATTTCCCATAGGGAAGAAGCTATTACCGTAGGTCTCATGGTGACACTTAAGCCCGGGACCATGTTATTTTTTCTTCTTTAGGTGCCCAGAGTCCAAAAACAATAGTCGTTAAAATTTTTATATATATATATATATATATATGTATATATATGTATATATATATATATATATATATATATATATATATATATATATATGTGTCTGTTAGCACGATAACTCTCGTAAAAATGGTCCGATCGAGACCAAATTTGGTAGAGACGTGTATTCCTACAACTGCTCGGACGAGTTCGTAAACCAGACATATCGGTCAATGGGAACGGGTAGTTTGGGGGGTTTTGTACCCCAAAATGGGGTTTTTTGCGTTTTTCACATGTAATTTTTAAAAACTTCTAATTTTATATTTCACCATTGGAATCAGCTTAAAAAACTACACAATTAAGTTCCTTAAAGTTTTTCTCTATCTCCAACGGGTACCGAGATATTAAAAAATCTAAACACAGTACGTTGTATTGTGGGGCTCCAATGTTAATCTTATGGAGGATAGGGAAAAATTAATATTTCCCATATTAATCAATATTTTTTTATGAAACGTGATATTTAGCTTCATGTGTTTGAGATCTATCCTTTTATGCTTAAAAATCATAGTTTTTGTGTTTATCATGGCAGCAAACCTGCATACTCTTTTCCCATATTAATCATATAGGGAATAGGCAAACTCCTTTATTTATGGACAGATGTTGATGAAACTTGGTATAATTGGTTAAAATAAAAATTATTTATGGTATAAATGACTACTTTCAGTGTTCCTCACAGCTGCTAACCTACACACTCTTTCCCATGTTAATCTTATGGAGAATAGGCAAATAATTCTCATGTTTATGAACAGATTTTTATAAAACTCTTCATATTTTATTATTATTATTGATTCGGAAATTCGCTGAGTACGCAGATCTGCTGCGACGGGGGTATTTTTATTATTTCATGATATTTTATTCCCAACAATAAAATTTTAATATACTATGCCGTTATCAACGTTTTCATAAAAAAATACAATAAAGACAGTTTATCAAAACGCTTACAAAGATATATTTTAAAACATGCGTCATAAGGTAGTAACTTTTTCACCATAGGCCTATGCGTCTGGAGTCTTACGTAAAAAATGTAAACAACTCTACTTATAACATTCAAGTTATTGTGTGATTGACTCGATTACATGTATGTTATTTATTTCAAGTCTTCCAATGTACAGGGTTGGTTTTAGTACTCTTTAGATAATTTTTAGCCACAAAGGAAGATAACACAACCACTGAGATCGAGTGAGTGGGTGGGCCAAGTAATTTCGCTGCACCGAGAAATAGTTTTAATGATTTTGAACGTGGTCCCGAAACTTCCTCCTCAAATGATACATCACGTCATTTTTGCTGTGTGATGGGTTGTTCCATATTGCTGGAATAACACATTTTTTAAGCCGCAACTCGTTCGTTTAAGTTCGAGATTCATAACAGTGCCCACAATTCTGTGGTGTATTTCTTGGTTAAACGTAACAGTTCGCTCTCCTACCTAAAAAATAACGGCATAATAATGTTTTTTGAACAAATGATATTTTTATAAAATCATAATTTTCTATTACAAAATGGAATATATATTTAAAAAAATGTCTAAACTAAAGATTTATAACTATTTAAACACCGTCAGATCTGCTACACCCTTTGCTTTATAGATGTTATAAGTAATTGAACGTTTAGGGAAAATTTACTAATTAAACTATCTTATGAATATTTTAAAGAAATAATGCACTACATGACAAATCTACCTCAAACTATTACTGTTATTCTATAGAGCAATCTGTTATATTACTTAAAATTATTTGAAGGTTTTGAATGAATAGGGGACGCCTGGAATATTAAGCGAGTACTGTAACATATATAAAATTACGTGTATAAATTTCCATCAAATATTTATTTTCATTGAAATTATATGTTAACAACTAACATCGCAATAGGCTTTAGAGTCAAGTATTCTACACCTACAGGCTAGTTCCAACCATGCATGTGGGAGAACGCACCACACCAGACTTAGGCTATATGTATAATTATCAAAGCCTCGTTTCAACCATGTATGTGAGGGAACGGACCACAACCGGATTCTGGACGAGCTCCGTAATTAGGCTATATGTATAGTTATCGAAGCCTCGTTTCAACCATGCATGTTGGGGAACGCACCAGACCAGGTTACTGGGTGAGGCGTGTATCTGGGTTAACCTAGAAACATCCTCCCAACTATGCATGTTGGAGAACGCACTACACCAGGCTACTGGGCGAGGCCTGTATCTGGGTTAACCTAGAAACATCCTCCCAATTATGCATGTTGGGGAACGCACCAGACCAGGTTACTGGGTGAGGCCTGTATCTGGGTTAACCTAGAAACATCCTCCCAACTATGCATGTTGGAGAACGCACTACACCAGGCTACTGGGTGAGGCCTGTATCTGGGTTAACCTAGAAACATCGTCCCAACTATGCATATTGGAGAACGCACTACACCGGGCTACTGGGCGAGGCCTGTATTTGGGTTATACCTGGAAACATCGTCTCAATCATCATGCATGTTGGGGAACACACCACACCGTGCTACTGGGCGAGGCTTGTATCTGAGTTAACCAAGAAACATCCACCCAACTATGCAGATTGGATAACGCACTACACCGAGCTACTAGGCGAGGCCAGTATTTGGGTTATACCTGGAAACATCGTCTCAATCATCATGCATATTGGAGAACGCACTACACCGGGCTACTGGGCGAGGCCTGTATCTGGGTTAACCTAGAAACATCGTCCCAACTATGCATATTGGAGAACGCACTACACCTGGCTATTGGGCGAGGCCTGTATCTGGGTTAACCTAGAAACATCGTCCCAACTATGCATATTGGAGAACGCACTACACCGGGCTACTGGGCGAGGCCTGTATCTGGGTTATACCTAGAAACATCGTCCCAACTATGCATGTTGGAGAACGCACTACACCGGGCTACTGGGCGAGGCCTGTATCTGGGTTATACCTAGAAACATCGTCTCAACCATGCATGTTGGGGAACGCACTACACCGGGCTACTGGGCGAGGCGTGTATCTGGGTTATACCTAAAAACATTGTCTCAACCATGCATGTTGGGGAACGCACTACACCGGGCTACTGGGCGAGGCATATATCTGGGTTATACCTAGAAACATCGTCCTAACAATACATGTTGGGGAACGCACCACACCGGTCTACTTGGTGAGGCCTGTATCACGCACTACACCGGGCTTTTCTGTGAGTTCTTTGTTTAAACCTCACAAAACTCTGATGGCTATTCACTGGGAAATATGTAATTTAGCGCTGTGAAATTCGCTCGACTCGTACCAGCTTTCTTTGTGTGATATCGTTTTTGAAAATTATTAAATTTTTATATTTTTTTGGTTAAAATGTTTTACAGTAATTATTATCACTTTTGAATTATATTCATAAGAATAAATAAGTAGGAATAAATAAGTTTGGTTCATTTTGAATAAAAGCCAAATCCATGTTAATTATCAGTAGGATTTTTCTGTGTAAAGAAATAATTTTGATGCAGTTTTAGGTGAGTCAACTTTGGTTGAGCCACCTAAAACCTATTACGCAAGGTTATATTGTATTGAACTGTATTATTGTAATTGTATTGTCTTTATGGACAAAATTACTCCTAAAATATTTATTACGTTAAATGATGATCGTGATATGTTGTTTTGGCCAAAATCAGTATACTAATTAAACTAGTATGTAAAATATGTTTTTATTTTATCACGTACTAAAATAAAATCTCTTTAAAGTGCAATAAATTTACATCAATATCTCTAGAATTTCGGTTAATTTTCCTTAATACAATTTACGATTAATTGGTCTTGAGCATTATTAAGCGTAGACTCTCCAAAACCGTCATATCTCACCAATTACTAAGATGCTGCAAGAACTCATTAAATATAATTAGGAAGATTATTATTCATCTGGAGTCTAGAGACTCTGTTTAGTTTTTTAGAACATTAAAAATAATCTAGCCATTCCAGATTGTATTTCATAAGGGGTTTATGAATAAGAGTTGATTTTTGAACACGTGTATTTAAAAGCTGTAATAATTAATTATGATCCTTTTTTATTTTCTTTGTAACACACAGAACCTGAAAACTATAGTTCACGATAGGTATTTTGTCATTACGTAGTTTTGCCGTAGTTTTCTATATCGTATTATTATACATGGAGTGCCATATAGATAAGTTTATTGATCCTATTTAATAGGTGTAAACAAAACAACATCATACCCGATGCATATTCTTTCTTAGTTAATTTTATAAAATACCACACTTTCAAACTTGATTAAAAGATAAATAGTTTATATTGATATACGCATAATACAAAATAATCAATGTTAAAATAAATTTACAGTAATTATGTTTGGTAACAGGAATTAGTTTACTTTGACACATTTGTTTAGGGAAATATGATACCATATTTGGGTATGATTTAACTATATGAAATGTGGGGATAATGTTTTTTCGTATCTAAAAAAGCGTAAATAACTAAAAATTGCTTATTTAACTATGTATACTATCTTCATACAAGTCATAATCATTTCATAATTAACTACATACGTATAAAGTAGATATATTACAAATTCTAACATCATTAATAAAATTTTTTTGTAGTACGGAAATTCTTTTGCTAAGTAAGAGATATAATTTGTCAAGGAGGCTATTTTTATAAAGGAACCTGGAAAAGGAAATGTTTGATTTAGACTGTTGTTAAATATTCGGTAAGTATTAAAATCTCTCCCGTGTTCACTTTATCCAATCAAAATGCTCAACGTAATACTGTTGACTATCACTGTACTAACCGGCATAAAAAATAATAGTCAGCTAGTAGCGGTTTCAAACAAGAGTAAACACAGCGCGCGGTAAACACAGTCCACCGTCTAGAGTATGCCTACCACCAATTATTTTCTTACGTAGATTTTGTAAAAAAAATAGATTAAGCATTACATAGTTTTACCATAGGTATCTATTTAGTTTAATTTTAAAAGGAGGCGATATATGTTTATTGACAACGTACACATTTTGTATCTTTATATTGATATGATAATTAGTTATGCTGCACTGATAAACGTAGCCTTGACGCGGAAGTTCGAGAATGTGAAGATTCAATGGCACTCCATGCAAATTGAGTTGTCGGGGTGCGAGTTGACATCGTGTGATTTGCTAAATGATTATTTCTGGGCGATAATAGAGTGGCTTTGGTTAGAAGGCTCTCGCTAAGTCTGAAGTGTGAAGGTGGGCTAGGACAGTGCGCACCGCAGTGGTCGGGCTCGCATCCAACCAGGTAGGCCCTGCTCTAATCCATCTCATACGAGTATCTATATACACAACTTTATTTAAATTGATTCATAACGAACTGTAGCAGGGACTGGAACCCTCTAGTCATTCGTATTGTATTAATGCTAAATATTTTTTTCAGTCCCTCACAAGTTCATAAACAGTCTCTAGGAACACACTATTTTAGCTATTTTTTACACACTATATTAATCATTTAGTTTAAGTTATTATTCAAAATTATGTTTTGAATAATTCAATTTATTAAATTATGAGCATAGTGTTATGAGTTTTATTTTATCAAACACAATTAATATTAAGTTAACAAGTGGCCATCTCTCCTTATGGGAAATTACCGTTTATGTCATGATATTTACTTACTTCTTCGTTTTTAGGATCGTCAGATAATAATAAAAATATTCACCTTTTTGTCTTCATATAATTTTTACTGTATGTTTTTATTAGCCAATAAGAGCTAATGATTATTGGTAAAAATCATACCAAAATATTTACTTCGTTATTAGATATTTACATGACACATAAACGTGCACCGGAAATATGGTTTTGGAGTTTACAATTTATCATATCTGGTAGGTAACTATAAATCATAGGGTTATTATATTATTTTATGGAAACGATTTTAGGAGGATAGGCTGTATTAATTAAAAAGATTTATAGTAAATTTAAATTTATTATTTTTTGATATTTTGTGTTCCTAAGAAACACATGTATACTACGTTATCTGCAAATACAGCCGAATTTTATAAATACCGTAAAAAGCAAAGTTGAACAGTTTTTATCAGATAGACTATCTTCATTTCAACAAAATTACTATAGACAAATGCATTGGCATTTCACAATGAGAGAATCTTTAATTATTAGTTTCAAACTTCATGTTATTTTTAAATCAAACATCTACCTGTATTTTGTAAAGTTAAAAGTATATGAAACCATTCTTAAACTGTTTCATTTACTGTTTTCATAAACTGTTTTCTTAAACTGTTTGACTCGACGAGGTAAGGCTGTGTTGTAAGGCGTACGTACATCCCAGGTGCATTGGGAACAACAGTTTCCTGCCCTGCTTATCACTAAGCGTGCGCAAGTTCGGATAGGTTAACTCCTAATTGCTCAGTTAAGGCTTGAGCCGCTTGTTAAATGACGTTTGTTGTCCATGTCACGCCTCCTGAGATAATGTGTAAAGAGGTCAATGTTTTTGTTCCGCCGTTCTTTACAAGGAACTAACAATACTATATTTTCATTATTAAGTGCACAACTAACTCAAAGTTTCTTAACTATCCTTTTTCTTAGCTTTATTGGGCCAGTCTAATCACGCAGGTGCTTCTTTAATGTAATTTAATAAGTAATTAATACTAACTAAATGCACGGTTCTTTATATCATAAACCGGAAAAAAATAATTAAAATTTTTCTGCATTATTTGAATTCTTACGCCATTAAGTTGAGAGGTATTTAGTATTCTAATTACTCTTCTACAAAACATCACTATATAGTTAAGACCACTGTAAATTTGAATAAGTATGCACGCCTTGCAGGAAATTGTAAATTATCCATTCAATAAATAATATTACTATTCCATCAGTCTATTTCGCTTGGGATGACGGAAATATTTATTTTACTTTCTCCCCTTATACATAGTATATGGAGAAAGTATTGTTTTCGTCAAAATTTTCGAATTTGAGTTGAGGGTAGATATATCCGTTTTGGGGTCCCCTGAATCCAAAAAAGTGGGTTTGGACGTGATGTCTGTCCGTCCGTGTGTCTGTGTGTGTGTGTGTGTGTGTGTGTGTGTGTGTGTGTGTGTGTGTGTGTGTGTGTGTGTCTGGATGTGTACAGTGCCACAGCCTACCCTGTTGGTCCGTTTTAGATGAAATTTGGCATGTATATATAGTCACAGTATCTCCAGGCATTTTTTTCATTTTTTTAAATTTTTGATTTTTAAGGGTAGTTCACCCCTAAAAACCCTTAAAAAACGTGAAAAATCCAGTTTTCTCAAAAACGGCTCTAACGATTTTTGATAGCTTATAGTGCACAGAGTAATAAATAATTTGACACCACCCGTATGTCTGTAAAAATGACGGTTAAAAAGTTATGGGTTTTAAATGTCAAAAAAATCAAATTTTTAAATTTTCAGCGAAAACAATAAAGTAAAGTATAATTTGACTGGTACCATTGAAACCAGCTTAAAAAACTAAACAAGTTAGTATTTTGAATTATTTGTCTACGACTAACGGTTCCAGAGAAAAGTAAAATTTACTCTCCACGATAAACGCAGTACGTTGTCTGAAAGCGCCCAATGTTATTCTTATGGAGAATATAAAAAAATCAATTTCTTACTTACTTTCCAACCGTTTTCCATAAAACTTGGTATGAAGTGTAAGGTGAAATCACTGAACAAAACCAGCTCAAAAAAGTTATAGCAGGTTAAAGCAGGTATTACCGGGGGGGGGGGTGTTTCCCCCATGCAATTTGAACAATAAATTATTAAATGATATTTAGAATAACTTTGTAGAACATGATAGTTTTATTACATTTTTTTTTAATTTACTTAAGGGAGAAAGTATGTGTCAGTCCACTGGTACCGTTTATTTATTTGGAAGAAGGGGTACAAAGGCGTGTAACTTTCATAGAGTTTATCGTTCCCTTAATCGTTAGGCGAAGACCTTCAATTTCACTTTGAGAACCACCTCGTCATATCGTGTTCTCCACACTCCTGCCTCTTGCTACCTCCTGTCACATTATCGTTACGTATTTGCAGAGGACCATCGGAAAATAGTAGAATCTTTAAGGGGCTTTTATTTTATTTTATAATGTAAAATTACATTAAAAATTAAATTATGAGTATTTAAATGTATACATACTTTTCAATAAAATGACTTATAATAATACAATAAACAGCTATATTACATTAAATCTGGGAAATTACCATATTGGTATGAATATTTGAGGATAAGAGTTATTTTTACTATGATAGAGCATTTTTTTATTTTCTTTTGTTTGATGTACGTTACCCATTAAGGAAAAATATGGGGGACTCTGTATCAGTATCCAAATAATATAAGAAGGAGGGATAATTTTGTTTTCAATTTATCAAAATACCGTTAAAAGTACTTGAAACTCAGAAAAGTTACATCCAACACTCTCGTTTAAGCGTGTTTACCAAAGAACGACTAGCGAGCTGTTCTACTGTAAGAAGCTCAACATGGTGACTCGTGACTCGTGTGCCTGAGGCCACTAACCAATGTGTATCGGACAGTCACGTCAGATGACACACCAGCTGTGCATTTCCTTTCACTTAAGTACCATGAGACAAAAAAATAAATAGTTTTGATGACCAAAAAGTTATGAGTAGTTTTATAAAGAATAAGCTATACATGGTTTTGGTATAGAGTGATTTTCATTTATTTTTTTAGGAAGAGTTTAAATAAATGTTTTATGCACACATGTGGCTAGCCTGTAGTTTTGAACTCCCCTAAAAAAGTGGAGTTACCTATACTCTTTAGAAATCTAACCTGAAACCGTTTGTCACATTACAACAGGCTATGTCTAAATGTAGCTTACGCCCTTGGGGCTCACTTCATCTCCAGGCACTTTTTTTAGGTGATCTGGGCCTCCTCGCGGTCCAGAACGCTTTTCTTCTCTAGAAGGACGCCCCGGACAAACTGTGACAAACAATCCCAGTTTCCCTCGTCGTCAATGATCTTGTGGCAGACCGTGTCCACCGAGAGAAGACCAAGTTTTCGTGCAACCTACAGTTGGGGATTTTCCCAATGGGGGCAGCGGAAGAAAATGTGCTCCGCCTCGTCGAGAACGCTCGGGTAGTAAGTGCAATCCGGTAAACCGGTTTTGCCCATCCGATACGTGCATGACTTGAAATAGCCGTGGCCTGTCAGAAACTGAGTGAGGAAGTAATCCACCTCACCATACTGCCTTTCCACTCACGGTTGGGCCTTCTCTATGAGTCGCGCAGTCCATCGTCCTCGGTCGTCGTAATCCCAGCTGTGTTGTCATTGCTGGAAGGTTTGGGAGCGCTCTTCAGACCTTGTAACATTCTCTCTTCCTTGCCAACCTCACCTCGTCTCTGGTAAATCGCATTCCGATTCCCTGCCAAACGTTTAACAGGAATGGCTCCAGCGACCACCAGGACAGCAGGCTCGAACACACGCGGAGCGCAGCTTGACGCTGAATCCCGGCGAGTCTGACCACACCTCTGCCTCATAAAGGAGCACGGACTGGACTGCGAACATCAAGAGACGTCTTCTGTTCGACCGAGGACCCCCGACATTGGCCATGAGGCATGAGCCTAATGAAGTAAGAGACCATCTTAGGAACCTTTTCCGATGTACGGAAGATCTGGTCTTTCCAGCTTAGTTTTCTTTGTTCACTATGACTCTGTGGTACTTGGCGGCCAATGACTACAATGTGATCCTCTTCAGCGAATTTCCCATTACCGAAAACTAAGAAACTATTACCGTAGGTCTCAAGGTAAGACTTAAGCCCGGGACCATTTTATTTTTTTTGTCTTTAGGTACCCAGAGACCGAAAACAATAGTCGTTTAAATATATATATATATATATATATATATATATATATATATATATATATGATTATGTAGTTCACAAGTAAGGGCAGCTAAGTTATTATTAAATTAAAAGAACTTGTGCTCCGTTTAAACATTTTATTTCGTACATTATACACGACATGAAGTTAAAATACACTGTGAAAATGAACTAAGTTTCGAAACACGTGTCTTGTATAATGTACGAAATAAAATGTTTAAAGGGAGCACAAGTTCTTTTAATTTAATAATAAATATATATATAGGCCTATATATATATATATATATATATACACATGTATATATATATGTATAAAGACCAAATTTGGTAGAAACGTGTATTCCTACATTTGCTTGGACGAGTTGGTAAACCATTCGTCGGTCAATTCGTTCCGGTTGACCGTTATGTCTGGTATTCCGGAACTATTCGTTCCGGTTGACCGTTATGTCTGGTATTCCGGAACTATTCGTTCCGGTTGACCGTTATGTCTGGTATTCCGGAACTATTCGTTCCGGTTGACCGTTATGTCTGGTATTCCGGAACTATTCGTTCCGGTTGACCGTTATGTCTGGTATTCCGGAACTATTCGTTCCGGTTGACCGAGAACATATACATAGAATGAGTAGTTGTACCCCAAAAATGGGTTTTTGCGTTTTCCCATGTAATTTAAAAAAGTTTCAAATTTAATCTTTCACCATAAGAATCAGCTTAAAAACTACACAATTTACTTCCTTAAAGTTTTTCTCTATCTCCAACAGTTACCGAAAAATTAAATATTTAACACAGTACGTTGTATTTAGGGGCTCCAATGTTTAATCTTATGGAGGATAAAGAAAAATTAATGTTTCACTTATCAAGCAATATTTTTGGATAAAACATAATATTTAGCTTTATGTGGTTGAGATTTTTCCATTTATGCTTAAAAATCATAGTTTATGTGTTTGTCATCGCAGCTAAACTGCACACTCTTTCTCCATGTTAATCATATAGAGATTAGGTAAACTCCTTTATTTGTGGACTTTCTGTTTATAAAACATATGTTTCTGTAAAAATGGTCAAAATATAAATTGTTTATAGTAAAATGCCTACTTTCAGCGTTCCTCACAACAGCAAACCTGCATACGCTTTCCTACGTTAATCTCATGGAGAATAGGCAAATAACTGTAATATTTATCGATAGATAATGATAAAACTTTTCATATATTATTATTATTACTATGTTATCGATTTGGAAATCGGCACCGGGGTATTTTATGAGTATCACGATCTCTTTCTAAGAGCAAGCGAAACACTGTGATTGGCCATCCAGGGTTTAACCACGTGCATGACTTGGTTCAACTTTAGTTGGGCCAGCTCAACGTAGCGAGCGGCGATGTGAGACGCAACGTCATCGGCATACCCAACTAGGATGGTCTCCTTTGGTATCTCAGGAGGCTGTCGTAAGTTCCAGAGGTCCGGGCCGAGTATTGAACCTTGCGCGGCACCAGAGGCGATCCATCGTCCGCGCTCCTTCACGGGTATAATAGCTCGGGCGTCTGGAGCGGAGATAGTTCTCTATGAGCCTTAGCAGGTATGATGGAATACGAAAGGTGTTACGAAGCGCATCTAACCTACCTCGACTTACCTTGCCAAGTTGAAAGCATTCTAAACATCAAGTAACAAGAAGCACCACTCAGCGGGAGGTTTGGGTATAGATTGGATAAAATCATTTCTAATCAATTAATCTACTAACATAGCATCCAGGTGGCTTGAAATCGTGCACAGATCTATAAGAGCATTGATTATCTACTTTACTATACGTAACATATCAAAATTGGTTGAAATATGTGGTATAAACCGAAAAAGTGAGTAAAACAATTAGAATAGTCCCTAAAAAGTATTGTCCATTTAACAGCGGTATACCAAACAAGTTGTATATCCAAATCTGTATCTATTCTTGATAAGGAAAATTTTTAGTTTTACATGAGACAGGTTATTTCCAAATCATTAACACCTGGGTACTGTGACGTTACACGTAATATGCGTACAGCGTGGAGTGGCATTTCCATGCTGACTAACCGACAGACCAACAGACCGACAGACCAACAGACCGACAGACTGACAGATATCTATTCTTAAACCACATTTTTGGATTCAGGGAGCGTCTAAACGGATATACCAACTCTCAAATAAAATTCAAAAACCTTTACGAAAACAAAACTTTCACAATATAGCCTATCATGTAAGTATAAGGGTAAAATTTAAAACAGTAGTTTAATAAATTAAATCTATCCACTGGAAAATGTATGCTAAAACTTGGCCAGAATGAAGAATAGTTCTCGTTAATAAAGATCCTCATTTTATTCAAACCACCTGATATTCTATCATGTGACATTTCACCAACCAATCATGTTCAGTTTTATTTAGCATAACAAACCTCTTCTTTAAAATGGAAATTGAAATTCGTTAGCCGATATAAAAAAATGCTCATCACAGATTAACACTAGTCCTTATTAATAATCAAACTAATAAAGAAGTGATAGAAGAAAGGTGATGGAAGAACAAAATGAAGACATCGCAAAACCAACGGTTTAATGTCAGGAAGAGTTTGTAATGAATTAACAAGGTATAGGAAAGCTTAACTCTCAAAGAAAGTTTACTGATGTTTTTTAGTTATACCACTTGTTATTCACCTTCTAGTCATGAGATTTAATTGCGCTTCATAAATATCACAGGTTATGACTGGTAAATTGTAATATTAATCAACTGCTGTTGAAACACCGTTTCATATGATATTGGCACCAATGAAACGGGCGGTAATATACCGGACGATTTTAAAAACAAACGATATATACTGTGATTAAAACCTATTAGTGGTTTTTGTGGATATATAGCATATAGAACTAACTATTTTTTACGTAGGCATTACACACCGGTAACGAGTTTTCTATGATTGTGATATATATTTATTTGAAAAATAAAATGCTTTCAATACAATTCACTTATCTAATTCCCAAGAGGCTAAATATTAGTTATATAAATAGCCACAAGTTGGACATCCTAGTTGGTCGTAGCCCGAAACAGGTGGAGCGGCTCATTAACTCTTGTTATGTTAATACGCGTCTTGTGTTAATTGCTATGTGTAGAACCGATGCTAATGTTAATGTCCTTGTACGCGAGAATTGCTCCTATTGTGATGGACCAGACACGTATAACATTAACACCATCCGCTGCTACATCATCTCTGCCCAACATTGGCTTGTTTCTAAACACCGTAAACTGACCATCTGTATTGATCATAACCGTTTTGATGTCTGTTATCCTAAACAATCATCTATTATTAATAGAGACAATAGTTCAGTAAATACATTTATTAATTTTTATTTTTAGGTTAATAATTCTATATCAATATATATTTTAATGCCAAAGATTTCTCTTTAGAATATCTATAATATTAAAATGGTCATTACCTTATCTACATATAATGAAATACTCCCGTTTCATTAGAACTGTTTACTCAGCAAATTTACGTTTCGTTAATATTTTTTGGCACAATACCAGATTACATCATTAAATCCATGATTAAACTAGCTAAAATATTCTAATTATTCTAATCTACGGATATAAAATTAAATTCGTGCCAATGCTTATCTATTACCAGTATATATACCTTTCAAAGAAGGTTTCGTTTAATTTAAACTGAACCATTCACTGTGTAAGAAAATAATGAGTTCATAAAAACAGTTATCAGTAACATTTTGCCTACGTTTTGCTGAACAAAATAATTAACAGTAGTAAATAGCTTACTATGAATGAAATTGAAATTAGTAGGCCTATTAGTTTATTTACATCCACCATTAAGTAACTAATCTCGCATTCATACTTTTCATCGTGACTAGGAACCAATTAAGTTTCTTTCGCATAAGATGTAGATTAATTATTTTGATGAAAATTGTATTATTGTCTTATTGTCTTCAGTTTGTATTCATAGGGCAATGGAAAGGCCAAGTATCTAGATAAAACATACCTCGTTGTTACATCTGTTACAAGCTGTAAAAGTTTGGCTGTTGGATGCAGCTTAAAATAACACGTTTGGTTTTTAAATTATTACTATAGGTGTATGAGTTACCTAATCATCAAAAATTTAAAAAATCTTATACTGAAAAGATAAACTATATGTTTTTGCGCGACAAATGTTTTTAGTAAATATGTGTATACAGCCTTGTTGACCACCGGTGTTGTGGCACCGTCCATAACAAAATGTTAAATAAGAATTCACTTAATGTTGAACGACTTCCGCTTCATTCGGTAATTGGTAGGCTACTGGTACACAACGTAAAACTGTTTTCAGTGAGTCTGGTAACTAATCGCATTAATCAAATCATATTCTGATATCTGAACACAAAGAAATAAACACAACAACAATCCTGCAGTACTTTGGTTATACAAATAGTAAACAAAGCTTTCTGCTTGACACCTTCACTGTCTTAATGCATTTCTCGTTGAAGAAGGCTATATAGTTTTCGCAGATAAATATTGTAATACATTTTCTTCTACATAGGATTAACAAAGAATTTATTATTAGTAAGTTTTAAGTCATATCATTTTCTATTGGAAAATATTTCAAACTAGCCGTGCAATTTTTTACAGGCTATGAACAAGTTTTAACTATACACACGAATTTTCAGATCTGAAGGAGTTCCTCTTGAAGAAGACCAAGGGAATATGCACGGGTAAATAGCTATTTTATGTTTTACAAATAAGGTGATGAGTTTTCATGATGACGTCATTATCAGAAGAGACCATTTATACTGATTTTAACGGTATCTCCTGTAGGAAACAGTAAATACTATTGATAACCAATATTATAGAAACGATTTGCTGCTCAGTGAAGATTTATAACGTATCGTAAAGCAGTTTACTTGCTTTTCAAATTATATGTTAATAATCTGTGCCCTTGGAAGGACCAGACTATAAGAAAAAGATGCTGGTTGTTTTATTGAATATTTATTAGGTAGGGATGAAAAATTTAATAATATCCACAGGTTAAATGTTTTAAACCTTATGATACAATAGGATACAGCTTAATTATATAGCCATTTTACTGATCTAGCCATTGAAGAGTCTATTTTGCAGTATTAAAATAAATGTTGACACCGGTGGCGTGAATCACAATAAAGTGATTTATCACTACTGCTCAAACTTTATTGTTACGGATCTGTGACCAGATCCGTAACATGTTTAGTACTTTACACGTATAACCTACGTTAATGATATTAAATATATACTCTTTCGTACCCTCTTGTATTATTTTATAGTGTGTATGAGCTTTAATTAACTATTGAATGTCTAATGGAAAAGTGAGCTATTCACATGACCTGCATGGTGACAGTTAAGCGTAGAACCACAATAAAATATAATAAATTAAGCTCCTGAACATGTTTTGTGGGGTCATTAAAAATGTTATACATATCGCCTGTACAAAGGTATGCATCCTACAGGCATTATTTAGGCATATCTACATACTCTGAACAGTGCTATTACATTACTAAGATGGGAATAATATATATTCTATGAAATTCGCTCTACCCACGTCAGTGGGCTGCGTGTTATCTCGTTCGGTATAATTTGATGGAATGTATTAAATTATTTATGATAACGCATAAACCAGCTGGTTATACTTAAATCCCCTGCCAAAGATATTGTAAGATATTATGACGATAATTTAGTCATTTCGACTATGTAATATTCAATCAACATGTACTCTCTTTGCTAGATCAATTGCTTAATCAAATTTTTTACTTCACTAATTTTAGTTACGCTTTGTCGGATGAATATTTTAATTGTTTAATTTTTATAGTTTTACTTAAATAGAGCAAAAATTAAGGTTAAAGCAAAAATACAAGATACCGTTTGAAATGAGATTGGTTAGTTACAAAACATCCCAGCGAGGGTCCCTTAAGCTATCAAGGAAATTGTTCAACTTCATGACGTGGTGAAGCAGATAAAATAAAGTTACAGCAGTAAATAATGAAACCCGTGACAAGAATCTCTCATCAGAACGTTGACAAAACATCACCCCCTAGCCGAACCCCCCCCCCCACCGACACCGTCAACACCACGCAGTAACTACCCTTCATACCACGACGTGACGGCTAGGTCCATAAATAATGTGGATAGCTCATTGTTCCCTCTTTATGCATGGAATTTATGTGATGAACACACTAAATATGTTCAAATTTATGGGACGCTCACTTACGAACTGATACTCTTATTATGAGTTTTTGATGGGGTTACCAATTTATTATAGACCCTTACAAAGCTGCAAACACAAATCATGTTATATAATTGTCTTAGTACCTGGTGACCGAGCATTGCTCGTTTAGAATAATGCATGTATTATAAAAAATTAGTTAGAAAAATTAAAACACATTTATTACTCAATGAAAACATTTATGTGGTTTAAATAAAAACCGATTTAATACACCATACTTAATTAATATTGCTCTGAACAAAAAGTATTGCCCCTGGTGGTGGGGGTTGAACACGCGACCTTCGTGATTCGAGGCCAACACATTACCGCTAGACCACGGCGTCTGCCAAATGAGCAACGCCAGTTAAGGTATTTAGCCAACCTCAATTGCTATAGCCGATCATTTACTGTTTAACTATCCATACAGTTATTATTAGCCTGTGACCAACTGATTTTGATATAAACGGAATGAGGATTGAGAAGCAAAAGAGAAATTTAATTTACACATATTAATTGGTTTGTTACAGTGGCTTCAAGCAATACAACAAATAAGTTTTTTTATCTTTTGAAGATCTTTGAAGAAGATTTTGAAAATAATCTTTCCTGCTTTTATTTCGCACAGTTATGTTACCCTTAATTTTTGTCAAATTGTTTAGTAACCTGATAATTTTACATTTATTACATACATAAAATAAATATTTATGAAAAACCTCTCTTCACATATTGTTCTTTGCCGACTTCAATCAAGAACTGTCAAACGGTTTTAAACAGCTGTTTTGGTTTGTATTGTTTACATTTTATCCTCCATAAGCGTAATGTTAAATTTTTATATTTTAAACTTAATATTACAAGGAAACACGAATTTTCCTGGACATTAGACCTATCTAGAACTTATTTTCTACTCGGAAATTAGTTATTTCCAAAATTTAAAGAAATTCCTTTGTGCCGTTTTCGAGATCCGTGTGCAAATATATATATATATATATATACAAACCTTGCTCGTATTATAGTATTGGATACACATGACCAATGGCCAATGGACTGTAATTGTGTATTAGTTTATTCACTATTTTCTGTGGTAGATAAGTTATTACTCTTGCTTAAAATTAATGAACTGTATATCATTCGTTGAGATTAGTGAAATACACTTCCCTCTGTGTAAAAACATCCATAAACAGAAAGTAATGTTTTTGAGTTTCAAATTAAAGATTCAAGATTCAAGATATCTATTTCCATAATAAATCAATACAATTTCATCCTAACGAACACATTATTAACATGGAAACCCCTCAGAAGACTATACGTCCTAGGAGTTAGAGGATTAGTTTAGGAGTTCGAAAGCCAACAAACTCCTTCCTTCTGGTTTCATAATGATGCGTAGTTAAAATAAAAATAGAATTTTGTTTTCTTTTATACAAATTAGTAGACTTTTTAAATAGAGTTGTCTATTATAAAGAACAGGAAATATAAGAAATATTAAATTGGTTGATTATGTCTGGTTTTTTGGACAGTAGTTTTTATAGTGGATGTTTGGGGTACTAAGGTTCCAACACCAAGACGGAGGTCCTCCCTTAGCCAGAATTCTGTATTTAAAAAGAGCCTGGACGTAGGCATAATTCACGCCCCTACAGCGATCCACCGTCAGGACCCTGGTGTTTCCTGAAGGCATACACCAGTCTTATCAATCTTCGCTTTGTATATTCAATATATGACTCCCGACAGCTTATGATCAACTACTATTCCCAAGTATTTATCTTGTGCCACACACTCAATCATTTCACAAGCACAGATTACTGACCACGGATCACCGCAGGAGTGCATCCTGAGCAATCTTAGACCTGGACCACAGTCACTCTTAAAATAGTTGGATAAACACTTTGTTTTATTAACATTGACGAATACAATATTATGGTCAAACCAGTTCTGGATACGGATAAGGTCCCAGGATGCGCTGCCATACGTGCTGTCCCAAGTGTTCTCGAGTGAAATTAAAGCCGTATCATCTGCAAAAAAAGTGTGCCATCAATGTATAGTTTAGAGATATTTTTAATGTATATAAGGAACAAAAGAGGGTCCGAAGTGCTGCCCTGGACAACACTATAATCAACCTCAGTAGCCTCACTGTCAATATCATTTATTGTTACGTATTGCTTACCATTATAAATATATGAAGAAAATCAATCTAAAGTATTATTTTTAACACCAATATGTTTGTGCTTGCCCAATAAGAAACTTCTATTTACAGAATTAAAAACCATCGCTGGATCCAAAAATGTTATCATAACATTTTTTTACATGCAAGTTTCTCAAAGATGAGTCGATTAAAGTCAAACAATGTGCAAAAGTGCAAAATATGATAATTATAGCATAATAAAAATAATAAACCCATATTTAATGATTTTAACAATACTGAAAAGCTGATCATGTTTTAACAAACTGAGATTTACAGGCATGATAGGAATCCTCCAACTCAGCTGTATGCAATGGGTTGATGTTATTTGCTAGATTTGCTCCAACATTTGCAAAGAAAGTACTGAATTATTCATCATTAAAATTCTTAATATCAGATTATGAGACAGACTCGCCATTATCACAGAAGCCCTCAACCGGGAACCGGTCCACTTTCCTAGGACGTCCCTCAACCTCACTCATAATTAATTAACTAGAATTTTTAACATCTCCTCCTGCCTGATCAATCTTGTTTTTGTAATAAACATACTTAGTTTTTTTAATCAAAGAATTTGACATATTGTAGTATCGTGTGTAGATTTCTTAACAATCCGTTGAAGAATATATACACTAGAAACTCAAATTAGTAAATGTAAAAGGAAATATTACTTTTATCTTTTACTAACGTACAGGAGGGAGAAAGTAAAAAGCTAAATAGGTTAATATACATTACTTGTAGATGTACAGTTTGGAGTTAGCGTACATTGTAAAAGAGGAAGATTTTATGTTGACGGATTACCTTGGACGCCTGAAAGCAAAATGGATAGGAAGTAGTTCCTACAGTAAATAATGAAACTCGTGACTCGCATTCGTTATAGCTTGCGGACAAAAACGTGAGATCACCTGCTGTCCTTACTGACTTGATAAATATTATAAGGGTCTGATTATGTATCTCTGTAAGTAATAACCTTAAACTTATTTTTACTCTGATTTAACTGTTAACTTTAGGTTTTGATGTTTGATGTGAAAAATTACTAACTTGAAACGTCTGTGTATGTGTTTTAGATTTTGTTCGAGCGTCATTGAAGATGTTTTAAACATTTATTATAGTATTTATAGTGAAGTGAAATATTATTTTAGATCCATCTCGAACATCAAGTACTAAACTATTGTCAGTTGTAAAAAGACATATCACTCCAAAACTACGCCAAATTGATTGTTTTCCTTTAAACTAGTTGTTCTAAGTAATCACTTACTGGTTTAATTAATCAGGCATTTTAAAACACGCAACATTTGAAAACCATTGAGACTTTGTAATTTGATGCTTAGAAAGTTTTCTTCGTGAAAAAAATTAACAATATAAAGGTATTTATATTTGAAGGGTACGCAGAAAGAACGATCGTGATCTGAAAACCTACATTTTTTTCAAGAGAGCATTTTTTAAGTCTATAGTCATGGACCCTGGTCGTTATTTTCCTTGGACAATACCCGAGGCTTCTCTGATCGCTGGTGACACTGATCGTTACTCATTGTATACTGTTATTACTAATGTGAATTGCAAGAACCCTGTTCGTTTTTTCATTAGAACATTTGAACATGATTATGTATTATATGATTATAAAATATTTTCTGTATTTTCAAGTGACAGAATAATTTAAAAATATATTTTTTGATTTAATGGTTTATTCTGTGTATGCTTAGTTTATAAATATTTTTTCTGACTTATTCACCAAACGTATTGAAGAACTTCATAATACGTATAAACGTCAGCTGCATTAAATGTATGAATCTATCGGTGATTACTTTTTATAGACTCTGTTGCAATAAAATACATTAAGTGGTTTGTGTTCATTTCATGGACTGATGGGTATAATTCAATTTAATTTCTATTTTGCACTAGTTATTAGGTATTTAAACATAAAATATGCATCTCAAAAACGATTAATTAACCTGAAGAAGGTACACCACGAAAACCGAAATTAAACAACATCACTCACGACAGTGTATTTTTTACAAATCGTAATAGTTTGAAATAAGTAAATTATTCAGTATATAATCATACTTATTATTTGATCATCCTGCAATATAACTGATAGTGTTTGTGTTGAAGTTCTTTCACGGAATGACGTCCACATATGTGTTTATGAAACGACATCTGTTGGTCATTGTGGCAACTGCGCGAGGCATAAACGACGACACATGTCTCGAGAAACCAGATAGAGCAGACGACACAGATAGAGCTGCCTCCTATTTGGTATCCTCCTAAATTATGTATCGGTTTTAGGTACTATTTTAGCATTTACCAACTAGGCGTATTAACCACTAGGACCAAAACGAAGGTTTTTGACACGAGCACAAGTTTAACAACCGAGGCTCTAGAGTATATATATGGTGCGAGTATATGAAAAAGCCAATATCGGGCCTTGTGATGAAATATACATTTTTCGTCATACTTTAAATAGAATTAAATAAACTCGCAAAACATAAATTATTACCGTATTTAGTATTACTAGTTTTCAACCATTTTGTCGCTTTCGACTAATCAGCTATGTTAAAAAACCTAAAAAAAACCTAAAAACTATGTTACTTTCGATGTAACAGTTCTTTCTAGATTTCTGATTGGTTGTTTAGGTATGTCAGTTAATATAATCGATAATTCGGTCTCAACTATTGGATTGCTTGATTTATTAGTTGATTCCCAGTTTTACTTTAATATCTGGATCGTCCGAAATACAAAAAATATAGATAGTGATCGTAGCGGCTACTCTATTAATTAATTACAATCGAATGCTGAACTCAAAACAAAGTGTCATAAAAAATATTTTTTTTGCGACCAATGACTCAGAAAATCATCATTGTGATGGATCCTAGGAAGAAAAATAACCTCTTTTGCTCTTTAACATATACATGTATCCAACACATCTGTTTTTCAAGCAGTATTACGAAAGAAATTTTCTCATTGAAATATTTTAGGCCTACCACCCTATTACCCCAATGCTAATACTAGTAATGACGTCCAGAGTAATGTGTGACTTTTTCCATCATTCTAAGCCTTTGAAAAACAGATTTACGTCATAAAAATTTTTTCTATTGTTCGTCAATGATAAACAATTTTGTTCTAGTTAGTTATAATACTCTCACATTTAAGTCAAAACCCTGAAAAATAATTTATCATGAACGGCACACATCTTAATCAGTGCATTAATTTGACTTACTGTTTTAAATAGATGTTTCAAACTAAAATTATTTAATAACTAATTGTATTAAAACTAATTAATTAAAACTAATGGTAAAATAATAAAAATAATAATAATAAATCTTTATTGCGGTAGACAATTACATGAATTGTATTGCAAAAGTCATTAATTTTTTACTTATTTTTTTGCTCATTTTTTTAAACTAAAATTTTTCATTCATTCAGCCAGCCAGACATACAAATTTGTTCATTCATTCACCAACCATTTGCCAATTAATCTGCCCCTCAGGACCGAGGTGTTAAAATGGTGGTCTCCCTCTCATAAGATAAATATTCGCCTATGCTATAGAAACCTTTTGAGACAAGGAATTGTTTGAGGCGAGATTTGAATGCCTTTGGCATAAATGTATTTTTGTATGAGTCTGGCAATGTGTTGACCAAAATGTGACTTTATGTGTCCATAAAGACCACCTAACCTCTGAATTAGGAACTATTAGAATGGAGTATGCCAATCTAGCCAATGAAGAGCTCAGACCATCAGTTGCCTTACACACGTTAGGCAACATGTTATCTCAATTAACGTTTTGTTATCTCATATCCTATATTCTAGATAATTTTCAACTACCATAAATATATTTTTTTAGAAGACTAGTTTGTAACCTTTCTTTTAATTAAAAACTATTATTATAAATTATAATTATTATTATTCAGTTTATTACAAGCTTTTCTCTTCCTTTATTGAGGAGTCTAATAATAGATTGTTTGTACCCTATGGTAGACTTCCTTTAACGGCAGTCCGACCCCCATATAAACTCAATGTTAACTAAAAGTATCATATCTCACAAACTATGAGGGATAACAACTTATTTTTTTATATTAAAAAGGTTAGCTTATTTATTAGTCGCATACGGAAGGTTTTGAAAAAATCAAATGGAAATAGTTTTGTTTGTTTAAATACTTGAAATTTTACTAAAAGAAATATTAAAAAAAAATTGTCTCACTTAGTTTGTAATTTTTTTTCAATCCATCCATATGACACTAGTAATCACTGTCAAAAAGGCACACCCATAAGATGGTAGTGACATATCTAATAGTTTTTTTATACAGGTTGCATCAAAAGTGTCGAAAAGCATATTTTCAGTAAACGTGAAAATCAAAGAACGCTTTGTTGCTAAAAGTCAAGACATGAGTTACAAAAACATTTTTTTTAAAGGAAACTATTATTTTTAACTATGTCGTGTTTTGTATATCGTTGTAAAGAGTAAATTTAAAAGAATAATATGCAATAAAAAAAAACAAAAAAACAGGGTCAGTAATTGTAAATTAGACAACTAATATGTGTAATTGGATTTCCAATTTATTTAACTCTTTATTTACAATTTCCATTAATATTTTATAACTGATAAAGTAATGCCTTGAAAGCTCTTTATTCATTAAATTTGAAAGATATTGTATTAATATGAAATGAGCCTCAAAAATGAGTAAGTGAACTATAGCATAATAGGTCTTTTTATTAGAATCCCACAAGAAACTGCCACCACAGATGAAATAAAACATGAACAGGATGAGAATCTCGTCTAATTTTTTTATAAATTAATTAAAAGCAAGTAGATAGGTAAATTAACTTTTATATCTTATTAGTCAGTACTTAACTATGTTTCTGATTGTTGAATTTATTAAATTTTATTCCTTTAATATTTAACAAAACATTGATCATACAATTGAAATATGCTACATGCTTATTTTCTTATTAAAATATGAAACTAAGATTTGAAAACTGAATAATGCAGTCTTAATACAATACAGCCGTCATAACATCAACAAAGATCCCTGCACTGATATTTCCATCATTAATGGAATAGACTTTTATAGACTATTTTATGTCCCAACTGATTAAAGCTGTACTTGTATTACGTTTACGTTAAAAACCTTATTGTTTCTTACTAAAATAGTTATACTTATTCACAAATTTTACTAATCTTATTTTTACAAGGTTTTCTAATAATTTTAGGAAAAAAAATTACATCTGTCTATGATTGCTTGGATTGATTTTATTTTTTTCTAAAATTTAGTAGGCTCCTATTTTTCGATTACCTTGGTAAATGAATAAATATTGAAATATAAGAAATGTATGTTATAAAACGTATATAGTATTTGTATGCCTATAATAATTATAAATAAAATATTTTTATATATAAAGCTATTGCTGTTTCAAAAATGAAATTCATAGATTAAATATATTTATTCAAATGTTAAAAATTGCTTGTTCATCAGTCTCTGCAGCCTAGATACCGTTGCAAAACAATACAAGATTGGGATCACGTAGTAGATCACATCTGTTCTGGGTGGTGCATAAATTTAGGCCTAAGAAGGATTATAGAAACGGTGAAGATGGAAGCCTAGGACCAATAATTACCTTAATAACACGTAATCTAGTCTCGTTTAGAGCTTTTCTAGTTGGTAGTTTCCTATTGAAACTTTGACGGAACCGGCTACTAACCTTTTATTTTTGGGTTAAGGAGGAACTACCTGTTCCATTAGATGTTCATCTAATTTTTACATTAAATTAGTAGTGATATTTATACAAATATATGATCCACATGGTTGTAAATAGATCGGCTTGAATTAAAGTACAAAATTCATTTAAAATTTTAAGTATTATAAATCTACGTCATTAGTAATGAGCTATCGATTTGTCAGGGCCCATACAATTGTTACAGGTCAAATTCTAAAACATTCATGTGCATAATATATAGAGGAATAATAAGCTTTTTTGAGCCGATCTATGACTTTTACATCCTATTTATATTATACATACTAAAGATAGCATACCCCCTGTCAATAACAATAAAATGGGTTATGGATGTCACTTGCCATTCGATAGACTTTACTGCTGTAATTTTAGAGCAGTAGAAAAATTAAAGTAAAAAAATAAATATGAAAATCTTTATGTTATATATTTACAAAGCTATGTTAATTCCACATTACTGTGGTAATTTTTTATGACATTTATAGGCTTACTTATAGTTACCAGTTTTTGACTATAGTTAGTACTGCGTGTTAACTTAAAGAATACACAAATTAGATTATATCTATAAAAAACAAGAAAAATTTTAACAAAAAATTTCCCTTCTAAATGATACTTGGGCCAAGTCAAATAAGCCATAGGTCTATACGCTGTAACGTATGTCAAACTTAAATCACACTAAATAAAATACTTGTGTAAAGTAGTTTACTCAGAACTAAGAACAAATCAAGAAAAGGTTTAAATAAATATAAATACAAAAATCATTTCATTCATGATTAATCTAGATGTGCATTTCGCATTCACTCTTTACACATATTAAATACAACTTTATCAACATTTTTCCCCTACCCCTTTATCTACCAATCTAAACTGCAGATTAAATACTATACGATGAGTATCCTACACACTGAGTTTATTTTTGTATTATAATTTGCAGAACTAATTAAAACTTCAGTCCTTGAAATTATTTCTAATACTTGATTGTGTCATAAATGATACCTAATAGAAAGTTGCTAAAAAATGTTTCTACATCGTTTCTAGTTCCCTACAAAATGTATCGATTAAAATGATTTTTAATATGGGTATATTTTAATTTGTTTGTAAATAATGACTATGGTATTTGTTGAAAAATGATATTAGAGAATACGAGATGATTTTAAAAATAAAACCACCGTACCTTGAGAGAAGATAACTAAGATGCATCAAATACGATGCATCAGCTCTAGAAGGAAATACGAAGCATTCCTCTATGGCTCTGTTAGAAATGGCTGAAACATCAGCTGATAATCAGGAGAGATATCACCGGCTGACCGGGCTCTGGTCAGTGACGGTCGTCCCGTCGTGCGTCGCACGTGTAGGCTACTCAACAGCTGATTTGTAAACGAATTTGTGCTTTCCTATCGTCTCAAAGGTGTATTAACATTTTATATGTTTCCTTGAGAAGTATTACTTACCGTACTTATATCACATGGGAAAAGATGAACTTTGATTGCAGATACTTTTATTTGGTGTTATAATCTTACAACTGGATTATCTTCAGGTAGGGTATGTCTTAATATTTACTACAGCTTTTTATTTGATAATTGAAACATGTTCGACTAGATAGTAGTTAACTAGTTAGGTAAACATATAAAATGGAAAAGTTGACAATTTTACTCTAATCGAGTTTGTTGTGAACTCTTTCTCAAAAATCAAAATACTAATACCATAATTATATGTCACGTGTAAGAATATGTTTCATACTAAATACTTAAGCTTTATAAAATCGTTATAATTAATTACGAAGTTATCAAACTATTTAAATCTTCACCCCATTTATTGATGGGTCTTGGATTTATATGTAGTTATACAATGATACCATGTATTTGTTTGTATTTTACCCCGCCCGGATGACCAAGAAACAATGAATGTAGACCCTCTACGTAATTGATTACATTGGCAATAGTTTTTTTGGCTTTCATGAATAATGAAGTACTTAGTTTACTTAAATGAAATTTTAAGTTAAATTGTAAAATTGTGTATAAAATTGGCATATCTCTGATTCTTAGTTATACTATTTTGTTTCAAAAAATATCATTTGCTACTAATATGAGAAACAATGATGAATTAATTTGATGAAGAATTTGACCTGATATTCATGATAACCTGATAGACCCTTCTTAAGAAATTAAAGTAGCCGTGTAATTATTTATATTTATTGTTTACACCTTCATAAGACACTTACTCAAACAGAATTTTACGTGTCTCCCTATACATTTTTAAATAATACTGATTGATATGTTAGTTTAAATAATGACTCATTTTTGTGAGCTCATTTACAATAAATATATTCTTGCACAGATCCGCGACTGATTATTGTTTCCACAGAGGTGAATGTTTTCAATTCTGTGTTGACCAATCGACGGAAGAGGAAACGACAGGTTGGTGGAATCTGACGGGAGCCAAATGCCAAGTGACAATGTAACACGGCAATGTAATGTGTTTCGTGTTGACTCTCCCACTGTACCACCAGCCTATCGCTGACTAGTGTCTGTTACTAACTCTTTTCTGTATCTGACAAGATCGTATGGGCTTACTGGACCCTGTTGTTGGCTATTGCCTACAACATGTATTGCGCTAGTGTTGTGCTGAATAGTGCTTTTGTCAACTGGTTTAGTTAGCTGAATAACTCTGACTAGTCCCTGTTGCCGACTAGTAGATATTGCTGACTAGTCCCTGTTGCTGACTAATGTTTGTTGAAGACTAGTGTCTGTTGCTCTCTAAGGAATTACTGTTGGCGCAGCTAGTGACGTCTCTATGGTGGCTCTAATACCATTGGCTTTGATTTAATGGATTCAAAATTAGCACGGGCTTTTATAGGGTGGGCAATGATGAAAGTGCCTTATGGCTGTCTGGTAGTGCCGAGATGTATGAGCGATAATGGAACGAAGTGAACGCGTCAACTGGTGGCTTGATAACTTGGTGGAGTCATGATTGATTTCAGGCTAAATAAAAATTTAAAAGATAAATTTCGGTTTAAAGACCTGTTTTTAGGTAAGTTGGTGTAAAAAGAACCGCAGACAAAGTCACCAAGGATGTTGCAGTCCTAGGCAATCCCATGCCCATCATCGGTGGCCCACGTCCCTATAACGCTGCTAGTTGATGTCGTCGTCCGTAAATTAGGTCCTTCAGTACGGGGCAGAGGTCTGGGCTCACGTCCTGGGTGCCGTATCTATCGTGTCCAGCGTGTCGTGCTTTGCGAGTCCAGCAATGTCCTATCTACTGTTAATGAAATTAAAATACAAGATAATAGAACGTTGTGTAATCAATAAAAACTTATATTATCATAATCATTAACACAAATGTAAGCAAACATTCACTAAATAATAACATATAACTATTAAGGTCATTATGAGAGGAATATATCAATATATCAAATCTCCTCCCTTATTTTTTAACTGATCAGCAAGCCTGGTCCATATCTGTCTATTGTACATTTTCAGTTACATTTTCAGATTATTTCTTCTGCCCTCCACTTTTGGTTGGATGTATAATTCCGTGCTTGAACCTTCTGTCCCACATAGATCTTCCTTACGGCCTTTCTTCTCTAGTGCGACTTACAATCTTCTGCACAGCTTCAGAACCTGTAGTGATGGTTATCGCAGGTGTCCTCCCAATCTACCATCTTGAGAGGAAGAGACAGACAATCTATCATAGCAGTAATGAGGCAGGTTGAGAGACTATCGCCAAGGAAGAGCGGAATCACAGCTGGAAGTGCGAATATGAGGCCGAATCAAAGAGACTTTGGACCCGAAGACTGATTCTACACATCCGACCACGGGTGGAAATGCAGCACGGACAGGACAATACTTTATGTCCCAATGATACGATTGCCTATTGGGTCACGGGTAGTTTCACTACCCGAAAAATCGAAAAATCGATCGAAAAAATCCGCAGATGTACATTTCTGTATTGTTCTGGTATCATAGACACGGCACAGTTCATATTCAAGTGTTAGAGATGGAGTGCACAGCGAGTATTATCCATCCTCTGGAACTGAGTTACCGAAGTCACTGGTTCGTGATTTGAATCACTCTTTCTCCATGCAGTCCCTTATACCTATTCCTATGATATCTCGATACCATTTAAAATATACTTAACATAATCGATTTGGGTGGGCAAAGGTGAAGAGTGATTGTTTAAATTTTAGCTTAGATTAGGCCAAAAAACTGTTCAACTCAAACCCGTATGCTTCTGGCTGCGGAAGTAGCGTAGTGCCGTAGTTCACCGACCAGGCCTGTTTGCTATGCGGCGCCGCGCGTAGACCGAGTAGGAGAGAGTTCGTCTTCCTGTTCAAATCGTGGCTAATTTACATTCCCAGACAATAGGTCCATCTCTCGATTTATCTTATAGGCCTGACCTCTTTCAATTCAACACTGAGCTCCTGTAATATTTTTTAGTACAATATAGGACATGATTGAGATCATTTTTCGATATGTTTAACTTAGCCCAAATAAAAACCTAAACTGCCTTTGATTAAAAACCGATTCCAGCATTGATTTGATAGTTTGGTGATTAACAAATCTGGAAAGTAATAGTTTAATTGAATGATTGTAGATACAAGTATTTACGACCATTCAATTAAACCATTGCGAGAAACCATTTTAGCTTTTAAGTAGAGGAAAATGTTTACTTATTTTTAGAATAGTTTAAGATAGTAACTGATATCAGATTGAAAAACTGAGGAACTCAATAAATATTATTGCTACTATTTCAGAGTAGGCTAAAAGAACTATTGAATCAGGACAAGGTAATTTCATATTTTTGAAGCTTTTAATGAGATCGCGTTTTCTGAATGACTAAACATATAACAGCCTGCGTAATTTCAAAAAGACTTTAAGACTTATTAACATTCAATAAGCTCTTTCTCTTTGAGCATTTCCACTAATTAATTTAATTATTATTATCACGATTAACTGTTAGGTTAGTTAACCACTATTATTATTTTGTTAGAATTATTCCTCGCTTAGTCTGAAATGAACATAAATTAAACTGAACCAATAACAAAACACACGGTGAATATAATAAAATACAGTAACCATTTCTCAAAAACTGCACGATAAATCCATAGTACATATGAAAATAAAATATTATATAGGTAACCCTTGTTCAGAACATACTTTTCCTTAATTCATAATTAAATAAATATTATATAATATTGTTGGTTTACATATTTCAAATTTGTATGCTGTCAAGATTAACTAAATTAGATATTTTTCAAAAAAGTGGTTCAAAACCTAAGACTACTCTCCCTTAGGCATACATAGAATATTATTTGCTAGAATATTTATATGTTCGTCATTCTCTTCTCTTTTGAGCTAATTTACCAACAAAACTTGAAATTAAATTTAAATCTGTAATTTGAGCAAAGTACTTAAATATGGTAACATATAAGGATATCGTTAGGAAAACCCATGGTAACTAAATTTTAGACTAATGTTTTTGATGGAAGGCATTTAAATTATCTTTTATTACAAATTTTTTTCCAAATTCATGAAACAGAGAAAATATTTTAAATATGGAAAAATACTAGGGTGACACCTGGATTATTGTGGGCCATGTGCGAGTTCAAGAAAGCCAGACTTCTGCTGGATCAGAGTGCATTCACTGGAAAACAGCAGACTAATATTAAAAGTTCATCTCATATATATATATATATATATATATATATATATATATATATATATATATATATATATACATATATACTGTATTTTGTTCTTGGGCAATACAAATTGTCTAATGTCTATCGTTTATATTGAAATTGTATTGAAATATTTTCCCGTTCAAGATTTCAAATGATTCCTCGGAGAGAGTTTGTGATTTTATTCTATTTCCTGTTCCAATATCTACATACTCAATCCTGAAGGCAAAATGTTAAAATGATTACACTGTTTAAACCATGGATGTAGTTATATCCGGTACATGTATCTATATATATTTGAATTATACATAATAACGTTATATTTAAATAAATTGACAGCCTAATACTCAATGACAACATTTTAACTTTTTTCATACAATAATTATTAACGATGGGAAATTGTATTTTTCCTCGTAAGGGCATTTAAGCAAAAATTAATCTATAAAGCTGATATGATCAATATCATATGACCAATATGATCAATGGTACTGAATAAGCTTTTTGAACTCTGCACTGATACGTTTATATTCTTCCACGCGACATTAGAACCACACCTTTTGTATTCTCTCCGAATTAATTCTTTCCTTTTAATTGTTTTTATTGTATTTATAGAAAATCAAGGAGGGTATTTACGTTTTGTAAGTTGAACCACAGGAACATGATTATAAATTTAAGAGTAAATTAAATTGTAAAACTTATTAACACTATCGTCAACGTCAGTGCTGTTAATTAAACCGTCCCACCTAATGCATTTAGTTGATTTATAAAGTCCTAAGTAATTTTCCTCCTTATAATTATAAACTATTGAGCCTGCATTACAGACTGAATTTGTATTTTTATTTATTAATTCTAATGCAAAACTAATACATAAGACAGAGTGATATCGATCAATCTTATAAATAAGAACATCTTCATAAATACATAAATCATGGATATCTGTTAACACTAAATCTAAAGTTCTACCAGAAAAATTTATTATGTCATTTTTAAATTTAAGCCGAAAATTTCAATAAAGGAAGAAAGTAGTCAACACAGTTCTTCACCATTAGATAAATCAAATGAAACACCTGATATAGGTAAATTGAAATCCCCAATAATAAAAACTTTTTCGTTTTTGAAAACATACTGTTCTAATTTGTCATAAAAATCTTTATAAACATTTATAGATGAACTAGCTGACCCGGCGAACTTCGTAACGCCTCACAGTAAACACATGTTAACTTTAAGATTGGCCATGTTCTGAAGTCGAATAGCAATACGGCTTCATTGTGAAAGGTTATATATTCTGGGTCACTGCATAGTGAATAACAATACTGAAACGATAAAACATATTAATATCATTCCCATAAAACAAATAAATCTGAGTGGATTAATTCACAATTTTCAAATCCAATACAAACCCAAACGAAACCTAACTGTAATACGGCTTTTATAGGAAAGATATACAACAGCTGATTATTATAATAAACGTAATAATATAAACATTGTAATTATCATATAAACACGTGACTTTTAATCAGACAGAAAATAAAAATATAAATACATAATCCCCCAAAACCGTTAACTATTAACGTGGTGAATAAAGCTGTTCATTTTTTACAGTACACATTTACTTCATAGTTTAACATTAATGAATGATTCAGATGGCATTGGATAGTAAAGCATACGGTATTGCTAATGGAAAGTAAACCAATCAGCTGTAGCTAAGAAATCAAATGTTTTCATTGTAGACAATTTGTAAACAAACTTACTCTCCATAAGGTTAACATTAGAAATTTAAAACGCCATAAAATGGAAACTTATGGGGTTTTTGAAAATATTTTTTCACTAAAACCTTCCCGGACACATATAGAGCAACTTCCTAAAATTTCATGGCGATCGGATGAGTAGTTTGGCAACGCATAAAGGACAGACAGACAGACAGACAGACAGACAGACATACATTCAATTTTATATATAGAGATTAGGAGGAAAATACACAAATCCTAAAATTACTGAAACATTCTCAGAAAATGTGGGTTTAACCCAAATGTTCTTACCCTCTGATTCAAGATAAGTTAGTCTGCAAGATTTAATGCAACTTTTCACAGCAATCAACCCCCCCTTCCATAATTAGGTTAGAATTCCCAAGATATATTAATTAATTCATGCACAGGAATAAAGGCACAAGCAATAAACGTATTCATAATAAATACATATTAAATATAATGGGAGACATTCACAGTTAATAGGGAACACCATTTCAATACCCTATAGCCTAATTTAATAAATATTATTGATTCTAAAATAAGTTGAATATGGAATACAAGTCACAGAATTATTAATTGTTATGATTTATAGATGACACACTTGATTCTGAGTGGTAGCGATGCTGATACTGTGGAGGTTCCTGAAGGCATTCATGCAGATCATTTCGATGATGATTTCGCAGAAGAAACTATTTACAGTTTTTTGGGTAGATTTAAACCTTATAGCAGATCGGCGGAGCCCTCTATCAGAATCACAGGCTCCTTTTCAGATTTGCGTATAAAGATTCTCCCAGAGCTAAAAATCTAAGCGAATTACACTGGTCTCCCATCTTAAATTTACAGGTCTCGACCCGCAGCATACGCGTCTCCCGCGTCATCGACAGGTTCACATACACAGTGTGTTTGCTGGATAGACCCGAATCAGATGCGCAGAATCCCTTTTTGCGAATTGCCTAGAGTCTCGTCTTTTCTATATCTATTCTTCGGCAGAAATTAACAATAATTCCTCTTGAACTCTGAGACTAGTGCGGGTTAGGGGCTAATCTATGTACAGCATCCACCATGGAAGGTTCTAAATGGAAATCGACAGCATTACCAACTTCCATCACAATATCGAGAATATTGTTGGTTGGGGACTCAAGTACACCTTGGATGTCCAGGCAATTACTTATCGAATATTGTTGGTTGGGGACTCAGGTACACCTTGGATGTCCAGGCAATTACTTATCGAAAATTGTTGGTTGGGGCCTCAGGTACACCTTGGATGTCCAGGCAATGACTAATCGAGTATTGTTGGTTGGGGACTCAGGTACATCTTAGATGTCTAGACAATTACTTATCGAACATTGCTTGGTTGAATTGAGCTACTTTTTAAGGCGTTAACCTGCTTTTTAGGCTCAATATTTTCATTTTTAAGATTGCCAATAGTCTCCTTTTGAGTTTATACATTAGATTTAGTCTCATTGACTCCTTTAATTATTAATGAGTTTGTTCAAAACACGAGTCTACAGCTTTATTCACATAGTTTTTAAACTGCGAAATATCACAACCTTATTGAATTAATCTCTTCCTTGGTCGACTTATTTGATTCCTTAATATTAGACATCTCAGCGATAATTAAGTCCAAGTTGTCCTCAATAGCCTGCATATCACTATGGGAACGAGTACGAGCCTTATCAGTCGACGGAGGCGGCATAGTGACGTTTGGCGGACGTGGCAGTGACCTTGACTGACCTTTAAACTGCTCCACTGTCTAACCTCAATGTCCACTTGCGTGCACAATTACACTAATTATACGAGATCACAAACATTTATAACACATTAAACGATACAGTTGTGAGCAACGATGTTTAAATGTAACTTTACGCAACGACAGTTAATTGACGTACACAATAATTTCGTTAAAAACACGTAAATGCGAAAGACCAAAGCGACACAGACCGCCTCGTTGCATATCCCCACGCGAAAGACACAGGAAAATCAATTCTAAAATTTTAAAAGAATCCTACGTTTCTTTCATTTCCCTTCTGAGCGTACCAACACTTTTAATTCTGTTAGTAAATCTTTTTGAAAATAAACCGGGGTGTTTCTCCTATCTACTCGTACCATGTTTTTCATAATGTAAGACATACGAGTATTTCGTTTTTGTGGTGGTGCAGTAGTATTAACTCACTCTAGTTCTACCTTTTCAAATATAAATCTTGACAAAATCCCATATTGTGTTGAAGAGGGCATGATTTACTGCGCATACCGTCCAAAGCCTTCCTACGAAGATTTAATTAACATTTGCACAATTATAAAATTTTAATCTATGTTTTTCCTAATACGTCTCTGGTAAAAGTTGTTCAAAGTTAGCAAGTAGTTGAAATGACCATGGAGATTTTTTTGTTAGTGGTATTGATTTATTTTTTATTATCTACAGAATTTTATACAATTAAATAAACAGGATATGATACAATATACATACTATCCTCAGCAAACCTTACTTAAGGGTAAAACTTCACACAAAAAAATAACACTACAAAGGAATTTTAGTAAATATTTTATTTTATCATAAAAATACATTAAATAAGAGTTATGCAGCTAATAAAACATACTCGTAACTTTAAAATTAATGATGAATTGGGTGAAGGTTCTTTATTTAAAAAACCAGTGTTGTTCATTTTAACGGTTTCCATAAATTTTATTTTTGTCCTTTTTAAAATGACGTGTATTTTGGTGGGTGTAGCCAGAGAGGAACGGCTTATAAGGAGAGGGACCTTATGGGACTTAGTGAAGACGATAAAATCTCAAGACAAGTTTTGCCATTTGTCCGATCTAGCGGTGAACTAGGCCTCTGTGACGCCATCAGGCGTGTCATTTGTCATTAGTGTCATTTGCAACACTAGCGCTATCTGAGGATGGCAGTACCTACTACGTCAATTATTGGCGGTACGATGTGCCGTCTTCATCCTTAACATGGGCGTGCACTATCTACTTTACAATCCGTTCATCTATGGTGCAGCTTCTTAAAAAGAAATATCCCCGTAGTAGCAGACCTGTATACTATGCGATTTTCATTGATTTATGTATTCATTTTGATGAATCAAACCAAGCTTAATCATTGTTTAAATAAGGAACATATCCTAATTTACTTATTTACAGGAGTAGGCCTGAACTAAATGAAAGTTTATTTCTAGTTTTATCACAATATATCTACTGATAAGGAAGTTATTTTATTATTGTCTATAAGCATAACGTGGATTATGAGTACGTAGGTCTCCTGTTATGACAAACAAAAATTAGAATCTTACGTACTAATTGCATTAATAGAACTACTTAAAAGAATGAAGATACATACTTAGTTGTATGATTTAAATTGATTAGTGAGATATCGGTTTAGTATTAATTTTACTCTAAGATTAACAGTGGGGCTCCTTAAGAAACGTTGGTGTCTGTATCTCAGTAACTGATTTACATAAAGCGAAGATTTAATATACTTAATACTTTTTTTGAGTTGATTTCACTGGTACCTATAAAAAGCGTAGTTAATATTTTCTCTCCCCAAAACACCTTTGGATGAACCGATTTGACTGGATTTTTATAGTATTATCATTTGACTAAAATATCAAATATAATAAAACGCCTGGAATAAATCGCAGTTATATAGTGCGTTTAAATGAAACCCATCTAAATAGGATATAAATAAGATACAATTAACTTTGACGGGCATCATGCTGCTAGGACAGAGGTGGAATATTATTGCCCACCGGAGTCGTCCTGACAGCGAGATCACTCCCCTACCCCTTTCAACAGTCACCACCAGATACAGGAGAGGTCCTTATGATCTGGACGCCATTGTTTTCTCTACAGTTTGGAGAATTCATGCTTGAATCATTTAAATCCAACGTTCTATCTATTTATTGCTCGTGTGGATAGTTTAAAAGCAATTATTCTACAAATTTATTGATAAACAATGTAAACAATATAAACAATTGTGTTCTAAATTGATGGGTACGTATAGTAGTAATAGGTATGCATAGTAACGTTATTCAAACAATGCTCGACCTGAACGTGTTTTAATTTTGGCATTGTTAATTATAATGCTGCTTGAGGGGCCGGTCTACCCCAATCTGTTACGGGAAATGCATTAAAGATTCCTCGATTGGTTTTTGAACACATTATATATACTTGCAAAGTGCAACATAAACATATTGTAATGTATATAAAGCTATAATTAATATGGTTTGTTAGAAAAGAATTTGTAAGTCATTTAAAAACTTTTTTTTATTGAAGAACAATTTAATTAGCGTAGTAAGTAATTAAGTATATAAGTTAATTTGAACTTATAAGCCTAAGTATTTTTTCATGAAATAGGGTACGACGAAATGAATATATATTTTTCATGTTCTATTATATTGGGCTAACTTTTCATTGCCATCACAATATTCTTTGTAAACGAGGATTACAAAACCTTTACAACACCTTTTTTTCTATCCTAGAAATTCCAGTGATTTCCTTGCAGTTTTTTTCATAAAATAGACTGTCATCATGACAGTTGCGTAGGTTGGTTAGTAGTTTAATTAATTAACTTATATAAATTCACAGGTTGCATCTAGTTTATCAAAATTGCTTATTCGTATCAGAGATACACAGTTATAAAGTTTATTTTACAAAATAAATCTAAAGACCAAACTAGATACCACGCAAAGATTGTTTAAACCATTTATCTACTTTAGAATTATGAGAAGTTATTTTTAAATTAACGGATAATATATACATTTTAGTGACCGTTCATATGCTTTTAGTTGCAAACAACAAAAGAATAATATATTTTTACAATCGTACATTCCAAATAAAAGATGAAGTTGCTTTGATCTGTATGAGAGAGAGTCCATTAAAAGTCAAACGTAGGTGCTGTAGTTATCAAACTGTTGTTTTCTGTTTGCCAGGTACTCTTCTTGCCTGAATTGTTGTGAGATGATTTTTATAGCAACCCTAGAAGATAAAAAATTACCTTGTTTGTATAATTGATATTAACTGTTTATTTATTTTTACTTTTCAGTTGGGTAAAGTATGTTTGACGTAATAGTTACATGTTTATCCGTTACATACATACATACATCCAATACTACATATATCCATACATATATCCAATACTATAATACGAGCAATATATATATTCATACATATATATATATATATTCATACATACAAATATATATATATATATATATATATATCTCAAAAACGGCACTAAGGAATTTCTTTAAATTTTGGAAATAAAAAATTTCCGAGTAGAAAATAAGTTCTAGATAGGTCTAATGTCCAGGAAAATTCGTGTTTTCTTGTAATATTAAGTTTAAAATCTAAAAATTTTACATTACGCTTAACTTAAGGGTAACATAACTGTGCGAAATAAAAGCAGGAAAGAGTATTTTCAAAATCTTCCGTGTTTTGATAGAAAAAGTATTCGTTGTATTGCTTGAAGCCACTGTAACAAACAAAATAATTGGTGTAAATTAAATTTTTCTTTTGCAAAATTTGATTTAATTTAATTTTTTCCTCCGTTTCTAACAAAATCAGTTGATCACAGGTTAATAATAACTGTATGGATAATTAAACAGTAAATGATCTGCTAAAACAATTGAGGTTTGCTAAAAGACGTTAAACGGCGTTGCTTATTTGACAGACCTCCGTAGCCGAGTGGTAGTGTGTTGGCCTCAAGAATTGAAGGTCGCGAGTTCCATACTTTTTGTTCAGTGCTATATTAATTATGGTGTATTAAATCAGATTTATTTAAACCACATAAATGTTTTCATTGAGTAATAAATGTGTTTTAATTTTTCTAATTAATTTTTTATAATACATGTCTTATTCTATACGAGCAAAGCTCGGTCACCAGGTACTTATGCATATGAGTGTATATTATGTACTTGTATGAATAAATATATATATATATATATATATATATATGTATATATATATATATATATATAGTATCGATTATGTAGTTCACAAGTAAGGGCAGCTAAAATAGTTATTATTAAATGAAATGAACTTGTGGTCCCTTTAAACATTTTATTTTTTACATAATACACGACACGTGTTTCGAATCTTAGTTCATTTTCACAGTGTATTTTTAACTTAAATTTATGTAAATAAATAATTAAACAAATATCAGTCATGTGATTTTCTTAAAAACATGTATAAATTAAAAAATTAAATTTAAACTTGTGATTTTGATTAAGTTGTAGATGAATTATTCCTAATGTTTAGTATTATATCAAAAATAGGGTTTTCTATATTTAGTTTGCTATATTTAGCATATTTTCTTGATCTTTTTTTTATTCATGTATATATGTAACTCTTCTTTTGTGTCCATTTTTTCCCTTTCTTTTCAAAGTCTAAAATTTTTAAATCTTCTTTAATTCCTTTATATTTATGGCCAGTTTCCAAAATGCGTTCTACAAAAGATGATTTTTGACTTGTTAAATTGTTAGATTTCACAGCTTTTATGTGTTCATTGTATCTTGATTTAAATGTTCTTCCAGTTTAGCCAATATAGTATTTGTTACATTCACTGAAATTTATTTTATATATTCCTGATCTTTCATGGTTATCAGTTTTATGATTTTTGAATGTGTTAATTTGTCTATCATATTGAATGTGTTGTTTATTGTTTTAAAACTGATTTTATAACTAGTGTTGTTAAATTTTTTTTAAATCCAAGAAACTTATGCTTGAATTTTGTGTTTCCACTGTAAATTTAATTGTATTAGAAATTTTGTTAAAAAACATTAGAAAATCGTTACACATATTTTGATCTCCTTCAAAAAGACTTAGAATATCATCGACATATACACATCGATTATACACATATTTATTCCCGCCCTTTCACTGGTTTGCATGATCTCAGATATATAGTAAGATTGTTTAACAAAAAGGTGGTTGGACAAAAGAGGAAAAGGAAACAAAAGAGAATTAAAATAGTACCGCAAAGTTCTACAATGTTCTCAATATCAGATAAATTAAAGTTGTTACAATATTTGAAACTTATAATATATTAAAAATCAATATACATCAACATACGTTTACGTTATAATACACACCAAGGTGTGGCCAATTGATACAAATTTATCATTAGTATTATATAAACACGTATTTATTATAATATATTTTTCATTTTGAACATTACTAAAAACAGTCTAACGTATATAAAAAATACATTGAAAACTAGTAGTTGCAGCCGAAACCATATGGAGGATACTTTATGCATAATATACTGGTACACATTTTTATACTTAAAATAGTTTTTTATCTTTGCTGTATTTAAATTGCTATGTTTTATACTTCCTTAGGATCAAAAACTATAAAGCCTACGTTACATTAAGATACCAATTAAATATCTATTATAAATTAATTACTAATAATTGCTTTTGTTTACTGTATAAAAAATACACCACTTTTATGAAAGCACAATACTAGTATACCATCACGTGGATCAATAATATTTTAAACCTTATTTTATAATATAATAATGGTATAGGTAATCTAATATAATAGTCAATATATTACAATCATAGATTAAACATATCTAAACAAGTGCCAGACTGGACATTTCTGTCCGAATACAAATCGCATTGCTTTCGGAGCAAAAACTATTCGGATCAAACTTGCTCTATATATCAAACTGTCTAGTCATACAAACTGATAACTCACTCGCCAGCTGTGTCTCCAAAGCTTAGCCGTGATAACCTTAACAGTTATTTTTAAATATTGGAATCGAAGACTAGTGAAAACCTATAACATTAATTTGTATTTAAGTTATTCCTTTACTTAGATACTTGAGTTACTAAAAGGTTCTAGGTCCGACTTATAAAAAATAATAATTTGAGAAACAAGCCAATTTTATTGAAACTTAAAAGTAAAGTTTACGTTAAACGTATGAATCACTAAAATTGAGTTTGTTGTAGATAGTTTAAACAACGCGTTGTATAAGATTACAATAAAATACAATATTTTAAAATTAATCACGTCATCAATGAATTTAATAAACGGTATCAGTGGACTGACACATACTTTCTCTCTGAAGTAAATTTAAAAAAGACTATCTGTAATGAAAATATCATGTTCTTCAAAGTTTATATAAATAAATATCGTGTAGTAATTCACTGTCAAAAATAATCATCCCATTTCTGAAAATAAAAACAAGAGATACAAAGTTGAATTTATTGTTCGAATTGTATAGGGAACCCCCCTCCCCCCTTGGTAATACCAAGCTTTTTTGAATTGGTTTTGTTGGGTGATTTGACCTTAAGCTTCATACCAATTTTTTAATGGAAAACGGTTGGAAAATAAGGGGGAAATTGATTTTTTCATATTCTCCTTAAGAATAAAATTGGGTGCTTTCAGACAACGTACTGCGTTTATCATGGACAGTAAATTTAACTTTTCTCTGGAACCGTTAATCATAGACAAATAATTCTAAGTACTAATTTGTTATGCTTTTTGAGCTGGTTTCAATGGTGCCAGACAAGCTATTCTTTACTGTTATTTTTTTTGCTGAAAATTTAAAAATTAGATTTTTTTTACATTTAAAAGCCCATAACTTTTGAACCGTAATTTTTACAGACATGCGGGGTCAAATTGTTTAGTACTCTGTGCACTATAAACTATTAAATTTTAATCAAAATCGTTAGAGCCGTTTTGGAGAAATTTAGATTTTTTACGTTTTTAAGGGTTTTTAGGGGCGAACCACCCCTAAAAATCAAAAATTAAAAAAAATGAAAAAAGCCCGGAGATACCGTGGATATATAGGCCTACATACATGTCAAATTTCATCTAAATCGACACACAGACAGACACACGGACGGACAGACATCACGTCCAAACCCTTTTTTTTATTCAGGGGACCCTAAAACGGTTATATCCACTCTCAACTCAAATTCGAAAATTTTGACGAAAACAATACTTTCTCCATATACTAAAATATTATAAATAAAATATTATTTTTATAAGGGGAGAAAGTAAAAATTAGGAATTCCAAAAAATCAGATTCAAGAATTTTCATTACGAAATAATATATTATTTTCCTACAAACGTACTATTTAGTACTTAAATAATTAAATAAGTTCTTGCTATTAACCATTTAATCAACTAATTTACACATTGTAACACAAATGTTATATAACTTCTGATGTAGAGATGGTGGTAGGGCGTTCAATAATGTTAAAGTTTTTGTAGATTCTCCAGATACATTTTTTAAAGTCATAAAAACTTCAAGTCTTTTAGTGAAATTATCAAAGGTCTCCTCTTCATTGAATGGTACAAAAGAAATGTGTGCTGTCGCATATTGGTTATAAGTGGTATTACCTGTAAACATAATACTAGGATCTTCGTTTTCGTTTGAAGTCAATACAGTTGGTCTTAATTTTCTCATCAAAGTTTTTAGTTTCATGTAACTATCTTCAACTTCTAGTCTGTAATTTATTTCTTCTTCAACGTCATTTTCATCTGTTAGTAGTTCAATGTTCTCCTGTATTGAAAGAAACTTGGTCCAATTTGTCTCTAAATGTTGTAATCTATCTTCAATCTGATCTTGATCAATCTCATGTTTGATGATTTTATTTGAAAGTTTAGTGAATTGTACTTTAATTGTACCTCTAAGCTTTTTGTAGTCACTCAGAGTTAACATTGTATTGATATTTTTCTCCTTCGTCGCCATTATTTAGTACTTAAATAATTAAATAAGTTCTTGCTATTAACCATTTAATCAACTAATTTACACATTGTAAACAACACATAATGACAATGCAAATAACCATATGATTTGTTAAATATTAAATAATGAAGTAAAAGAGTAACTGACATATCACGTACGATAATAGCAGAGAGGAACGTATTATAAGGAGAGAAGACACCTTATGGGATTTAGTGAAGGCGATAAAATCTCAGGACAATAGATCTGTCGGATCTGACAATCTGTCGGATCTAGCGGTGAACTAGGCCTCTGTGACGACGTCAGGTGTGTCATTTGTCATTAGTGTATTTTGCGACACTAGCGCTATCTGAGGATGGCAGTACCTGCTACGTCAATTGGCGGTACGATATATCTTCATCCTCAACATGGGCGTGCACTATCTACTTTACTTTCCGTTAATCTATGATAATAGGCACATTTCGCACAATAGGTAGTATAAGTAGGAATGAGATCATTCCCAACCTAGTGCGGGAAGGTAAACGGTCAATCTCGAGTGCTGAAGCCTCCAAATATATGCGAAACTAACCAATAGCATGCGCTAAGTACTCAGTCAGCTGATAGAAGGAGCCGTTCATACAAAAATAACTTCCGGCTTTGTGCAATAAAACAGAGGTTACCGGAAACCTAAAAGTTATGTTTAAATTATCCCAATGGATAAATCAAACCAAACCTCAATGACTTTATTATTCTAGGAAAACATATTGTGTGTAATATAAGCGAAAACTGTCATGGCCGCCCTCGAAGTTATGGCAGCACGAAGCGTCAGATGGATGCTGTCATATGAACCTCTCGTGCGAACATACTTTGCGCCCTAGTTACACAAATAGCTATTTTAAATTGCCAGTGACCAGTTTTACTTTATGATACTCGTTAAGGTTTTAGTTTTACTGAGCGTACTTAGTTTGGACTGAATCCTAAAAGTTATTATAAAACAAGATAATTTATAACGGTATAAATGATTGTACTATAAAAATTCCAATTCAGTATCTCTGTAATTAAAAAAATGAATATTAACTTCGTAGCAAAACCATCTGGTGCTTAGTAATTTACACCGACGGCGAGTGGAGAATATTACTGGCACATTAAACGTAAACTGTAGCTCTGAATGTCACAGTGACTAGCAGTAAGTCTGCCTTTGTACGACTTAATATTGTACAACCATATGAGTATGAGTGTTAACTAATATTGTTAACACCAATAACAGCTCATTATTCATTTCTGTTAAACAGTTTAATATGTCACATGTCAACTGAACATTATCATATGGCATGTGTCAGAAAAGGATTTGAAAACTTATCCAAAACGTAAATCATAATGCATAGAAATTTCATCATAGTGAGTACTATTCTTTTGCTTACTTTAGTGTAACAGATCGTTACATTTACAGAGATACAAACAGAAATTCATGTAGACAGACAGAGATGCAAATTGAGAGAAGACCAATAAAACCTTCCCTTGGGCATAAAACGTAAAACTAACCAAGTGATTTGCAGGCAACAGTCAAACTTTTACAAAGTACAACCATAACCTCCATTATGGAGGTTTCGATAACAATAAGTTGTTTTATCAGAAACATTTTAGAAAATTTGACATAATATTTGTTTTATGTGCAATCAAAAGTTTAAGTATTTCCATATTTTCAACCCAATCTTAAAATGTACTTGTCATTGAATTTTGTAGAAACCATACATAATTAGTATTATAAACTAATCAGCAATATGAGTTACTCATTAGGTAGTTTTTCTACGGAAACTGAATATTGTTTTTTCCACGCCATTTCTGTTGCAATTTACCTGAACGATTCTACTATTTTTCCGGATACTCTGTTGCCACGTTTTCAACGCATATTATATCTAAAGAACTTTAAGGAATTATTTCTAATTTACTAATGTTAGTTGGTTATAATGTTTATGATATGCCTAGAAAGAAATAATAGTCTCAATTATACCCTTATGTTTTTTATAAAAAATTGTATTAAAGAAATATATGTTCTACATTTTAACCTGTAAATTTAGACAATATATTCAAATATTAATAGATCCACTGAAGCAAGAGAACTCTGTGGGGCCTAGCTTTTCATATAACAACTGCCAAGTGCAGTGTACAGTGTGCACCCTTGGTACCGTATTTGACTTGTAAATTCAAAGTCTCAACAGAATATTTTTAGTTTAATCAGCTTCACGTACATTAACATTTGAGGTCCGTGATATAAAATCATTAGTTAGGTACTAGAGCTACTTACATTGTAGCAATATATTAATACAATTTTATTTTATAATAACTTAGTGTAAAGCACAGAAAATGTCCATAGTACTATAAATATATCTTTTACACTAACCTAGCATAGTTAGAGATTTTTAATTTATTTAAGAATCAATAGCTTTTGATGATATAAACTACGCTTATATAATAATTTATTATACTACTATATATAGCTATATAATACTATATATATATATATATATATACTAATATAAATATTTCTATTTTACATATCATATAAATATTCTAGTTAGACGAAATTTTACTATTATCAAAATTGAAATAATTTTAATATCTCTTAACTAATAAATTTGATCAAACTAGAGGTTCCATGACAAACTTTATTGTCAATATAAAAATATAGTAATTATTAGTATTCCACAAAACAAATTCCTGATCCTATACAGTAACTACATTTTTGACATGGATTTGACTTAGCTCTAGGGGGAGGTATTGGTGATTTGTAAGATCGAAAATATGTTACAGGTTTCCATAGAAATTACCAGAGCTATTGTATTGTATGTTTAGTATAAAATAATAAGAACAGCTGTTTATATGAACTGAAAACAATCCCTTTAGACATATCCATGATCTAACCTATTTCCGACAGGGAAACAAATATTTCTTTGTCGATCAGCTCTCTCACTCTAAGTTCAGTTATCAGTCACCTTGTTGCTTTCTTCGTTATCTCTGACCTTCTATATCCATTTCCAAGACTACAACCGCATTGTGAGTTCCCTTCTACTAACGTGTCATTAGTGAAGTGCATTAACTTTTTAGGGGATTTACGTAAGAACCTTCGCCAGGAGCTTCCCATTTATATTTATTTGAATTAAACTCTAGGTTTGAATCCCTTTATATGTATGTTTTGGTCACAGAGAAATATAAAGTTGAAAACGTTGAGAGTGTATATGTAGAACCTTTGTCGGTTTTAAGAGAAGGGTTTTTACATCGGATTTTTATTCAATGAGTTATAATTGTGCAACATATAGCTATAATGCTCTACTTTGTTGATCTCTTGTACAATTAATCTATTAGAGTGATCGATTTTAAAGTTCAAATTATATTGATGTTAGTTGGTTAATTATTTTATGAATGTTCTTTAATTTATTATATACTAGCTGACCCGGCGAACTTCGTAACGCCTCACAGTAAACACATGTTAACTTTAAAATTGGCCATGTTCTGAAGTCGAATAGCAATACGGCTTCATTGTGAAAGGTTATATATTCTGGGTCGCTGAATAGTGAATAACAATACTGAAACGATAAAACATATTAATATCATTCCCATAAAACAAATAAATCTGAGTGGATTAATTCACAATTTTCAAATCCAATCCAAACCCAAACGAAACCTAACTGTAATACGGCTATTATAGGAAAGATATACAACAGCTGATTATTATAATAAACGTAATAATATAAACATTGTAATTATCATATTAAAACGTGACTTTAATCAGACAGAAAATAAAAATATAAATACATAATCCCCCAAAACCGTAAACTATTAACGTGGTGAATAAAGCTGTTCATTTTTTACAGTACACATTTACTTCATAGTTTAACATTAATGAATGATTCAGATGACATTGGATATTAAAGCATACGGTATTGCTAATGGAAAGTAAACCAATCAGCTGTAGCTAAGAAATCAAATGTTTTCATTGTAGAAAATTTGTAAACAAACTTACTCTCCATAAGGTTAACATTAGAAATTTAAAACGCCATAAAATGGAAACTTATGGGGTTTTCGAAAATATTTTTTCACTAAAACCTTCCCGGACACATGTAGAGCAACATCCTAAAATTTCATGGCGATCGGATGAGTAGTTTGGCAACGCATAAAGGACATACATACATACATACATACAGACATACATTCAATTTTATACATAGAGACAAGGAAGTTCTAGTATATATTGATATAACTACCTTGCCATAACCTAGCTTGATTATTAAATATTGATTCCCCAGTCCTATCCCAGGCCTATTGGCGAACTTTCATTATTCTAGAAGTTATTTATATTGTTTTACACCAATATTACTGCTGATTACGTAACAAGATGACATTATGATCTTAATCATTTAATTTTATATATAAATCACTACTTAATAGCTAAAGTACCGTAATAAAACCAATAAATAGCACACAATCATCCGCCAAATAACGAATATAATATTATAGCTATTTATAAAAGACAACGTTTTTCATGCTTTAAGAATTGTCATTATGTTAACATAAGTAGTAAACTATTTTTCATTAGTATATTCAAAGTTAATATACATTTGTTTGTTTTATGAGAAATGAACATAAATATGCCGTTAAACACCATTGCTTCCATAACATTGGTCTGAGAAAACATATTGCGAGTATTAGAGATTAAAAAAAACAGCACTATTTTTTTAAATGTAATTCTTTAAAGATAATAAACTATATTTAATTACCTCTACGGTTCTTAAAAAACACCACGGTTCTAACCAGACTTTAATCGAATTACGTTGAGGTCGAAATATGTCTGTCTCTTTACATTACATCAATAAACTATATTCAAAGTAAAACAGTGTTTCCACTGCAATTAAGCCTACAAATACCGTCAACTCTCACCAAAGCCTGTCACTGTTTATTTAAGGTGCCTATTGTGCCGCTTGCCTCTGTATCACACAATTGCAAGCTAAATTGAGATTGCTCATGGTTGGGATTCAAACACTGGCAATGTCGAAAGGCTACAACGTTTCGTTCGTCAGTGATACGACATAGCGCTCTCGGTTACCTGTGCATAGTCCAACATAGTGCTTAGTTGGCGATAAAGCATACTCTAGCGGCAGAATAGTGAACTCCGGAAGATAGTTTTAAAAGTAGAACATAGGGAGCAGTACTGAATGTAGTGGAGTAAGTTTTAGATGGATGTCACTGACTAATAAGTTTCGTTTGTCGGCAAACATAGCTGATTATTTTCTCCAAACATTATGTAAAAATCAGAACTGAATGGATTAATTTACGATTCCATAAAAATAAATCTTGATCCAATGAGTATTGTTGGGTACGGTTTTCCAAGGAGTGAAATTGTTCGAAACTAGTATAAAAATATCAGGTATTATAATATAAATTAAAAAATAAAAAATAAATGTATAAAGAAATTCTATTACCAAAATCCAAACTGATCTTTCCTACTGACTTCATTACGAAAACTAAAGAATAATACGTTTACAGGAACTATAAAAAATGACGTAAAAATCTTGCGTTTGGTTGAACCAAATACTAATTCCTGCAAAGGTTATCGTAATGCGATCTAATCATAACTACCAAGTTTTCTGAAAACAAGTTCCATAATATAAAGAATAAATCATCAATCATTATATCCTCATTAAATAATTAGGGGGATAATTTCGACTAATTGTAATGATTATTTTGTTTATCGATTACTAAAGTGATTTACTGACCGTCAAAGGGATTGGCAGCGACAGATCTGCGACCGAGTTAATTAGATCGGGATTTGATAATAACGAATCATTTAGTCGTATCAACAGGGCTAGTGCTCAGACAAAATGAATCAAATACTTTAGTAGTTTGATGTTATAGAGACCTGCAGCGTTAATCAGTTACTGTATGTTCTATTCCAGTAAGTTATATATAACAGAATATACATAATAATATTCATCAGCATTACGATACCTAAAATCTTAAAAATCGTTTTGTCTCCACATGGAATGCTATTTTTGGATATTTCAGCGTTGTATAACCTGGAAATATCTGAATGGGTCTCATTTTATTTCCCGTATAAACTGGTAACGCTAAACAAGGTTTTTAAATTTTAAATTTTTTTTAAGTTAAATTTTTTTAATTTTTTTTTACATTAATATGTCGTAGCTCTGGGGGGTTTTAAACTAGTTTCTCTTCCCTATGAAAACGAGAGCACCAACAGTTAGTAGACTTAATTTTTTACTATTTTAATTTTTGAGAGGAGTTTTTTGTTTACTTTCTACTGACTCCCGACCTATATAAATTAAATAGTGAGCTCTCGAAAAACCAGTTTGGATTTTCGGAATTTACGTTTGGAAAACTTAAAAATGAATATATTAACAATTGGTTTATGTAAACTATGTCTGACATAGCATTTAAACGTTATGGATTAATAGTTTCTTTTCAGAGAATACTAAACAGCTATTCGATCACGTATGATAAGGTCCCTAGAAACATTTGAAATGTGTACATTGGTACGTTGCTATATACGGTTCGGTTAATATATTTTCGATATAATGTTAAACAGAAATGGCTGAGTTATTCAGTTACTGTTGATCTAACATTAGGGACTCCAAAACTATTCTTTTGATCAAAAACTGAATTTAATTGTATTATTCTACAAATTCATCCATTTCTTTCAGCTATTATTATCTGCGAATTGTAAATTCGAAGAGGATATTAATCAAAAAGTAAATTGTATTTTTACCTTTACGTCCCAGTTCATATTTGGTAGTTTACTACAACCAAATGGCTTCAACACTACTTGGACTATGCTCACATAGATGCCAATACTGAGAATTTCACAATTTCACAAATTATCAATCGTTCTATTGGGCGTCATAATAGGGCAAAAGTAGAAGAACACTAATGGTTATTCTACTTTTGCTTGTTCATATTAAGACTTAATGTGAAAACTAAATAATTTTATGTATAGAAATTATACTGATTTTGAAAAAAATATTCATCTTCTAATATGTATATAGTAATTGTAATGAAAATAAAGTTATTTTTCGTTGTTATGTTGGTGGCACTGCGTCCGGTTGAGTAGCGAGACAATGTCCGTTTTGTTTGTTTGTTTTTGTTTATGTTAGTTGAGTTAACTTCTGTTGTTTTTGACGTGTTCTAATGTAAAAATATGGTTGTTCAGAAGTGTGAATTAAATAAACATTTATCAACAAAATTCTGTACTATTATTTACCCTAAGGGAGTACGGAATTATTTTAATATCGATTCCTATCGAAGAGGCAATGAATACGGTATTTATCGATATTTTAGGTCCCCTACCAAGATCAAAAGCTGGAAATAAATACTTATTTATTGCTGTTGATGGATTTACCAGATTTGTTTGGATTTATGCATTACGTGAATGTAATTCAAGATTAATAATAGGAAAGTTGCAACAGATTTTCGCCAATTTTTAGTGCCTAGAAATATTGTATCTGACAACGCAAGTTATTTCATCTCAAAAGAGTTGAAATTTTTTTAATTTAAGAATTATATTTGTCACAGACGTCTCGCCGCTTACCGTGCAAACGGTAATAGATCTGAGAGATTTTTGAGGGATTTATCAACCTTACTGCGTTGTTTTTATCATTCTGATCAAACTAACTGGGACCAGCATTTGAATTTGGTTCCAATAAGCCTAAATACCGCCCGTAACTCAAGCACAAACAGTACAGCATTTAATTTAATGTTTAATCATACTGCTAACAATGCTTTATCTAATTTATGGAATATACAGGACTTCATATCTGAAAAGCTAACTGTTGAAGAAAAGTAGAACAATTTGAAAAATGCCATCAAGTACGCTCGAAAAAGTATACAGAAGAACAGAAAACGGCAGAAGTATAATGATCACAGGAGCAAAGCACCTTTCAAGATCAATGACCTCGTGTACGTCAAGACGCACTACCTCAGTAACAAGTTAAAAAATTATTCGAAGGAATTATCTATCTATTTATTTAGAATTATTTATTTATACAGATTTTATTTTTTTCTTGTAGACCACGAATTGATGATTCGTCCTATGTTCAGTAATTTTTCATTATAATAAACTGTCCAATCGATTTCCAGCTGCAGCAGGGTTGCGCAATAATTCTGTACTCCCTTAGGGTAAATAATAGTACAGAATTTTAATGATAAATGTTTATTTAATTCACACTTCTGAACAACCATATTTTTACATTAGAACACGTCAAAAACAACAGAATTTAACTCAACTAATATAAACAAAAACAAACAAACAAAACGGACATTGTCTCGCTACTCAACCGGACGCAGTGCCACCAACATAACAACGAAAAATAACTTTATTTTCATTACAATTACTATATACATATTAGAAGATGAATATTTTTTCAAAATCAGTATAAAATGACAACGTATATTGATGTATATTGGTGAACATGAAGACATATCATAATGAATATAAATTTACACAATTTATTTAATTTTACCTTTTGATTCACTTGTAACATAATTGATCACAAAAGTATTGATATTGTCAGTTTGAAAAGCTTTTTCTGCATGAATACAGGGTATAAATAAGATACACCAAATATAATATAGGTCAATACATTTCATACTTATACTTCATACGTATACGTTATACTTTATCGTATAGTTAAAACTTTGCACAATTTTGTGTATTTTCCAATAAGCTCTAGCAAAATTGAATATTGATATACCGTATCGTACTTCAAAATATCTTTCAGGCACTGTTGCAAATTTTTTGAAAAATACAGCAATTAAAACAAAATTAAATAGCTTTATTCCAAAAGTCCATTTTTTCGAAATTCACTTTTTAAAGAACATGTTATATGACCGTAATATTGTAAATCTATTCAGGGGCTACAATACAGTAAAGTTTGATTTTCCAATCAATCTCTACTTAGTTACATCTGATCCTCTATTACTGAATTGTGTTCAAAAACCACTCAGTCCATCCAGCTGTGTATCATCGCGCATGCGCACTAGCCGGCTGGCCGCCATTTTGTCATGCTGTTTTTGATACTTTTAGTCATATGTCATTTCACCTTTTATAACATTTTCACTTATTGCTTATTACAATTTTATTTACAACCTTTTTATGTAAGACAATAATTAAATGTGTTAAGGCTATCAACTGAACAGAAACATAAGTTAGAAGGTAAACTTTAACAGGACTAATAACAGGAAACACTGTTTTCATGATTGTATAAAATGGGTTGGCAGATCTAAAAAAAAGATTGTAAATAAAGTTTTAAGTTTTAAAAAAAACTGTTAATTGTGTGTTTACAATAGCTATCGCGTTTTAGGTTATATATAAGTGTTGTTAGTTAATGGATAGTAATGGGGGATTTTAATTTGAAAGGAATTTTTAGTCCACACGCAGGACGAAGACGTAAACGAAAAATTAAATAACTAGGGCCCTACAAGGAGAAAATATAGCCGGAATTCGTTATTGGCAACATGGTAAAACTTTGTAGAAGCAGCTATATATAAAGTACCTGGAGACCGAGTTTTCATCGGATAGAATAAGAATGTATAATGAAAGTTATAAAACATTTTTGTAGTAAATAAATACAGTTTATTTATGGGCTTAAAACGATTTAATACACCTTAATTAATAAAAAAAAACATGTCATTTTTATATACCAACTTGCATGGACTCTGAACAATATTACAACCTCCCCGAACGGAAATCCATCACAGTCGCTTCACATCGCAAGCACGTACTGAGCCCCGACAACCGCTGGGCTTCCATGTCGTTTAGGTGTTTTAGCCCACCTCAATTATTGTTGAAGCTGATCATGTATAACCATAACTATCCATACGATTGTTATTAGCCTGTGATCGCCTGGTATCGTTTGATACGGAATTCGATGGAAACCAAAACGGTAATTTAATTTACATAGATTTGGTTTGTTTAATTGACTTTTTCATGCAATGAATGTTTTCTATAAAAACATGAATTGTTTTGGACATTTTTACTCGCTTTTATTTTGCACTGTTTTCACCCTTTTGTTTTACATATTTTTACAAGTCGTTTTTGAGGTCCTTCTGCAAATCCTTAGTCAAAATGGTTAAACAAATGCAATGGATTTGGTAATGGATTTCATACATTGCCAAATTGTCGTAGTGCCAATTAATAGGCCTTTTGTTGCAATTTGCATGCATAATAATGCCTTACAGTCTATGACACTGACTACCAAACATTCTGTATATTTATAAACCTTGCTCGTCTTATAGTATAGGAATTTACGAGGAAATTACCGCTGGGATATTTTGATATGTAGGTTATTAGTGTATATTTGTTTAGAAACTAGCCATGTAAAATATAGATAAATTTAATACTTCTTATTACTAATACACTAAAGTTAGGAGTATTAGAGTTATAAAAAAATAAACTATCGTCCTGAACCTACAGCACATGTCCTACACTTGCAGCTGACCTCCCAAAGTTGAGTTTTCATATCAACAAATGATATGAATCTTACAGGAAGTCTGATAATATTATTTACCATTAAACATATCTTCGGTGTCATGTGTAAATATTAAGGTTAAATTCCATGTTCTAGGATGACGGCTGTAGATGACAGCCAGGAAGTTCACGGGTCACTCAACACGGGGTTCACACACGACGAGCCACGTCGCAAGGTGAGCATCAGCACGGACGCCGTCCAAGCGGACGAGGAGCGGCAGAGGAAGATCAGTACCGGAAGTCACCTTGGGAAACCACATGGCCATGGCTCTCACAACGGTGACCGTAACCACTTTGTAGGTTAGAAAACAGCAATCGCCAGCTCTAGTGTGCGGTATCAAGTATTTAGGCATGAAATAGTCAAACGGATTAAACAAATGCAATGTATTTGGTAATTGATCATTGCCAAATTATCAAGGCAAGACAATTAAGGCAAAATCAGGTATCATTCGTTAGGGAAACTTGTATAATAAGTTTATTTTATTTAATATAAAAAGTTTTATAATGGGATTTCAGCATTTATTACGAAATGTTATATTGATATATTTGCTGTATACCTTAAAAACTTTCACTGATCTTAAAATAAGTTATTCTCAAACAGATAACAACTATATTTTGAGTTTAGTTACGATGTCAAGAAATAGTTCAATATACTGTATTGTATCATAAAAGAAAAGTCGTTCTAACTGTCTCATGAATCCTCGCGTAGTTCCTATTGGATGGCCTGTTTCGTCAACTATGGTGTTATTATTAAATCCTTAAACTTGGAACTTGTATATCATTTTTGAAGGGGCGTGACGTGATTAAAATACTACACAAATTTACTTAATTTACTCACCCAAATATATTGTAAATAAAGATAATTGTAAAAATGCATAAAAAACATAATCTAGGCCTATAATAATTAGTCGAGATGAGTCCTATCAGATGGTCTTCATACTACTTTTACCATCGTCTCTGTATAAAATTATTCTACGTATTTAAATACTCTTGTACTCTTCAATATTGTGTATATGCACCTCAGAGTTAATATTAAATGGGAACATATTCAAAGGATTTCTGAATTAGATGCCCCTAAATATATTTCAGATAGCTTTATTAAAGAAATTCAAACAAGATCGAGCACACATTAACATTTTTTAGTAGTGGTTGGAAAGTAGTAAGGGAGTTAATTTTCAAATTCTTCATACAATTTGTTTACATATGGTATTTTAAATAGTGAATTTTAACATAAAATGTGATAATACGGTGACGGTAAAGTTACAGTGTAAAAGTGACAGTCGATATCAGATCTTGGATGTGGAAGGTTGTGTCGCTCTGTCCGTGATTGTTGCGTGCCAGTCTGCTTGCCGGTATAGTCTTGCCATGTGCCTGTTGTTTATCCATACTATACAATTAAGTAACTACTTTTGAAGGTGCATCATATTATCTGTCTTACTAACTGAGCATTGATTTTTACTGCTGTGTTTTATCTTGTTGTGTGTACTTTTTGTGGAAATGAACTGCCCAAAATGTGAAAAGGGTGTGTCTGACGAGAAAAATAGCGTCAAGAGCGAAAAGAAAAATAGCGTTCACATTTGTTTTAAAAAGGCTAGAAGCGCAGTAGTCTTCTTGAGGGCTTTTGAGACGAAAAATATTATTGTTGTTCCTCACCTCGCCGTTTTTCATCTGATTTTCTCAAACCCTGGAAACAATGTAGTTAAATAGCTATATTAGACCCCTCATATTAAAAAAAAAACATGAGAAAACAATTACTTTCAACAATATTTAAAGGTAACTCAATTTTCGTTACTTTTAAGATTTATTTGTACTTACATAAATGGGTTTTTCGGATATATCAGGTATGAGGACCCTAGAACCAATATTTATCTGTAAGTCAGGAGAGGTTTCAACATTACATCTTTACTCATTTTGTCCGGAGAAATGGACAGCCGAGACATGTTTTTTGAGTTTCAGAAAGGGTAAAGAAGGCTCTTAAGTGCTCGGAGTGCCAATCACTTTATCATGTGTCGTGTTGCTGGGTTTGCAATGTTGGCCCACATTGCCATATCATTTTCGAACTGTAGAACTGGTCTCTTACGGGTGGGTTTCACAAAACCGAGTTTTCACTACGCCGAGTAAGGCTAAAAATCTAATAAATATCGAAATTTCACTACGCCGAGGTTTCACAAAACCGAGTATGTTATAAAATGCAACTCTTTCACTAAACCGAGTTTCACAAAACCGAGTAAGGGGCTGGGTACCGTCCGCTCTAGAAGTGAGTTCGCACCAAGAGCACGTCGGCCGGAAGGGAACAACGCGCAGTATCATGCGCTTTGAAGGCATTCACTGCCTGAAATCTGTGTAAATGACATTATTGATCTAATAACTTAAGCTACTTTATACTGTTTTAATATATTATACAAATAAAATTGTCCATGGATGAATGTTAAAAAGAAAATGATAGAAAATAGTAAACGAAAATAATTGTATGCTCTAAAGCAGAGAAAAATTTGATTTTTATAAGAACAATTTTTTATTGAGAACAATTCAGTTTTTTCTTGCCTGTAAAAAATAGAACTTATCACAATAACAAGCTATAAGTTATTGATAAAAGAAAATTTTCTGGAGATTACTATTCTCTGGAGATGATTGTATGCTCCAAAGCAGGCCCCTGTATACCCAGAATTTTAATCAATATTTTAAAAAAGGGTACTGAGTTTCAAATGTTTATGAGCTTGGTAACAATTAAAATATATTAATATATTTTAGCTATACAAAACGGCGAATAGCTCTTGAAACACTAGAAAGGATATATAGGATTTGTATTTAATACATTTTTGGGATCTCATGGTTTTAAAGAATCATAAAGCTCTAAAAATTATTTCAATTCGCAAAATTTTATTAACTAAATTTATTAACTATAGTTAACTTATTTTTATTAACTAAAATATAAACTATTAACTATTTATTATTAAATCTTCAATATAAATTATGTGTCACGCGTTATGTTCACTACACGACTGGACAGCGAGTGCCTGCAAAGCACGTAATACTGCACGCTATACAGGCTTCTACAGTCACTTCTAGAGTGGACGGTACCCAGCCCCTTACTCGGTTTTGTGAAACTCGGTTTAGTGAAAGAGTTGAATTTTATAACGTACTCGGTTTTGTGAAACCTCGGCGTAGTGAGATTTCAATATTTATTAGATTTTTAGCCTTACTCGGCGTAGTGAAAACTCGGGTTTGTGAAACGCTCCCTCTCTTGCCCTCAGACTTTAGCCTTAGCCCGTTTCATACTATTCCAAAATTTTGTACATTTTTAATCAATACAAAATCTATTCTCTTCTATTTAATCTATTCTCTTTATTGAAATAAACTTACATTCATTCATACTTATAAATATACACAAATCACTTTTTTAAGTTGGTCATTAATTTTGGAGTTTTTGTAAACATTTGAATTGTTCATCAGCAGATTGTAACATTATGTCAAAATATGTTTTGTCGCAGAACATTCCTGTGTTAACCAACAAACTCATCTTAATCTGGACCATCTTCATCAGCAGTACAATGCAAAATCTGATGTGTAAGTACTTTAATACAATTTTGCCAGCTAAAGGCCTTTGCAGCACTGTAAAATTTCAAACTAATAATTCACCAAAGGATATATTATTTGTTTATTCCATTTGCATTTTTAATGACTTTACAATATCAACTTTGAAATAATGAGAATATGCGTGAATATGACATTTTATTTCTTATGTGATGACTGAATTTTAATTTTAAAAGCTGCTACTCTTTTTTGGATACGTCTGTCTTGAAATCATAGGATTCTAAATTAAATATGCTTTTACTATAATAAACAAATAGGTAGATGTACATATGCCAGTTTTTATACGTGGATACAATTTCATATTAAAGTATCTTAATTTTAAGTCACAAAGCATTACCTGAACCAGTAACTGAATACTAGGCAGTGTGATCACTATTTGTTGGCAATATGTACATCCATATATTTGTAAAGAATAAGTTGTGTCATATTAGACATTGTGCACAAGTGAAAATCTAACTCTTTTGAATCATTAACGTCAATAGATTTGTAATTAAAGCTATACAGAAACACACTTGAAAAGCACTTCAAAGTGCTTAAATAGTATTTTTGTCAATCTTTTGGTTGTATTATTACTTAAATGTAAAAGATAATGACATAAAAATAGCAATATAAGTAAAATAGTTTGTTTCTCACACATGTATAAGGAACATACATGAATTTATTGAAAAAATTTATGTACTGTAAAAAATTTTAACCGTATGATTTATTTTTAATTGTTTTCTATCCACCATTATATTGCTATGGGTTACAATAATTAGGAGTTCAGATATTTTTTAAATGAGTAAAAATAAAGGTTATTTACACCTATGGTATCAAACTATGATCGTAATAGTAACCAATATTTTACCAGTTTTCACTTTTATTGGTTCAAATGTGGATATAACCTCAACATGCGCCTGATAAAGGGCTAACAACAACTTGATGCTATCAATAACCGACCTAATCTGCAGAGTGATGTTCGTCGTTGTTGTGTATTACGGTGTAGCAATGTAAACTATTGTAATATGTCTACTATAATTTCATCATCCGTGTCCTTGGAAACATTGGCCAGCTTACGTTGAACTTAATTCGAATATATTATTAGTGGAAAACCCCTATTTATAAAAGGAAACTGCATATAATGTTTTAACATAATAATTAGAAAGCATCTACAGCTTCACGGATGGTTAACTAATGGAAAAAATAACAAACCGAAATATTTAAATAGATATCGACTTGATTTTAATGAATATACATGCAACTGTATGTAAGCTAACATAAGTAGTGTAATAAATGCTGCTAATAAATGGAGACCTGGTAAATCCTATACCGCGCATGTTAAATCTGCTATTTTGGTGCACACTTTTCTTAAAAACCAATGAAGATAATTGAATGCATTTTTACCTGCTGTTTTTTGGTTCTCTGGAAGATGTAATTTCACTATCTTTGTTGGTTACTGAGAAAAGTGTGCACAAAATTTAATAAAGTGAGTTTTCGGCATAAGCAGGTAATCAGATTATCTATTCAGCTGATTTGAACTTGTAGGCCTTTAAACAAATATTTATTACACAGTCTATATACATATCATATAAATTATCATGTGTTACATGTCTAAATGTTCGTAAAACGACGCTCTACAAAGTAATCAAATAAAAAATGTTTACAGATTTTTTAAAATTTCTTACCAGGTCCCCTTAATATGACATATGAAGAGCTAACGGACATACAGACATAACGCGTTACAAATATTATTTTCAAAATAACTTACATTAATCTGGATAAGCTATTCTCAGAATTAGTATTAACAGATTGAAAAAGCTATCAAGGGTGGTTTCATCTACTCGTTTGCTTTTCAGCCAGGACGATTTATTGGCTTCCGTAACAGAGGATTTTGAGTTTTGTATAAACTGCATAAGTTTTGTAACTCTGCATAAACTGCATAACTGGTTTTTTTATTACTACTAACTTCTAGGTCTAATCTCATCAATAATGGGCTGTAACGACAAACATTCACGAGCTTTATTTTCAAACACAATCTTAACCATATTTAAACTAGAGGACATCGCACTGTTCTTTTTTAAAGCAATGTCTTTTTCATCTCGGATGGAGTCCGGTTCACTAATAAAGCATCGAGATCGCACCACCGTTGCGGTTTTCTAGTTCAAGTCAGGACTCCAGAGCTAAGTCACTGCATTGAGGGTCCTTGGCCACTGACTCAGTTTTTTTCTACAGTGGCCAGAGATTCGTCTAAACTTAGTAATAAATTAGACATATTAAGCTGTAAATAAGTTAAAATAATGTCCGGGTGGTTAGCCTCTAATATTTTTGACCTAGGAACAAATTAGTGATCAAAGATTCAGTATCTACGTTAAGGTTGGCTGAATTAGTAAACGCCTCCTCGATTGCACTGACAGCACAATTTGATATGCCACGGGTTACCACCATCATCCAACATAAAATCAGCACAGATCAATCAATCAGTTGTCAATGATGCAGTGAAGAAGTGCCGTACCACGTTGCACTGCAAGTCGCAATACTGGTGAGTAGTGGAGCTACCCACCACAGAAATGAAGGCGCAATGATAATCTCTACTAAAAGTCACACTATAATAAACGTAACATCATTGAATTTCAGGGAACTCTCCATTTTTTACCCTAAACAATTTTTAAATTAAGAATACAATTCAAAGATTTAAAAGATTAATGGATTTCTTGGAAATGGAAGATACGAGATCAAGGTGTGTGCATAGAGCAGAACGTTTCTGGAGAAAGATGGCTGCTTTCTTCAACGTAAAGTTGGCCTCTTTTGTAAACCATTGAGAGCTCATAATTAAGAAATAGTTTAGACATGCATGTCTAGGGCTTCATGAAATGATGAGAATCCTGGTGATTAAACCAACGATACGGTTTTGTGCAGGTCCTGGTGGTACCTACTATGCGCCAAGTGTCGACAAAAGGAAACAGGCCCCGGCTGGGAGCCCAGCTTCTGGCAGATGTTCTGTCCATACCCGTTCTGCCCCACTTTCCGTCACGTGGCTCGATGCTTTGCCATCCTCTTGCTGGTCATGCTGGCCTGGGGGGTGGTGTACTCTGTGATCGGTGATGATGCCGCCCCTGGTGGCCAACTCTTCGACATGGCAATGCTCGTCATCTCCGCCCACTTCGGAGGCTACTTGTTCAGGCTAATCAATCTCCCCGGACTGGCCGGTATGCTGTCCGTGGGTGTCATCTTCCAGAACGCAGGTCTGGTCGACATACATGGCCCCTATACGAAGGTCTCGTCCATACTAAGGTACGTCCATGTCGTCAGATGTTTGTTTCGAATTATTTATTACATATAAAAATCTATTAAAACCATTTATTACGTGCCTAACATATAATAAATATCAATATATTAGAAAATATTCATAAATAGAAAAATCTTAGTACATTGAAAACTATCTGTGATACCAAATTTCATCATTTATTTCACTTATTATTTTGATTTTTTTGAATTGTATAACAGTAATTATTCCCGCCTTAAAAAAATATTACATTCAGCTTTTATGTAGAACTACTGAAACAGATTTTACGTTAATTTTGAATATTTCATGATTTGATTTCAAAGTCTACCGTTGTCAAATAGCTGGAACTGTTTGTATTACTTTTAAGTACCGTTGCCATTTTTATTTTGCATGTATAAATTGGACTAATGTAAAATGTTAGAGCTTTATAAATGATTTGTATTTTGACAAACATACTGATCTCAGAACTGTTAGAGCGTAAACTCAAGTACCCCTATCTAAATTTTTGACTCCAAGATTAGTTATTATGTTTTCGCTAAAATTGATCTCATAAAAATATGAACCAACAAATACCAGTTCAGTGGCATATTGCATTCGTAATTATTTAAGACAAAGAGGAATATCTATTAATTTAAAAGGATTTACTAAATATTATTACAGTAAATGAAACTATATTGTCATCGTCTTTATGAAAAAAATTATTATTCTTTATTTATTTATAAATATAATATTTAAATATTATTTTAAATATTATAAATAATTTATTTATTAAAAAAATATAATATAGTAGGGTACAGTAGTAATCTTATGAAGTTCACTTTTCAATAAATCATTTAAGGTTAACTGAACACATAAATTTACTGTACTCGTACATCAAAATAAACTACTAGTATTACTTAGACCTAAACATTTAGGATGAACAACTGTGTTGCCCCAAGGCAACCCAGTTATGCATTAGGGTCCCTTCACTAAAATGTGCATGAGTTCAAAGGCAATAAAAGATGTGCCAAGTTGTTTGTTTTCAATAAAAATTTAACAATGCAATGCCATGAGAATAAAATGTATAAATAAAATGTATAAACCTTCCTTGCGGCAGATGAAACATAAGTATAATATAAATTGGAGAAGTAAATTTGAAACTAATTCCAAAAGTTATTCAGTAAAATTTTAGGTAAAAAATTAAGCTAAATGGTCCTCAACATGATCAGCTTTATGAATCAAGTATCGAAGCTTACTAAAATATTTAGTAACCTAAATCATTTGAGAAATTGAATAAAATGCTATATGTAATAACCTAGGCCCGCCCGTTAAACGAATAAAAATGTTGAAAGTGTGTTAAGTTAGGCTTAGGAACCACCAAAGTGTGATCAGAACGTAACTGGTAAGGCCCTCTAAGGTTTGCTGGATTCTTATTAAAACATTAACGCAACACCTTGTAAATATACAAATTTCTAAGTGGAATAATTTTCAATTGTTTTAAAAAAGGTAAGGAATGATCGAATTAACATTTCTTCATTATTGTTCTTACTATACACTTCTGTAATGGAACTATAGGTTTGATTGTTGATAAGTACGTTCCTTCCCAATAAGTCAGTTCATAACCCAGTCTGGATCCTACTAGGGCATTGTAAATTGTGATTAGAAATTTATGGGACACATGTCTCGTAAAAATTACTTTTATAATTCATATGTTTAATTTTTAACTTGGCCCTTCCAACTAAGTTTGGAATCAATAATTAGCCCTAAACGTTTTATATGCTTTACTTTGTCTAATTCAATGCATATTCTCTTACCATTTGAACTTCTAAAACATTTAGATTTATGGCAAATTAAATTATTATAACAAATTTTTTTTATCTATTAAATATCAAATATTTAGTCTTATTACTATCGGTTAATGCGTGTTTATTAAACCTAAATTCTAAACAACTGAGATCATATTGCATTAAATCATATCAAATGTGGAAACATTTATATGTTTCTACATTTTATAATTGAATTCAGTGTCACCTGCAAATTTAGTTACCCTATTATTACCATAAGGAAGGAACACGCATAAATCGTCAAATTAAAATGTAGATGATTTTTTTTACAATCAATGAACTTTCAGTCCTTTAATTCTTTAAATCATATTACACACAAGCAGTTTACTTCTCTCACAACGTTATACAGGATTTATTGCATTGAAAACCAAATTATACTTTACAAACATTATGTTTAATGAATTATTGTAGGATTTATATATACTTAACAATACTTTACAATGACAAATATACTTGATAATGACACTTAAATCAAAATTATTTTTATAATTAAATTATCATTTACTCGCTATAAATTTATTGAGAGTAAATTCATAGAAAGATAAAATTACATTTTTAACTGAAAATAAGAATAATGCATGGGTAGCTCAATGTTTAACTGTCTGGGATATTGAAATTAATGGATCTGCTTGGTCGTATTTATTTCAACTGTTCAGAATGGTGCAACCAAAGTAGAAAATTCTTTACTAAATGTATAGTGAATATTATTATCTTATATTCTGGAACCAATAATGGGTCTCTAGAACACGACGCAATATTTGTACGACTCACAATATTCAGTGCCACATATATTTGAAGAGTGACTACAGTATGCAATGTATCTACTTAAAAGACGTATTATCCGTATACTCTTTGTTTGAAATTCATTATTGGTGATGGTGGATTAATATTATTTAGATTTTTATTGCGGACATTTTCCATCACGAATTTATGTAAAACAAAGTTTCACGACGTTTCGGGATCTGGAATCTGATCCCGTCCTCAGGTGAACTAATATCTAAAACATAGCACGATTAATTAACATATAATCCGGACCAAACCGGTATAAAGCTGAAAAGTTTAAAGCAGAAAAAAAACTTACAAACAAACCATTCACTAACCATTACACTCAAAAGAAACCAAACACGTCCGCTCGTCACGGAGACTCAAAGACAACTGGACAATGTTAATTAATTGTGCTATGTTTTAGATATTAGTTCACCTGAGGACGGGATCAGATTCCAGATCCGGAAATGTCGTGAATCTTTGTTTTACATAAAATCGTGATGGAAAATGTCCGCAATAAAAATCTAAACAATATCCGTATACTGGTTGTTTATATTGAATATTTACTACAATCAATGGATTTACTTATTAAGAAAATGTTAGAAAGTACGGTAAACAGTAAAATAACAATTAACTACAATAATTATAAAATATTATAGGTAATCTAACGTATAACTGATTTGTAGACACTACACACTTAGTTTTGAACATGCCACAACATTAAGTGACAATATCGAATATCATGGAAGTGTAGTTAACGATATCAGTCATGAGTGAGGCAGTGATAATAGATTCTTTGACGCACGGATACATGGCCAATTCGTGGAATTCATATCAGCTAATGAAAGTGACTGATGGTTCATTGGTTTATGAATAATACTATTTAGTACAAAATATGACATTATTTTTGACAAATTTTTACTCAGCGATGTTCTGCTTACAATGGTTGACTCGTTATATCGTTTGTTTATTGCTGAAACTATATCAAAAGCGGACATGGACAGTATTCAGTCTAATCTTCAGCAGTAGGTACCGGTAGTCAAGTTGAACATTGCACAGTGTACTGTGACGGGGGTTGCAGGCGGATCGCGCTTGTGCTGATCCTCACCAAGGCCGGCCTCGACCTGGACCCTGGTGCGATGAGACGCCTGTTCGGCACCACCCTGCGGCTGGGGCTGGTGCCGTGGTGTGTGGAGGCGGCCGTAGTCTGCGGCGTATGCCACTTCGTTCTCGGCCTGGCCTGGATGTGGGGCCTACTCACCGGGTAACCTAACAGTCATACCAACTCAACCATCTACTCCACTTAAGTACAGCTTTCTTTTCCCATTTACAACCTTAAGGCACAATTTTTTTACTTTTGTTCGATTGGATTCTTATACTTAGCTTAGAAATTTATATTTTGATACTTTTTTATCTACTTGATTCCTATTTTATAGTTATCTGATGTGGTATAGTATTAGTAGGTTGTACTAATAATAATACTAAATAAGGTACTTGTAAGTTAATACTTCTTTTAAATAATACTTATGAGTAGAGTAGAGTATTTTTTCATAGATTATTTTGGTCATAATCAATACAGAAATTATTCATTAAAACAATCTTAAGTAATTTAAATGGGGGGTAGTCTCTTTTATCAATAAATTTCGATCCACAATGGCTATACATATGTAAGGTAAAGTATAACTGATAACAGGAACCTCTAGGGACCAGCTAAAAATTAATATCGTCCAAAAATTAGAATTAAAGAAGTTTTTATAAATGGAGCTGAAAAGAATAATTACGCATTTAGATTAAATCTCTTTACTTAATTGACACAATATTGGAAGATAAATTAGAGTCTAAATTCCTATTTATGTAAAATAATTTATTTAAATATACTACGAAACAAAGTTCATTAACATATCATAATTTTTTACTTCACAGGTTCAGGCTTAAAGATCGGCCGAGCGACGTCAAATCCAAGGATTTGTATTTTGTGGTTCAATACTTGAGTCAAAGAGTCGGCTGCACTCAATCCGATAATTTTTTATTTTTCTGGAAATAAATACCATAACTAATCTTAAATGTATTAAGCAATATCAAAACTGAGATAGTCTAAACCTCCAACCATTTTAATATGAATCACTTTTATTCACTCTGCTTTTAAATTATGTTCTAAGTTACTGTATATTCACGATTTTTTACCATTGTTGGAACAAAAAGTCTAGGGATCAAGAGTTATCCAAGTCCCATTGTATTACGTTAAGTTAAAAGTGAGACGGCACACTCATACAAGAGTAGTATACATATGGCTATACATTGGCAAATCACTAGGATACAAAGCAGTGCTATCGTATTTTGTGATGAACTACACTCGCACAACCTACCTAATCCGACCATTACGCAAAAATTAAACGGTATATTTATTATTTTATGAATAAAACTTGCAAGTACAACAGTTAGCTAGCTAACTTGTTTAATCTTACAGCGTGGTGGTGGCGGCCGTGTCGCCAGCAGTGGTGGTGCCTTGCCTGTTCAAGATCCGCAGTAAAGGCTACGGCGTGGCGAAGGGCATCCCCACTGTGGTGATAGCAGTGTCTGGCATCGACGACGCCGCCTCCGTGGCCGCCTTCGGCATCTTGCAAGGTCTCATGTTCTCGCAACGTAAGTGGCGAACAAACTGAAATGTTATTACAGTCAAATATGTTTATAACCCGTGAATATCTTTAAAATATAAATATTACCAAAGTATAGCAAACGAATCATTATAATACACAGGTCATTAACTCACAAAGTTAATATTTTTGAACGTCGGGAACGTAATATTAAAGTTATTATTTATAGTGCAAAATAAAGTAGTTTTTAACCCTACCCGGACTGCAGGTGGATCTATCCGCTAAATATTTCGGCCTAGCGGACGGTCGGCGGATATATTCGCTAAATTTCTGGGCCTAGCGGATATATACGTGGATAAAAAAAATAACCTAAACCAGTTTCAATGATTTGGATTCCAATTTTGATCAATATAGTTCATATTCATAGTTAAAACTAATGGTCAACATTATAGATTATATTAGATTATTTGAAATGGCGACCATACCACAAGATAGGTATTTTAAGCCAAGTATGAATGGGGATTGAATGTAAGATGATTGTGGCGCGATCTTGTAGTCTTGTTACTGACTAAGGCTGACATGTTCCTTAGACAGGACTGTTAATTAATAGCCCAACAGCCGATGGCAACTAAGGGACCTACAGTTTAACGTGGAATCCGAACCACGCCCTCTGAATTACGAATTGGTCTAATTATGAGCATAGTCTTTTGTGGATTAACGTAGTATTCAAGAGTGCGGACGTTAATCCACACAAGAGAACACTACACCCACCGACCATCGCTCATAACTATCCTCAATCACTATATTTTTAATGTAGAATTTGTTTAGATTCTCGTAGAAAAAAATTATGTCATGGATACAATTTATATAAAATACGCCCAATTAGGGCATATTCCGGGAAGGGTTAAATAATGGTGATTATTTCTAGTGAAACAGTTATCTTTCCTCGGTTATTTTACGATTTATAAAGTTTTCAGAAGGGGCATTAAATGCAAAATCAAGTACCTTGTGTCAGTGAATTGACTGACATAATATACACGTTATCCCTAGCAAAGTAAACTGAATTAAACATCCATTTAAAAATCTATAGCATTATCAAAGCCTCAAATAATTGACATATTACAAAAGTAACATTTTATAAATAAATATTAAATTTCTTTACCTCTAAGCCCAGTATTTTTATTTTGTTTTAACGTTAAATTTATTTATTTATGTAATCCAATTAAACATACAACATCTTAATAAATAAATATAATATCCATATAACTTTATAAACTGAATATTTTTTTTATTTAAATTGTACTGTAGTCTTTATTTTGCCAATTTTAAATTAATTACTCTTAAAATATTCAAACCTGTAACTATTAATGCTTTGCTTCAGTCCTATTTTAATAACTAGCCATACTAAAACTAATTGTGGAATCTTAAATTTGGAACTTATGCCTAAAACAAGGCCTTAAACCGATTTCAAAATATATTTCTGTATAAATAATAATGTATAAATGTAGTAATGTCTATATGCAAATAATCCTGTACTTTCAGACTCGGCAGCCTTCAATTTAATTTTGGGAATCGTTTCGGTATTTGGAGGCGTCGGTTTTGGTGTTCTATGGGGACTCCTTCTGAAATACGTCCCAGAAAGAGGTGATGTAAGTAGATTAACGATCTTTTTAAAGTAATTACTGGGCATGTGCAGTTTATGAATGGAAATGATAAGCTCTGTAAGCTAGTTAACCATGCATAATTGCTGTAAAACAAGTAATAATGCATATAGTGTTATAATGGGGTTGCCGGTTGAGTTAGGTTTTGGCAACACATGTTATAACAAGCCTGAATATAATTTATTGAACAATTATAAGATTATTTGTAAAGGAAAACAAAAACATTTTTCTATGAAGATTTTCGGACACCAACATCTATAAAATTATACCTAAAATACATAAAGTACTCACGTGTACAAATAGTGTACACGGTATATCAAGATAATTTTACTTGAAAATCTATTAAAACATTATTTCTGATTTATTATAACATTCGTTTACCCTCAGGCTACTGATAGATTTTTAGTCACTGTTAAGTAAAAAATCTTAATTTTGTCATTTATACCCTGATAAAAGAAACTTGTTGATGAAAACCCACTCGTTCCTAAAAAATACAACAATGAAGAAGTATTTTAATCGTTTGTGTTAACGGACATTTATTCCAATGCAAACCAAACCACAAGTAAACAGATATCTATACGTTAAAATCACATCCACCCGTGATTGATTTTTTCTTTTGTGATGGGATTGTCCAATGTTCCGTTACCTGGTGTTCTGTTACTCTGTTGCAGCCGTTCGTGGTGCCTATGCGGATCCTGCTGCTACTCTGTGGCGGGCTGATATCTGTGTTCGGTAGCGAGGTGATCAACCTAGAGGGTGCTGGACCTCTGGCTGTTGTCTCAGCTGCCTTCATTGCCTCCTGGATATGGTCGACGCAGGGCTGGCATATCGAGGACGTAAGTCTCTCGAGTCTTTCTATAGATACAATGCTTATTGCATAGTGTTACATATTAAACATTGCTTGTAATTGCATATATAAAATAATATGAGCATAGTTTAGTTATAAATATTCTGTCATTTTGCTTTTTATAAAATAGTCTATCCACATGAAATACATGAATGTTTTGACATTTCCCAACCCAACTGTTTGTTTGCTAAAAACCTTGGGCATATTATTAAGAAGTTTAAGATCAGTTAAACAATTTTTCGCTCAGAAGGTATTTATCTTATTTAGATTAATTCGCAAACAGTTCATCTAATGAAACAATGAATTTACAGTAACAGTATTTTCAAATCTATTACCAAAAATAAGTTCAGTGGTAAGCCTATAAACTGGTTAAATTACGTATATTTCGTTATCGCCCTTATGCACGTTTTACAGAACCCAGTCGTAACAACGTTCGACATATTCTGGATGGTTTTTGAACCAATCCTCTTCTCACTGACAGGAACCCAGATACGAGTCAAAGAGATAGACCCGCATATATTTATTATAGTTGTCACCACTCTTGTTGCATCCTGTATCGTAAGTACTTTAGTTGGATTCTTAGTAACTTCACTCACAAAAGATAAGTGGTCCAAAGCTTATACCTTAGTAACAAAGGTAGGCCTACATCCATACTTTATACTTTAGCTTATACCTAGTGCAGTTGCCTATTATCAATAAACAATATTCTTGATTGCAGTAAGAAATTATATGAAACCCTTTTATTGCCATTAGTATCAACATTGAAAAATAATCATTGAAATAGGCCAAATCAATATAAATTATAAACACATCTTTTATTTAGAATATGTCAATAAATATAAACATGACATAAAAAACTTTGCAGCTACACTAACTTAGATTTACAACTTTCAATAAAAGTAAATACAAAACTGGTCACTTAGAAATTTTAACAATGAGTAAATAGATAACAATAATTTTACAAATAAATAAATTATAATTCATTTGACTGAGATTAAGTCAACCTTTATCAACCCCAAAAATCATTTATAGAATAAAAAATATGATCATTAAAAATTTACTAAGGTTGACTTTAGGAAGTCGAAAGGCAGGTTGGCTATTTAATTTGGCAATACATTTTTTACTTTTTGGTAATTACATTAAGACAAATCAAGTTTTAGTGAAGGTAAATTTAAGCTTTTCCTTAACCCAATACGGTGATTATGTTTAATATACCTAGTTGTAAAACTCTCAATATTCGATTTAACAAAATAAATAAAACATTTTTAAGGATTATGAGTTCATACCAGGTAATATGAGAATTTTCAATTATTCAAATATTTCCATAGTTGTCTCTGCTTCCAATGCCAGTTAATAGGAACAGCATTTTTCTGCTGTCTAAAAACATTAAGTGTACCACAACTGTTTCCCTTAAGTACCACTCAAAATTTAATGAAGTTTTAATGAGTTAAGTTTTAAGTTTTAATGAGTAGGCCTATAGTTACAATCATTCGGTGTATTTACGCCAAGTCAGCTTACAGTCTAATACTATACCCAACAATTTAGGTTTCTATGCTTACGGTTTCTCAAAGAAAAAGTGAGGATGACGGGTTTTTCATTATCTATTACAAATTCATGGGTCTAAAACCACTCTGTAACTACCAAGCTCATATCCTAAGCTTTGCTAGCAACATCTCTTATGGAATAACTTGTCACAATCAAAGACTTGTCGTCAGAATTCAGTACCAACTTGAAAGGGAGAGACATTAGAAGATTATTAATACCAATTATAAATAATAAATGTTCAGGTAAGGAGGTTTCTGGATCACCAGTTGTTACATCTTAGTAAGGAATTGTCCAATACTTAGGAAATAAATTGACTTAGATTTTAAATTTGTATAAATCGTTTGGTAGTAATTTTATTTGATTAATAGAAAGCTCTACTAAAATATTGTCACAAAAATGTTATTCTTGTTTAGGTTTTATGATATGCTACGTTCACTGAGTTTAAATGGTATAAACATGTTTTGAGTTTCTTTATCATTTTCACTTTGGCTTGTAAACTTCCCCTTTCACCACAGTGTAGGCAGCCGCACTTTTCTAACTAACACAAACCAGAGTTCTCAGAAAATAACATAATATAATATAATACAATCATACATAGCTAGTTACATATTTGAATAAACATGGAACAAAATATACTAGGTTTGTCTTCCTCCGGCGTGTGTGAAGCAGCTACTGAGCATATCCTGCCAGCCAAGCCGACTTCATCCAGAATACCTTTTATTTTATTGAAATACCTTAAATACTGATTTTTACTCCCTGAACACGATATATTTCTCGATTTCCAGTAATTTGGTTGCAATTCTCCTTGGCATATCCTGAATAGTTTTAACGCTTCTTTTGTAATCAATAAAAGAACACAAAAGGCTTATGAATTATTACAAACCCATATTGACCGTTTGAGAAATACATTTTACCGTAGTTCTTAGATATGCAGGTTGTAATATTTCATAAATAGACATTTAAGACACATTCTTATATTTATATTACACATTGAGTTGATTAAGATCATCAATATCGGTGGCAAATGCCACACTCTGTTCAACAAACTACTTTAATATTTAAAAAAATACGTGAAATATAAAATTAGTCTACTATTTATGTACAATTTCCACAGCCTAATATACACATTGTACTGGAATCTACTAAGCTCATTATTATCATCAGTACAGCATAGGAGTTTATTTGTGTCGTATTTTCCAGCTTCGTCAAATTTGCACCGTGTTTGTCGCTTTTGGAACTAATCTCAATTTGAAGGAAAAAATATTTGTAGCTTTATCTTGGATGGCGAAGGCGTCTGTTCAGGTAAGCTAAATAATTAGTGAGCTGATTTACTTGTGTTGGTTTGATTTACTGATTACTTACTTATATTTTATTGATTAATTATTATTACTTAATACTTATTGATTTACACCAAACTGATTTACAGTTTGGTGGTAGATTATTCTTAACAATTTATATATTTTCCCTTCTTAAATAAGCCTCTTAATAAGTTACAGGTACTCCATAACGTCTAAACTAGCACGATACTTCATACAATAATGGGAATTTAATTGCGAAGGCATCATATATTTGTGAATGTCTCTTTACCGATGTACCACAATATGATATACTCTTTTTTCAAAAAATTGTCTTTAATTCCTTGTGGGAAACAGTTTAGATCATGAATATACATGGGGAATGTTTGCAGTTCATCTAAACCGCTGTTCTTATTTATTTACATGTCAAACATTTAGGACAAGCCCAAATACAATTTTACAGTTCAAATAAATAAAAAGATATATTTATGCTCATTTGATGATATATTTGATGCCCTGCATTTACCCACTGTGAAACAAAATCATTATACAACTAACTGAGCATCGTTGCTCTGGCCACAAAAAAACATTGCAGTAGTTGAAAATCATATGAGAATCTTAACTTAAATTTAAATTTACGAAAAAAAATAATAATCTATATATTTCAACAAGGGAAAGTTCATCATTTTTACTGAATAATTAGCATCATAATACTAGTTTTGAATTAAAATTTACTTGTATTAAAAATATCTAAAACTATACTATTTTAAATAAGCATAATCTAATATTTCATTATAAAATCGCATCATTCGGTGCAAAGGAGATGTCGCATTGGTCAACGTGCGCGCATAGGGTACAGCAAACAAAGACCTAGTTTTGCTGTTGAAAGCCGGAACACGAAATGACAAGCTTAGTAACAATTCCGGGTCATCCAACATTCCATTAATCAATTTAAAAAAAACATCAGACCGATCAATTTCTTTCTTACACAGAGCCAATTGAAGCCAAATAATAACAATACATCATTATACGGAACTTGATGCGGATATAAATAATTATATATTTTTTAAATCTAAGTAGCTTAGATTGTAACTTTTCAATTAAATCAGAATCAACTTTGAAAACAGGATTCCACACACAGGCAGCTTATTCAAGCCTAGACTTGACAAAGGCATATTACAAACGGTACAGGGTTAAAGTTTGAGTAAAGTGAACACTGCTACGAAATAAAAACCCGAGCAATCTATAACCTGATGCAACAATACTAATAATTATATTCTGCTGGAAAGAGAGGGAACTGATAAAAGTGACGCCCAAATCGTTAATCTCATCCTCTCTTTTTTTATTCTCTGTTTGTACAATAATTAAAAATTATAGGATTTCTTTGCAACATTACATATTTTTTTATGTTAAAAGTCATCCTACCTATTTTCCTCTGCCCACCTAAGAACTCTCCACAAATCCAGCTGCAAAGCTTCTGCATCTTCAGGGCAACGTATTAATTGGAAAATTTTAAAGTCATCAGCAAAGAGAAGACTTTTCGAATTCTTTACCTCTTAAACAATGCCATTAATCCATTATATGAAAGAGACAAGGGCCAAGATTTGACCCCTGTGAGACCCCCGACTGAACCAAATGAGTACTTGACAAAAATCCTCCATATGAAATAAACTGAGTTCCATTAACTACATATGTCTAAAAATTAATAATCTTTTGGAAAATCCATAACGGTGCGATTACTCAAGAGAATCTGATGATCAACTTTATCAAATGCCTTCGCCAGGTCCAAGTACAGGCAATCTGTCTGGACCTTAGAATCAAAACCAGCGTGTACAAATTTAGAAAGATTTAGTTAGAAATGTTAAGATTATTTTCAACTGATTTATTTGGTATGAAACCATCTCGACAGTCGGATATTTATTTTTGCATATGAGAAAAAGTATACCTATAAATTATTTTCTCAATAATCTTTGCTGGTTTATAACAAAACTAAGACATCACTAACCATATGACTTCACTAACCAAATGTTCACTGTTAACGTCACTATTCCAAATTTTGGTTGCGCAAATTGCTAACACCCCCACCCCCCGGAGCTAGACAAATGTCAAAATACTCCCCCAAGTATATGTACTGTTTTCTATAACCAGCCTATCGTCAATATTTTACGTTTATTATTCATTCACTAAGTGTGTTTTTTATGCAATTTGATTCTTGTCTAAAACATAACTCTTGATTTTTTCCTTCAGACATTTGTATGTATTTCTTCTATTTTTTTATTATTTTCTCGTATCTACTTTATTTTATTAGAATAACCAGAGTTGGATGTTCACATTTTCTATCGTTGGTATCGTTTACAACTTGGATGTCATGCAGTAACTCCTTTGAGAATTGGGCAGTAATGTATAACATTTGTTAATTAGAATTATATGTTTTTGTTTTATTTTACCAGTAATATACGAAACCCCATCACAGATCAACACTAAAATTTAACGTAAACTTTATGTAATGATGTTAGTAATGTCTTTTAGAGGTTGTTTAAGACATATCATATTTTTGAGGACAAAATAGTTAAAGGGGAATAATATATAAACCTTTATATTTAAATATATTTAGGTACAAGTGAGTAAGGTAAAAGCAAATGACAGTGACAATTGTACAGGCCGCACTAGCACCCGTGGCGCTAAGCGTGGTCACGGAGATGGGCAAGAAGCCTGGCTCGGTGGAGTATGAGAGCGCAAAGGTGGTTCTCATGTTCTGCGTCCTCTCCATAGCCCTCACCGCCCCCATCGGCGCTATACTCATCACCATCACAGGTATGTCTATTTAAGGAGAGACTGCATTATACATACTGTTACCATAGCTAGCGAAACGGTAGGTCAAAGGCAGCCCACTGTCTAGTGGGTAAATAGAGCTGGGTGATAATTTAGTTAGGACCTATACTATTTGCATATACAAGTACGGTAGTAAAAAAATAATGACAGCTTTAAAAGCAGGGAAAGTTAAACATTTTGCTCATTTACATGTTTCTTTAATTTTACAAGGGGTATAAAATAATAGGATGGGGTTATTAAAACCTATTACTAAGGGTCCAGTCCACCCCAACCGTAGTAGTGTTAAACGAAGTTCAGAATAATCCAGTTTTAGAACGCATTGATCATATTAACAATGGCAATTATCAGGATAGAGACTAGATAACTGTACTTCCCCTGCCATTTTAATTTTTTATTTTACAGTCAAAGAATTTTGAATCGCGTTTATTAATAACAAACAATTACAGTAGTTGTTTATTTTAAGTTGTATACCTGACTTTTTTATTGAATAGTCATAGTTAGGCATGATCAAAATCTTCATCATCTATTAAATCCTCTTCACTGTGCATTTTTAAAACAGTTATTAATTTGATAAAAACAGCATTATTTTAAACCTCGACAACGCTCAATTATCTTATCTTGGTTGTTATTTAGTCACTCCAATGTTGATTTAGCCGCTTTAATATAGTTCTAAAAGAAGTTTTTATTGGATCAGTTTTTAAAAGTTGTAATTAGTATGTTGAGGAAAGTTGTAAGTTTTTACGTGGAAATTTATGTATATTCATCCCATTTTGAGGAGATTCAACATCATTGCACAGGTTAGAAGAGCATAACAGCGTGTAATTTTGGTTAAAATATATGACACAGCAGACCTTGATGTTCTGTTCTTAGACGTTTTGGTATATAGCCATGAACAACATTAGTGATAATATCTATAAGCGGAGATTATAATGATGATGTCTGTTCGGCCAGGCACGAAGCTGCTGACGAAGACGATCCCCGGGCCGCCGGAGGGCTGGAGACACCACGCGAGGCCCTCCCTCAGGGACATCACGGTGATCGACCAGGGAAAGGACGAGGACGACATCGAGAGGAGGTCCGCCTCGTCAAGGCACCACTCGCCGCACTCTCTGCGACGCCAGCTTCCCAACGTCGTCGTCACCCAGCAGCCATAGCCGCAGCTGCAGCCTCAGCTCGGCTCCCTCGGTGGTGTCATTCATCAGATACCATCTCTTTAAGGTGTTATTACTATGGATATTGTCATAAGGGGTTATACTTGGACTGAATACATCAATTATTTGTTTGAAGTTAGCCATAACATTCATATAGAGGGTTATAACTTTTATAACGTTAGGCAACCTTTCATCACTAATGGAATTCTAGTCCATCCGAGTCAAAATATCCTTTAAACTAGACCTAGTAGACAATATAGTATTAGGACATCAACATAAAAAAATTAATGGAAAATGTTTCTCTTAAATTCAAATTGGAATAATGTTTGAGAAGTCAATAATTAATAATCCTAAAAAAAGCTCATTTAAACACTTAGTTAGAAATGTGAACCATAAGTATAGTTAACAGCATTTTTTTAAACATATTTTTATCATGAGAAATCAAGCAGTGCATGTTTTAACGGACTCTCAAAAATGGCGACATTAGGAGCAACACCCCTAGAGTACTAGATCTGTGTAACGAATGTCAACAACTTGCTTCGTCAAAAAATTCGGGTAGTAGCATGAGAGTTCAAGTAACCTGCCTTGAGTTCAATTATTTTATAAAGAAGCAACAATTTTTTTTCCTGACATATAATTTTTTATAAGAATAAAACTATCCGTAAGACTGTGACATGACTCTGAATGTAAAAAATATTTATGCCGGATTTCAAAATACACCAATTACAACAAATATTAAAATTTTTCACGCAATTGAGATTAAATGTGTAGTTTTATAAGAGTGCTAATTTTATATAGTTTTACAAATATTATTTTTAATTTGTCTGATTTAACTACTCGCCCACGTAAGGAATGTGAAAAACGTTTTTAGTAGAGACTGTTTGTGTAGAGACTAAACAAGTTTTTTATAGGGAAAGTGCTTCCTCATAAGGTTTACTTAGAAGTATTATAGATGTACTAGTTGTAATGCGTTTAAACGGATGGCCTTATCAATACTGTTAGCCAAACTTGAATATTTAAGACCGTGTTTTGTTGGTAAATTTAACCGTGACGGATGTAAAAACACATTTCAGATTCACACGTTAACTATGGTATAAAATAATTCTATGGCTAATGCTAACGTTAATCTTGAACAAGTTTGGAAAAGTCGACTAGTGCATATTTTCAATTATGAATATATCATTAGGTTAGGCTTTATATCTCGTAATAAAATACAAATTATTAAGCCTACACATAAAACTATTTAACAATATCTTTTAAAGCTAAAAATGTTCTGCTGCCTAAACAAATGTTTTGTGACTTTTACCAAGTTAAAATGTGATGCGATGGAGATAACAAGGTATATTCTGTTATATTTTTATATTGCTATAGTACTCGTAATATAAGTTATATTGGGAGTTGTTTACGAATTGATATAGTTATATGTCATAAATTTCATCAAATATGATTGTGATGAGTTTTATTTTTCTATTTTCAATTTGGAATTGATTGAATATTTGAAATTGCGATTTTATTGAGCACTTACGGTAAAACTATAATGCTTAATAGTGGATAATAGCTTAGTAGTGAACGATAAAAGTTACGTACTTAATTTCCTCTATTTTGTAATATATATACGGTTATTGCAGATTAGAATAAGTCGATAGATACAGTTGTGATATTGTAGATGTATGGATTTTAGTCTAAATAACTGTAATAATAATATGTTATGATTGCATTGTTTTTTCTGCTCATTGACCTGTTCCTTTAATGAAAAAAACTGATATTTATATTAAAAGCTAAATAATTAACAAGTCCTAAAAAATGCCGGCATATTATTAGTCAATCAATTGACATGGTGTATACCTACTGTAAAGAGGTTCTAATTTTATTTTCTACTTGTACATGTCTTACCTCTGAGAGGAAGGTGTTGGCAATTTGCGAGAACATAATTAGAAACAGTGGCATATTTTTTTAGTGACGTTAATAAAAAAAACTGTTTAGATGAACTAAAAAAAATCCCTTAAAAATCCGTTAATCCATGATTAACGAGATTAATGAGATTATCAACATAAAATTAGATTAGAATTAATTAATCAATTAATTAGATTAGATTATGAGATTAATGAGATTTAATGAGATGATTAATAAGGTTTAATCCATGATCAATCCTATTTTCTACAGGGAATTAAATGCAAATATTTGTATTTTACTTTCTTTTGTTACGTCTTTGTCAATGGAATTTTTACGGGAGATTAGTTAACACGTCTAATGGAGAGCGGTCCTAACCCAACAAATTTTAATTCTAATCCTGATTTATTGGCAAGTTCGGATTTTTCTGCCGTTTTGAATTAACTTGGCCATTGAATGACCAAATATATGATATTATATTAAAAGTATTTTCTTACTTCTGTACTTCATAGACATATTGGCCAGCCGCTAAAAAAAATTAAAATTATGGTTATATTTGTGAAAGTTACTTGGAGACATTTTCGAAAATACTGTATTATATTTGATACCGTATTCAAAATTATACTCAAATAAGTTTGTATATAAATGCTATTTTAAAAGCGTGTAGGCCTATTCAATGAGTTACTAGTGTAACTCAAAATGGGTTTTGTTTGAATATTCATCCGGGGTTTCTGCAGATAAAATAATATCATACCATAGTAATTAATGTAAGTAAACACGGGCGATGGCCGTGGGGATGGAAACTGCTAGCCATAATATCACGGAACTACTAGCCGTAATATCACGGAACGGCTAGCCATAATATCACGGAACTGCTGGCCATAATATCACGGAACTACTAGCCGTAATATCACGGAACTGCTGGCCATAATATCACGGAATTGCTAGCCGTAATATCACGGAACTGCCAGCCATAATATCACGGAACTACTAGCCGTAATATCACGGAACTGCTAGCCGTAATATCACGGAACTGCTAGCCGTAATATCACGGAAGTGCTAGCCATAATATCACGGAACTGCTAGCCATAATATCACGGAACCGCTAGCCATAATATCACGGAACTGCTAGCCATAATATCACGGAACTGCTAGCCGTAATATCACGGAACTGCTAGCCGTAATATCACGGAACTGCTAGCCATAATATCACGGAACTACTAGCCATAATATCACGGAACTGCTAGCCATAATATCACGGAACTGCTAGCCATAATATCACGGAACTGCTAGCCGTAATATCACGGAACTGCTAGCCGTAATATCACGGAACTGCTAGCCGTAATATCACGGAACTGCTAGCCATAATATCACGGAACTGCTAGCCATAATATCACGGAACTGCTAGCCATAATATCACGGAACTGCTAGCCATAATATCACGGAACTGCTAGCCATAATATCACGGAACTGCTAGCCATAATATCACGGAACTGCTAGCCATAATATCACGGAACTGCTAGCCGTAATATCACGGAACTGCTAGCCGTAATATCACGGAACTGCTAGCCATAATATCACGGAACTGCTAGCCATAATATCACGGAACTGCTAGCCATAATATCACGGAACTACTAGCCGTAACATCACGGAACTGCTAGCCATAATATCACGGAACTGCTAGCCATAATATCACAGAACTACTAGCCATAATATCGCAGAACTACTAGCCGTAACATCACGGAACTGCTAGCCATAATATCACGGAACTGCTAGCCATAATATCACAGAACTACTAGCCGTAATATCACGGGACTGCTAGCCATAATATCACGGAACTGCTAGCCATAATATCACGGAACTGCTAGCCGTAATATCACAAAACTGCTAGCCAAAATATCACGGAACTACTAGCCGTAGCATCACGGAACCGCTAGCCATAATATCACGGAACTGCTAGCCATAATATCACGGAACTACTAGCCGTAACATCACGGAACCGCTAGCCATAATATCACGGAACTGCTAGCCGTAATATCACGGAACTGCTAGCCATAATATCACGGAACTGCTAGCCGTAATATTACGGCACTGCTAGCCGTAATATCACGGAACTTCTAGCCATACTATCACGGAACTGCTAGCCATAATATCACGGAACTGCTAGCCATAATATCACGGAACTACTAGCCGTAACATCACGGAACTTCTAGCCATAATATCACGGAACTGCTAGCCATAATATCACGGAACTACTAGCCGTAATATCACGGGACTGCTAGCCATAATATCACGGAACTGATAGCCATAATATCACGGAACTGCTAGCCATAATATCACGGAACTGCTAGCCGTAATATCACGGAACTGCTAGCCAAAATATCACGGAACTACTAGCCGTAACATCACGGAACCGCTAGCCATAATATCGCGGAACTGCTAGCCATAATATCACGGAACTGCTAGCCGTAATATCACGGAACTGCTAGTTATAATATCACGGAACTGCTAGCCGTAATATTACGGCACTGCTAGCCGTAATATCACGGAACTTCTAGCCATACTATCACGGAACTGCTAGCCATAATATCACGGAACTGCTAGCCATAATATCACGGAACTACTAGCCGTAATATCACGGAACTGCTAGCCATAATATCACGGAACTGCTAGCCATAATATCACGGAACTACTAGCCGTAATATCACGGAACTGCTAGCCATAATATCACGGAACTACTAGCCGTAATATCACGGAACTGCTAGCCATAATATCACGGAACTGCTAGCCATAATATCACGGAACTGCTAGCCGTAATATCACGGAACTGCTAGCCATAATATCACGGAACTGCTAGCCATAATATCACGGAACTGCTAGCCATAATATCACGGAACTGCTAGCCGTAATATCACGGAACTGCTAGCCATAATATCACGGAACTGCTAGCACCGCTAGCCATAATATCACGGAACTGCTAGCCATAATATCACGGAACTGCTAGCCGTAATATCACGGAACTGCTAGCCATAATATCACGGAACTGCTAGCCGTAATATTACGGAACTGCTAGCCGTAATATCACGGAACTTCTAGCCATACTATCACGGAACTGCTAGCCATAATATCACGGAACTGCTAGCCATAATATCACGGAACTACTAGCCGTAACATCACGGAACTGCTAGCCATAATATCACGGAACTGCTAGCCATAATATCACGGAACTACTAGCCGTAATATCACGGAACTGCTAGCCATAATATCACGGAACTACTAGCCGTAATATCACGGGACTGCTAGCCATAATATCACGGAACTGCTAGCCATAATATCACGGAACTGCTAGCCGTAATATCACGGAACTGCTAGCCGTAAGGTCCTTTATCCTGCATCCTTTATACGGATCGTATAGATCTTAAGATACTTATTATTATGACTAAATACTTACGATTAATCAAGATATGGTAATTAAAAAACTAAACGGAAAGATAAAATCAATTGTGTTCTCATGTATTTAGTTGAATTTAATTAGAAAATGTGTATCATAAGTCAAACTTGGTTTATGCCAAGATAATATTTGAATGCAGTATAATTTTAAAAGAGGTTTTAAATCATTTATAAATGTAAACAAACTAATATTGATTTTAATTTAACAGGTTACTTATTAACATGTTCAAAAACCGCATGTTCTGTAAAACTTGCTAAATGTTGCTAATATTGCCAAAAAGTGTTTTTGAGGGATAATTAATTCTATATATTTTATGGGTCAGTGTAAAGTAAACAAATACCTTCTCCAAAAGGTATAGAATAATTAAAATAGTTTCATCATAATAGTAGCATTATTAAAAAAAAATAAAATAATTGTCAAAATGCCTCAAACTTGTACATATACATACATATACTGTATTATATTTAGGATTTACCAAGGATATGATAGAATTGTAAATGCGCTATTCATTGCTTAAATATTTATGTTTGAAATGAATTAATCAATCATGGATGGAGCTTAAGACTAAAGAACTGATAAAAGATTGTCTAAGGAATTAAATTGTTCAAGAAGACTGATCGACCATCAGCTACTTTTCGACGGAGCAATGAATATCTCTAGCTGGCTTTTATTAGTAATTAGACTCAAAAGTTTCTCCATTCACATTATTGTAAGCTATAATATAGTAAGACTTAAATAACAATAAATGTGTGAATAAATATTACCTAAACCATAAGTTTTACAAAATGTGATATATAATACACACAATTTTAATACGTTTAAATTATTTAATAGTCATTATTATTTAATGTTATAGTCATGGTCATACTGATACTGAAATAGTTCTAATCCATTAATTACTCATTTCGAATAGGGTTGAAATATTAATGGAAATCTATTATTAACAATCTGTTCATTAAAAATTGTTTACACTTCTTTCACTTCCTAATGAAATTCGTGCTGCTTTGGCTACCTATATTTTTATTTTTTCGTTTTATATTCTGAGTTTAAAATTACAAATACATCTGAACCGAAATATAAGTCGCTGTAAAGTAAACAAGCATGATGGAGAGCTGAGGACACAGTCGCCAACAATGCTGAGTCTCGGAGTTTGATTAAAACAAAGATGGCCGGTTTGGACCCGACAGTTACTTTGTATTTAAACTAACAACCACAACCGGAGCTTTTAATTAAAGCCTTTCTCGTCCCAAGTTTAATAGATACATTCGTGCTGCAGTCAAAAATTTAACGCTTAGTGCTCTACGGATTAACACAGGTGAGTGATAAATCTCCAGTAAAATATATATGCTACCGATTGATTCTACTACTGAAGCATTATTTTGATGACTCTTATCTAAATGGGGTTAAGTAAGTTTCTAATTTATATCTTATGGGAAAAAAACTAAATTCCCATATTTAAAAAGAAAAAATGAGAAATTAAATCCCCAAAGCTCTAACCTAAGGCCCTTACTTCATTTAGGTAGACTGGCAAACAGATGTGCAGATATTACGGATTCACGGACCCTCCAAATGGATATTTTCACTCTAAGCTGGAAATGCGTTATAATACAATATAAAATATATACAGTACTAACTGTTCCCATAGCTTTATGATAGTGAATGAAATATACGATTTTAATCGTATATTTCAATCGTAAATTGTTTTCCTTATTATGTATAAGAATTACTTTAGAATTGTATTTTTAAACTATTTATCAAGATACACATTATTCAAAAAAATATTTTACTGTTTCCCTAACTATTAGAAAATAAGCGGTCAGGTTAGCGACTCTGGATAGTAGCCAGGCAAAGCTGCCAACGTAAATCTCCCATTGACAAATAGCTACGGAGATAACCGCCCAGTTAGTTGTTTTTATTGGGGAATTCAGGTGGTTTTTTAATTATTTTAAAACGTGTTTTCATTTGTTTTTTTTTTAATTCCCGTGTTCTCAGGGAATTTGGGAAGGAGTCATCTTCATGTCATGATGAAAGAAAATTTCAGATTACTGGCGTTACCCGTCGCACGTTGCTCCGACGTACAAAACATACTAACTAGGTTTGGATTTGCTGGCAAATACGAATCATATTAATTATTCAATTATTATCACTGTTCTAACACGGTGACCCACTAGCTACTAAGTAAAGAATGTGAAACGGAACTTTTATCAATACGAAATATAGTCAACCATGTAAGCCCAACTGTAAGCCTAGTCCTTTTTAACAAAACATTAAATACGGTGTTACTTAACATATAAATATTACATTACATCGTCCCAGGTAATAAAAATTAAAATTTCTGTTCGATTGTACAGAGAAAAGGTAGGGTTAAATGTAGAACAGTCAACTCCTAGTATTTTTTATTTACTTAATACTTTTTAACCTCAATTGCTCAATACTTATGCTAGTTGAGTTCAAGTTAAAGCCTGCGAGTGGGGCTGTCAAGGAACAGTTGCTGAGATAGCCACAAAGAGTAGCCAGAAGTGACGCCAGATGATCGTTTGACCTACTAGACCAGCGTGTTACAAATACATAACATGGGCTGGTCCAATAGCTACCGCACCGGTCTATAAATTGTCAAATAGTAACGCCATGATAATTTATTACTTCCTCTGTGTTCAAGTTGTACGGTTAGTGGACATATTTCGGTAAGAACTGGCCATCTTCATCCACCACATAGGCATAGGTTCCTCTAAACAAGCCCAATCTTCCAAATTATATCAACGAGATAACGTAACACATATCAATTAACACATTTATTACTTCTTGCTTACGATTCTCCAGCCAATAGGCTCTTTCGGAATAATTGAGTATAAACTGAAACCCTTCTTAAACTGCCACAAAAAGTTTTATACATTTAAGGTGTAGGCTACGTACAAAAGGGTCTCTCATGAGTTATATTTTATGCTTGAATTTTCAAACAAACCTTAGTTATTTTCTCTTGAGAATAAGGTCTAAATTTGAACTTTAATTTTGTTTTTGCAACGTAGCTAACGTAAAAAATTAGTCATTGAAACCAGGATTAAATGTGAAACTTGAGAAGGTTGTTTTTTTAGTACATTACAATACAATGTCTTAATATAGTTATATTAAAAGATATTGTTGTTTAATAATTTCAAATTGGTATATTTAGTTTGTATGATCTAAACTTAGTTACCCTGTAAAACAATTGGAAACTGTAATAAAAGTCTATAAAATCAGTTAAAATTGTATAATTATACAAAAACTAAAGTTAAAAAAGTTATTTGGTTGTAAAAAACTACTTAAGTTTAAGTTTACTGTGATAGATGTGAAATGATAAATGTAATTGACTTCAATATAAATTTTCTGGGAAAAAATTGTCAGAAAATTCATCAGCATTCTCAAGCTTTTCAACTTTGATCTTTTTCAATATGTCTTTCCTATCTTATTTACTATATTAACTATTTCAACAGTCTACACTCACAACTCAAATTCACTTCAGAGGAAGAGCAGAATAACTCGATCAAATTCCTAGACCTGACAGTTACCAGATCTGACACCAGCCTACAATATAAAATATACAGGAAACCAACCACGACCAGCCAAACCATCCATAGCCACTCTCACCATCCTATGAATCACAAATTGGCCACTTATAATAGTTTGGTACACAGACTTTTAACAGTTCCTCTCAACCACTACATAGAAGAGATAAACACTAGTAAATACATTGCCGCTTCCAATGGTTACAAAAGCAATATTATCGACCGCATTATTTACAAACAACTCCATAAAGAAAATAAAACACCCCAAACAAAACGACAATATGTAGCTCTCGAATATGGCAACATACTTAACCACACAGTGTGACGCGAGTTAGCAAAAAACAACATCAATGTTTCCTTCAAAACAAATAACAAACTGAACAATATATTGAGGATTAAAAACCCATCTTACACTAATACTAATAACACACACAAAACCGGTATTTATAAAGTTGTCCCAGGTTTTATATTGGTCAAACAGCTAGGTCTTTTAATATCCGATACAAAGAACATTTACCAGGAAAACCCAACACCAAGTCCACCTCTTCGTACTCCAGTCATTTAATAGACAATAATCATGATTACTCCAACATTCATGATAATCTTGAGATTCTCCACCTATGCAATAAAGGCCGATTCATGGACACTATGGAGAAATTTGAGATGTATAAGGCAGTCAAAAAAGAACCAAATAATGTATTAAATTAACAAAGAGGCTTTAAATCCAACTTAGTTTATGAATCGGCAATAAAATTAACTGAGTGGTCAGCCCAACAAATGTCAACAATTGATAGGGAAGGGGGACAACAAAGGACCACACACAGCCCTGATAACGGCGATAACGCCAGTCCGGGCTAGCTTCTCTTCCGTTACGTGTCGCGTGATAATCCTGGTACCGGTCAAAATCTCTAATATGTGTTGTTTTAATGTACTTTTCGTGTCGTTTTCTGTCTGTGCTCTCAGAGTTTTTATTTTATTCTTAATGACGACCTCTGGTTCCTCTGGACAAAATTGACGCCCTCAAGTTCACCAGATGAAGACCCCACGTGGTGTCGAAACTGCAGTAGTTAGTTGAAAAAAACCACTGCTTAGTGATCACATTGACAGTTGAGGTATTTAAACCATTCATTTATTATTTTCTTGGATGTTGGATATGAGCTACACGTATTTGCGGCTTTGTTCTGGGGGGCAATGAAATCTGCGTCTGTAGAGATAGTCTTACTCATAGGAAATATTCCCGTAACTTCAAGTCCTTTAACAGCGATTTCTCCAGTTTGTTCTTTGAGGTGAGCTCCCTCAAACAGCTCATGGGGGATTCTACTTTGCTCAATGGTTAGACCAGTTTCATCTGCATTGTATCCTCTGTCATAAATAAATTTATACCTCTCATAAATATCCTTTAATAGATAGCAGAAAATCTCCATTATTTATTTGTTGAATCCAAGAGCACGAGAAGGGGCTTAATCAGTGGCCGTTCTTTCTCATGGCATTGTAAAAAGAGATCTACTCAATATCCTCCGGCCGGACCGTCCTTAAATAGATGATTCAACCCATTTCCTTGAAAAGCCGCCAGTTGAAAATCCATACGATGTAGACAAATCCAAAAAAACTTGTTTTCCATATGAAGCAAATAAGCAGCTAGTTGCATTTATAAATCCTTCTCCAAAACTGGGTTTCTCCCAATTTTCCTTGAAATAAATTTAGAAGGAGATATCTCAGTTTTTTCTCAGAGTCTGTAATGTCCTTGGAACACTAAATGTTATAACAGCTGTTAGAGTCCCTATTATATTTTTAATTTTTCTAACTGCACTAATTGTTTTTTCTATATCTGCTACATTCTAGTTATTCATTTTATTCTTTGGAATGTAAGTAGGCCTAATTAGAGTTTTTTCGGCATTCTGGAATAAAAACGGCAAGGATAAAAATATTGAAAAATTTGTCTAAAATCTGGCTATGGCCCATATTTAGGCCAGCGTCGGTAGCCCAAATTTGGGCCTTTATTATAGCGTCAGTTTGAGGTTAATAGCTCACAAACTAAAAAGAGAAACGGTTATAGGTTTATACATATTACAACCTTCGCATACCTACAGCCTAGCATAGTAAAGATAATAACACTTTTAAAATATAGTATTATAAAATAAGGAATGCATACCTGCAATAGATTTTCGATAGTATGCAACTAAAATTTATTCACTGCACGAGCACATGGACACGGCTGGACGGCTAGTTCAGCCGTCAAGCCGTCGTTGAATTGACATGGTACGTTTCATAGTGTAGCCGCTAGATTGCAGCATCTCCTTATACCAATTAGGCCTACTGTGCCTTCCCAAATTTAGACGTTAGCCCAATTTTGGAACTCTTCTCTATTTAACATGAACCACAGCGTCCATAAGCTCTATAAGTTACTGAAGTCCTGTTTATAATCATAAAATGTGTGTGGTGCGGAGATAATAACCTGATCGGGACATAGAGTGAAATTAAACCGACGTTGAACGCCATTAACTATGCAGGCCAGATGATGATTGAATTCTGTTTTCATCGAACTGTCGAGCACAAGCAATGGCCAATCTGAAAACACGGAACAGGCAACCTCCGTATTTAATCTTGTTCTCTACACGGAAAATCAAAATATAACTAAAATTTGTGTGATTTTATATGATTACATTTACCTAAATCTATCTGTGAGCGTCAACAAAAGTATCAAGGGTGAAACAAAATCTTGTTTTCAAAAAGTTCATTGCTTTAATTTTGATAAAGTTGATTTTTGTAATGTTAAAACTTTGCATAAACTGCAAGAGTTGAAAATAAATATAAATTTAACATGATACTAACCATAAATAAGGATTTCATGATTTATTATTTTATTTTCAGACGATGTTAAGAAATATGAAATAATGACCAAGGCTATATGAACCACCGAGAAACAGACTTTAATTAAAACAAAGAAGTGAATCAGCCCTCAAGTGCGCCGCTGTATTTATGCACTTCTCGCTAACCTTTTAATTAAAGCTTAGCTTTCAATATTAGTTTTTAATTTTGGGCTATATTTTTTAGTCTTGGTAAAGTACAGCCAACCAGAAATAATACATAGCAGATTTAATTCTAATACAGTATTGTTCTAAGGACTAAAAAAGAACATAATAAATCAATGTATTATTATTTTTAAAAAAAGTAAACGGAAGCTTAAGTTATTCCAAATAATTCTCAAGTTGTTTTAATGATACTAAATAAACTACAGCACTGAGCAAGTTTATCAGTGCATAACTGAATGAGTTATTGAATAACAGTATTATTGAAACTGATGAAATTGTTTCATTTTCAATTATCATGAATAAATTTAAAATGGATTTTAAATCCTAGGAGATTAAGAAAGTAGTAATATTTTATTGATATATTCAATTATATTTTTGGAAAGATACATAACTATATATATTTATCCAAGCATATGGGTAAACAATTATTTTTTTATCTCTATATATAAAAATGAATGTATGTATGTATGTTCTTTATGCATAGCCAAAATACTCATCCGATTGCCATGAAAATTTAAGAAGTTTGTCTATATGTGTTCAGGAAGGTTTTAGCAAAAAAAGTTTCGAAAACTCAATAGGTTTCTATTTTATGGCGTTTTAAATGTCTATTGTTAATCTTATGTGGAGTAAGTTTGTTTACAAATTATCTACTATCAAAACATTTGGTGTCTTAAGCTACAGCTGTTTGATTTACTTTCCATTGGCAATATGCTTTACTTTACAATGCAATCTGAATCATTCATTAATTTAAAACTATTAAGTAAATGTATGCTGTACAAAATGAACAGCTATATTCACCACTCAAATAGTTTACGGTTTTTGGAATTATGTATTTTTTCTGTCTGATTAAAAGTCGCCTGTTTATATGTTGGCCAAATAAAAAATAACTAAAATGTTTATACATATTACGTTATTATAATAATCAGCTGTATTATAATAAAAGCAGTATTACGGTTAGGTTTTGTTTGGGTTTAGGTTGGATGGCCCGAAATGGCCACAAAATTTAAATATGAAATTTTATAAAAAAGTAGAGAACTTTGGGGCTGCAGAGTTTTAGCTGAGCCTGCCATTGGCAAAACAGAAAAAACAGAGCACGACTGAGTCGTCAGTCGTCAGTCACTTCAGAGCCACGGCTCTACCGAAGATACGAAACATAAAATGAACGAAAAACGATTTATAAGATATTATTGATACAATAATTATTAGAGATTTTTGTAGGGAAATCAATCCATCCTTTTGAATATTCAATAAGTATTAATCAAGCATAAATCATTATTTAAGTAATCAGCGTTAAATTGAATATTATTTCCTGTCCATGTAAAACACAATATTTACTGAATTTAATTAAACATTAAATTGAATGAATTGAATTTAATTCTTGTTTAGGAACGTTAAAACGGCATTTTACTCGAATAAACTTAAATATAATCTGTATTCAACAAACATAAGATTTTACTGAATTAAATCAGATATAAATTTTAATAGGTAGTTAGGTCCATGAAAATACGACCCATCCCTCAATGTTAATAATAAGTAAGCTGAATAATATCTGTGGAAATGCAGTACTTACTATCTTGACAGTAGGCCCGCGTAAAGCGGAGCTACCTCGTAAGGGAAGTCTCGGAGAATTGAACCCTTCGTTAATCTGTGTTATTTTGGATCTATGTTGACCGATGGGCCTTGGTTCTGGTAACCAGGTCTCGCCATCTCAGGTTCACTACATCCAAAATAAAGTATCGAAGTAAACTACAGGAATTTAATCATTTTGGAGCCCCGGAACGAACCCCCGCTCGAGTCACTATCCGGACACTCTTCGAGAAGTAGGCCTATCATTTGCTCAAAATAATTTAATTGAGGTAAGAATACGTCAAAAAAGAATAACTATGACTAAATTAAAAATAATACTTACTCGTCTGTCACGACCTTTTGTTCGAAGAAGTGTAATATTTATATAGAATGGAAAACCAAACAAACAATTAAAAATAATTTCTTAGGAGAGACGTTTTTTACATATAGATACTAATTTTGGTAAAGAAATATTCACAACTGTATATTGTAAAAATATTTGGTACTTTTACCTAAGTTATACAGTGTTTCATAACCAACCTTTTGACGTATTGTTTTTGGTCCAATACATAATCTAAACATATGTACTTCATGTTACCCCACGTTTACTAACGTTTTTTAAATTGCGGCCTTTCAAACATTTCAAGTAACGGTTACTTCAAAACTCAAATTCTTATAATGATTCAACAATATTAACTTTATATTATAATCTTAACAATTATTAAAATACCCCCGTCGCAGCAGATCTGCGTACTCAGCGAATTTCCAAATCAACATCTGTCCATAAATAAAGGAGTTTGCCTATTCCCTATATGATTAATATGGGAAAGGAGTATGCAGGTTTGCTGCCATGATAAACACATAAACTATGATAAGCATAAAATTTAAGCATAAATGGATATATCTCAACCACATGAAGCTAAATATCAAGTTTTATCCAAAAATATTGATTAATATGGGAAATATTAATTTTTCCCTATCATCCATAAGATTAACATTGGAGCCCCACAATACAATGTAGGCCTACTGTGTTTAGATTTTTTAATATCTCGGTAACTGTTGGAGATAGAGAAAAACTTTGAGTAACTTAATTGTGTAGTTTTTTAAGCTGATTCCATTGGTGAAATATAAAATTAGAAATTTTAAAAATTTACATGTGAAAAACGCAAAAAACCCCAAACAAAACCCCCCCAAACTACCCGTTTCCATTGACCAATATGTCTGGTTTACGAACTCGTCCGAGCATTTGTAGGAATACACGTCTCTACCAAATTTGGTCTCGATCGGACCATTTTTACGAGAGTTATCGTGTTAACAGACACATATATATACATATATACAAATAGTCAATAATATATAATATATATATATATATATATATATATATATATATATATATAAATTTTAACGACTATTGTTTTTGGACTCTGGGCACCTAAAGACGAAAAAACATGGTCTCGGGCTTAAGTCTTACCATGAGACCTACGGTAGTAGCTTCTTCCCTATGGGAAATTCGCTAAAACCCAGCTTTTGAAGAAAGGATAAAAAACTTATAAACAAGATATGGCACGTTCAGTGTTTCAAAGCTGCTGGAGCACGTTCAATGTAGGTGATTTGTTTCATCGCTGTCAAGGATATTGGCTGAAACATTCACACAATCAAAATAATACAAACATACCACACAACATGCAATTTATGTTATAATTTTGTAATTAAAGAGTAAATCCAGGACACATGTTTTAAACTCTATCCATTCTACACTCAGTATTTACTCGTACATGCAGAGCATATAAAACTAAATTGACTATGCTATAAAGTTATACAGAAAAATACATGTATGTATATGTGTATTAGTAGTGTTTTAGGGTTATGTATGGTAGAAACTGTAACCATATCATTATATGTTCAAAAGTTATCAATTAAACAAATTATATTATATTTTGGTAGTTAAATAGTTGTAGTTGAATTTATTTGGTTAGCTAAATAAACCAACAACATATTTTAATATTTTGTAAGCAGTAGAATATGCCACTAGAGACCATAAATCTTACTAGAGGTGTAAAACCCCAATTTGGCTCTTACTTGATATTCATAGGTTCACATATCACAACTTGGTGAATCGACTTATTCTGCCTTACTAACGCCAAATCACAATACAAATCTGATGTGTTTAACCTGATGTCTGATGTGTATAATTTGGTACCCAATAAAGTAATGGAATGTTGTTTGGGACTTATAATTATGTGCTACAAAAATAAGTAATGACCAAAGTGCAACTTGCATGTGTTTTTCTTGATTAAAAATTTCTGATTTAGTCCACAACAATGGCCCTCTACACCGTAATACAACTATGAATACAACCAACAACCTTTCATGTCTTATGTATGAGTTATCTGCCTCTGACGGCTTCATCCTCTATATCTTATGCATTCAAGGATCTCAAATTCTCTGAATAGCTTTTCCTTTCACTTCCATGTATAACTTTATAAAGTTGTGTACCGAATCAAAATATCTGAAAATCATACTATTGTCGCAATTACACTGTATACATATAGGTGTTGAAAACCGTTAGGGGAGTTAGTATGTTTTAAGGGCAACTTTGGCAGTAAGTATGTAAGTTTTTATATGAGAACTAAATTATCAGTACGATAAAAATTAATTAATAAATAAATATTCTTGGGAATAACAGTAGATACATAGATATCAAACGTCAGTGGTAAAACCAATCTCGCCTTTTTTGAAGGCCTTGTTTTAAATGCTACTAAAATATATCTTAGATTTGGATTCAGTAACTACTTCAGACTACAATAGCCAAATGACCAAATACATAACAGAGTGCCTTTATATAGTTGGTTTAAAAATACAGTATTTTAAACAATATAAACGATTGACATGGATATTTCTTAGCTCTGGGGGGGGGTGATTTTTAAGATGGAAAATATGCTACAGGTTTTCATAGAAACTACTAGAACTATTGCATTTAATTTTTAAATATAAAATAATAAGAACAGCTGTTTAGATGAACTGAAAGCATTCACTTTAGACATATCCATAATCTAGCTTTTTCCCCACAAGAAAGTAAATACAAAAATTTATAGAATGGCTACTGAAAATCCAAATAAACGAGTGATTATTTTCAGCCAGAGCATTATTTGCCTTTCTAATAGCATTAAATTAAAATTAAATTTGAGAGCCTGACATTTCGAAACAATTCTTATTTTTCAGTCATGATTGTGTAAATCTGTTCCTGAAATGAAAATGGAAATTGAAGATATTCTAATTATTTAACTCCACAATGAAAAACGGAATACTTAGGCATGCTTTTTAATATTGTTATAAAAGAGGCAATTTGATGTTTGATTATAGCGGGAGGTGAGAACCCGGGTAAGTAATAATTTATACATTGTTATTGTATTCACATACAGTACTGTTGGTAGGCACACTCTATTGAACGTAATACTGTGTACGGCTGTTTTAGCTTAACAAGTTAATGGGAGGAAGATAAGCTGTTACTTAATGGTAATAAAGAAGCTTCACTGTTCAAGAGATCCCAACAACAATATTATCATTGTTTTAGCAACACTTGCGGTAACACAATATACTTTATCAAGCCTTTGTTTGAGCGAATCACCTACCCAGAGTCCCCTGATTTGTATGCAAATACGTTTGCATAAATCAACCGACTTGAAATACTGAAGTACTTAATAGATGTAGGCTAATGAAAAATACGATTTAAAATAACGTCTTAAACACCAATACCTTTATTAGTTGATTACAGTTAAAATTACAGTTAAATATGGTTTGAATTCTTATTAAATTAACTACAGTTAATAAACTTAATTAATGGACTTTTTGACGATAACGAAAAATAAGTTTTTTTCTGGTAAATAAATCCAATACTATAATACGAGCAAGGTTTGTATATATATATATATCCAATACTATAATACGAGCAAGGTTTGTATATATATTTGCACACGGATCTCGAAAACGGCGCCGAGGAATTTCTTTAAATTTTGGAAATAGCTAATTTCCGAGTAGAAAATAAGTTCTAGATAGGTCTAATGTCCAGGAAAATTCGTGTTTTCTTGTAATATTAAGTTAAAAATCTAAAAATTCAACATTACGCTTATGGAGAATAAAATGTAAACAATACAAACCAAAACAGCTGTTTATAACCGTTTGACAGTTCTTGATTGAAGACGGCGGGGAACAATATGTGAATGGAGGTTTTTCATAAATATTTATTTCATGTATGTAATAAATGTAAAATAATCAGGTTACTAAACAATTTCTAAAAACTTAAGGGTAACATAACTGTACGAAATAAAAGCAGAAAATAGTATTTCCAAAATTTTCCGTGTTTTGATAGAAAACGTATTTGTTGTTTGAAGCCACTGTAAGAAACCAATTAATATGTGTAAATTAATATTTCTCTTTTGCTTTTCAAACCTCATGCCGTTTATATCAAAATCAGTAGGTCACAGGCTAATAATAACTGTATGGATAGTTAAACAGTAAATGATCGGCTAAAACAATTGAGTTTGGCTAAAAGACCTTAACCGGCGTTGCTCATTTGGCAGACGCCGTGGTCCAGCAGTAGTGTGTAGGCCTCGTAACAAGTAGGTCGCGTGTTCAAACCCCACCAGGGGCTATACTTTTTTAATTTTTCTAATTATTTTTTATAATACATGTATTATTCTAAACGAAATTATTCGAAACACGTGTCGTGTATAATACACGTGTTTCAAATCTTAGTTCATTTCCACAGTGTATTTTAACTTCAAGTTAAAATACACTGAAATAAGTGAAGTTAAAATACACTGTGAAAATTAACTAAGATTCGATACACGTGTCGTGTATAATGTAAGAAATAAAATGTTTGAAGGGAGCACAAGTTTATTTAATTTAATAACAACTATATTAGCTGCCCCTACTTGTGAACTACATAATCAAATATATATATTTGCTTTTAGACAGTTGTCATGGATTTTGGATGAGAGAGACGTTAAACTAGCGTATTTTGCTTATGTACAATCTTTGCTTTCTTTTGGAAGTTGGGAAGCGGGCTTTCTCTCAAAAATTAAGCCTCTCAATATAGGACAGAAAGCAATTCCGAAAGAAGGGTTCCATAAAGGCCGAAGATACTCCACAGAAGCTCTATATCGTGAGACTGGAATGCTGACAATGATACATCCTTATCTAACATTTTTGTTAATCCACATGTCTAAAAATTTCAATTTAACATTCAAACCAATTAATCACCAACATTTGACCAGATATTCACAAAGTATTGGAATTTCTGTCCTGCAATTTTTCGTTCTATATTATTAACTAACTTCTTCTGTGTATCACATTATGTTTTTCCTAAATTTAAGCCAATACATTGGATTTAGAAATTCATTTAACTCACTTTCACTTGCAGTTAAAAAAACACGTTAATGCGCTTTTGCGCGCTATTGGAATGGAGGAGGTCGAGGCTCTTATCAGACCCAACTACAACAGGTACAACCCTTGACCCTAACTTTCTCTACCTCAATTCGTTGGATTTCTTCACCAAGTATAGTGATTTTTTTAAATTTCAAATGCTTGTTGCCATCGAAGAAGGGATATGGTATCGAAATATACTTCACACTCACACTTGCACCGTATTACATTAAACTAGTACATGAACACACAATCAACAATTTGTCAATCCGTTGAAACAAAAAAAACATTTTTCAAAACATTCTTACAACTAAAATCAATCCCAAAGTCAAATGATTACCTCAGTTAATCGTTTGATTCTCTCTTTACCTAAATTTGCCATTAATTGATTCCAACTGCAGTCTACGCATAGGCATCTGCCCATATAGACCTTGGCAACAATTGAGATTTTTATCTGTAACTGTTACTATAATTATTATCTATGTCACTCTGTATTTACTTTATGTTGACTGATAGGAATGAACTATTATTTCATTTCATTCGTTTCATTCGTTTCATTCTTTTCATTCGTTTCATTCAGTTCGTTCAGTTCATTTCATTCTGTTAATTCGGGTTCATTCGGTTTATTCAATCGTTCGGCTCATTCGTTTAATACGATTCATTCGGTTCATTTGGTTCATTCGGTTCATTCGGTTCACTCGTTTCATTCATTCAATTCATTTAAAGCAAATCTTCAGCTTGATTATTAAAAATTACAATTATATATTTAGATATACAATAATTATTTTAAGTGTACAATAATTATATTGAACTATAAATTATGTATCAGTATTAAAATTCGTTATATGTCAAGTCAAAATTTTTATATTAAAAATGTAAACCAATGTAATGTAATGACGAATGATCAATGTAAAAAAGAAACAATAATTTTAATATGACCAAAAACTAGGGTTTTAGAGCTTATTATTTTATTCTCACAGTGCGTGGGTTAGTTTAAAGTAGAAAAGCCTAATCCAAAAGGTATAGATTAAGGAAATGAGGTTCATAACTATGGGATTATCTATATATGTATGTAAATTATATATTATTTTTCAGCTATGAAACTTGTATTTCTCTGTCTTCAATCCAAAATAAGAATTCTCTTATTTCTCTAATTCTACTTACTACTTTACTTATTTACTTACTACTACTTACTTACTTAATATACTGATCATAAGAGTCATGATTAGCTGTAAGTTGTGCCAAAAATTATGTTCAGACAATGAATTTCGAATAAGTTCTTAATTAACTGTGTCCTTGATGCGAGATAATATAGTTATGCTTGGACTCGGATATAACATAAATATTGACAAAACATATTTTATGTATAGTAAAACTTAAAATTTTAACATCGCTCTAAAATAACCTAAAATGTTTTTTATGTATCTGAAAATTTGTATTTAATCCGTTATACTTCCTTAGTATTATTTTAAACACCTTATTAGAACACTCACAATAATCTAAAATTTAAATTGTATAGAAGTTTAACTAATATGATAAATTAAAATAATTGGAAATATGACTAATATTCAAAATCTAAGCGTAACAATTTTAAATTCATAAAACCCTTAAATATGTTGAGTATACTAAAAGAAGATAATCTGTAAGGTAGTTCAAAAACATTTCAAAGCTATACTAAAACAATCTGTATGCCGTTACCTCTACATCAAAGTGCGCACATAGAACATCTTAATTAAAGCAACTCGACACTGATTGTAAGCCGAGAGCCAGCCAGCCCCAGCCCCTCGCAAACTGCAGACGACTCCAACCTACCATGTCATATCCAAATCCTTATCTCCTTCTACAGTAAAAACATTTATTGTATAAACGCTCTAGGGATTCTCATATTTAAGGAGCTCAGCATTTCACAGAGAAGATTAATATAAACCTTAATTTAAAATCATGGTTATATTTTATGATTCACCTAAAATTAACAGTCCACCAAACCGCTCATTATAAGGACACTTTTATAAAAAAATCCCTGTAACACGTCTTTGTGTTAATAAGTGTAATCCGCTACTTTAGGATGTTACAATGGCTGCGGTTTGGATAATTTAAACATTTAAATAAAAAAGGGCAAAAATATGACCCTAAAAAGCTATATGAGTTTAGAAGTTTTAACATAAATTGTTATGAATTCATAAAGTAAGATGTTGTAAGTGGTTGCGATTATAATGTAATATTTCATACTCCTTTATAAGTAAAACAGTAAGAGAGATTTTTTAACTAATGGGAAATTACCTATTACTGAGACCTATTATTGTAGGTCTCATGGCAAGACATAAACCCAGGATGACATAAGTATATGTGTGTGTGTGTGTGTGTGTGTGTGTGTGTGTGTGTGTGTGTGTGTGTGTGTGTGTGTGTGTGTGTGTGTGTGTGTGTGTGTGTGTGTGTGTGTGTGTGTGTGTGTGTGTGTGTGTGTGGATTCGACAAATCTCGAAAAATGGGCTGATCAAGACCAAATTTGGCAGAGACGTGTATTCCTACATTTGCTCAGACGAGTTCGTAATCCAGACATATCAGTCAATAAGAATATGTTGTTTTAGATGGATTTGTACTCAAAAATTGGGTTCTTTAAGTTTTTCATATGTAATTTAAAAAATTTAATTTTATCTTTTACCATTAGAATCACAATAAAAAACGACACAATTTAGTTACTTAAAGGTTTTCTCTATCTCCAATGGCTAACGAGATATTAAAAATCTAAATCCACTAAGATGTATTTTGGGGCTTTTTTATATAAGAAGATAAACAATGGCTTATCTTCTTGCTTATCTTCTTAAGAGAACATGGGGATTGAGTAAGTAGGATACCTGCCACAGGAAACAACTAAATTTAGATTTTCAGTAAAATCATTAAAACCAACCTATATGAAGCTATAAAATTAAACAAAAAATGTTAATATCCAAAATCCAAACTACTACTGGAACACTTAGACCCTCCTTACCCTGCTTTGTCCTTTGCCATTATCGCCATACTTGTCTTACCTAAAAAATTAAAATGTGCTTGCATTCCAAACTAGCACTAAGCGTATCTCCATCCCTGTTCATTACTGTAAAAAATCGTTGTAAGAAAATATTTTAGCAATTAGAAAATAATTACCGTAAAAATACATTAGTTTACCACTATTTATTTACAGTGTCTTGCATATATACATAACAAATTATAACGAAACACTTAAATATAGTAGACTATAACAATATTAATGCTAATATAATTATTGTTTGAATTATAGCTATGTCGTGAAATATTTTAATTATATTTATCCACTCTATAAGTGGATAAGTTTCATTAGGAACACTTTTATAACTTGTACTGTAAGCATGATTACATTTAAAAATAATACAAAATGGTTTTGTAATACAGCTTTTATTTATATTTCTATAGTTTTTAGGGGCACACGTACGGGGCTAAAAGGGCTGTATGCCCCCCTCAAGAAACAATTACACGTTCTTTTTAAATTCACGGATGTTAGATTAATTACGTGCTAATAAAATTTGATTGCAAAGAAATAAGAAATTGAAGTTTGGCTAGTTTGTCTCTAACGAGAGAACACGTCACATCACGTCAATGCAATTGATTTTCATAATAAAACACTCATTCAAGGTTTACATAAATGATCACTTATTAACGACTAATATCAACTACTATACAAAACTATACCAACCAGCACAGTAGAGTGCTCGTTTTCACTCCTTTAAATACAAGACATGCTTTAGAAACGTGATGTCTGAGAGTAGGCTAAATTACTTCTCCATTCTCCCAATATCTACAGGGAAATTTCAGTTAACAAGTACAGTGTATACTGATGGAGACCCAAAGAAGAGTTAATTTTGTTTTCTAAGACTGCCGATATAAAAGGATTTATCATCTTTCTTGACAATTTTACAGTTATTTTGAAAATATGTTCCATCTTAGGCTTAGCACTTCGGTTTTAAACATGAATGAAGCTTTTACATTTCAAGTAGTTCTGCTACAAAAAAATATTTGTACTACACGCAGCGGCAGGCAATAAAAAATAATTCACGTTAATTTTACATTTTACGTAGACCGTATTTACTTATTGTTTTGTATTGAAAAAAAGATTCTAAATAAAATATATGTTTAAACCCTCTTAGATCCTGTTTAATTTACTGGGTATTATCATTCATTACCATTCATTCTTACTTAAAACTTGCATTCAAAGAGCTAAATAAAAATTAAAGTAATCTCGTAAAATACTGGTTTTTTAAGACATTTAAAAAGCCTGTTGGTTGGCACAGGGAGTCAAGGGAAAACGGTCAGCCCCTTACATGATTATTTTCTGAGTGAACTGCTGATAGTCATAGTCTATAGACAAAATGGCATCCCCTGTACATTTCCGTAAAAGATGATCAACCGATGTGTTCTGTACACGACCGGCTTGTCACAACGAAAGAGAGGCTGGCTGAGGTGCACTGAGCTGGGAGAACCGGGTACTGAGCAACATGAACACATTCCCCAACCGCTCATTCTATATTGCAATGATTCTCCGCTCCGAGGAAGTAACTCAATAACTCTTTATTTAAGCCAGATTGACAATGTACAATTGTATTAGCCAGGTCAAGAAAATATTACAATATAGCTTATACCAAACAAAACTTAAAATTAAAATATCAGAAAGACATAAGCTATAGTCCGCCAGCGATGCAGTTATGGACACTGTAGTAGCGCTTATTAACAAGAATAGACCTTAGTTGCCTTTTGAAGCGACCCAGGTCAATTTCAATTTTTAGATTATGAGGTAGTACATTGAATAATTGAACGGCATCGTAGAATAGATGTTTCTTAAAAAAGTGGTTGAATGCGGTGGGATTTTTAAGTTTGAATTGTTACTAAGTGAATACGCATGAGATTTGGATTGTGGAACTGTGAAAAGTTGAGCTTAAGAAAAGTGAGAACTTCTAGAATGTAAATAGACGGGAAGGTGTGTATTTTTGATGTTATGAAAGCATTTCTACATGATTGTCTTCTCTGTAGGCCATGAATGATTCTTATCGCTCGTTTTTGCAGGCGAAAGAGGAAAGATGTTTTTACATTTTGACTACCCCACACTGCTACAGCATAGGCCAAATGGGGATAGATAACACCGTAATAGGCTGTCAACAGGACATCATGATCTGCAAACCTGGCCAACTGTCGAAGAAGGAAAATTCCGGAACTAACTTTTCTACAAACAGAATCTATGTAAACATTGAAATTCAAGTTTTCATCAACCAAAAGGCCTAGAAATTTTACTTGAGCAGTGGCTTCTAGCTCATCCTCGTTGAGCAAGAAGTTCTGCTGATTACTGACTTTTCTTATTGAAAAATCCACGAATTGAGTTTTTTGTGAGTTGAGTCTGAGGAGATTTTCATCAAACCACTGCATCAAGTTACTCGCCTGCAAAAAAAACACTCACTGTCAACTCCTGACGATTGGAACTGGAAACAGAGAAATATGTATCATCAGCATAAAGACAGATGGTACCCCCCTGAATGACAGAAGGAAGATCATTCATGAACAACAGAAACAGCACCGGTCCCAGGACAGACCCCTAAGGTACTTCACTAGTAATCATGCTAGTAGAAGATCTAAATGGCTTCAGGCATTCCACGGTATCAGTAGTCAGATACGACGTAAGCCACTGTAGTGCAAGGCCCCTTATGCCCAGACGGTGAAGCTTTTCCAAAAGTATAGCGTGGTCAACAGTGTCGAAGGCTTTACTTAGGTCAAAGAAAAAACCCAATGCCTTCTCACCCCTATCCATTGCTTTCACGATGTTAGATACCAAGTGGTTAATTGCATTCGTCGTTGACTTTTTTTGACGAAGCCAAACTGATTCTCAGTCATCAAATTATTTTTATCAAGAAACTGCAATAATCTTTTTAAAAACATCTTTTCGAGCAGTTTACAAATTGACGAGACAATAGATATTGGCCTGAAATTATCATATAGGCGTTTGTCACCATTTTTATACAAAGGTTTTATGACTGAGAGTTTCAAAGACTCTGGAAATTGGCCATTTTGAAATGAAAAGTTTATCAGGTGAGTTAACGATGTCAACAGCACATCCCCCACTTATTTTAGTAATCTGGGTGAAATTTCATCGGTACCAGCAGATCTCTTATTTTTCATTTGTTTAATCTCCGAATAAACTTCTTGCTCTGTTGTTGGCTAAAGGAAGAGTGAACCGGATGGATGCATTGTTTACTCCACTAATAAGAGTGGGTCTTTCACATGGATTTGTAGTATTGCCAGCCTGGATAAAAAATGAATTAAATTTATCGGCAATCAGTTGAGGGTCTTTAATTAAATTTCCTAAATCATCAAGGAGGTTGATCTTTCCCATTTTCTTATCATTGCAGTTTTTATTATCATTTATAGTTTGCCATATTGTTTTACTTTTATTATCTGATGTGTTAATTTTGTGCAGCAGCTGTTCTGATTTTTTCTTCCTCAGGAGTTTTTTGTAGTTAGATTTCAGGCAAAGGTAATTTTGTCGCATTGGATGATTTGATGCAAGGTCTCTTGTAATTGTGTATAGGTCAATCATTTGCTGTCTAAGATCAATTAGCTCTTTGTTAAAGCAGAATTTATTGGACGATTTCTTATTTATGGTTTTTTGGGTTTGCATTGGAAACGCAGTGTCAAAGTGGTGACGCAATTCTATCTCAAAAATACAGAATTTGTCATTTACATTATCTGCGTCATACATATCCTAATTTACGATTGTCCGTAAAAGTAAGGTTCCAAGCGCTGCAGTCGACAATAGTGCTGCCCTTCGCGTGGTTTGGTTGTGTTCCTGGGTTCCCCCACTCCAAATCCCCACCGCAGCGAAGTGTCTGCGGCGCTTAGTCTTGGCCTGACAGCCGAATAAGAAAGAGCTTCCCATTGCTTGGCCCGCCAGGTGTGAGCTGCGCTCAATGATTCGTTTTTTGACTGCCAAAAACCTTCCGTCCGGGGAAGTTCATTCCCAGATGTGCGAAAAATATGGAGAAAGGTGTATGAGCGTACAACATGTACGCAAATGGTACAGGGAGTTCAAGAACGGACGTACCGACGTCCATGACGAGAAGCGTTCCACGAAAATTCAAGCAAGCGCAAAGTGCCGGCAAGGAAAGGCGTATTGTTGTGCGAATTCTTGCCCAATGGTGAAACAATCAACGCTGGCCGCTACTGCAAGACACTGCAAAAACTTCGCCGTGCCGTTCAAAACAAGAGGAGGGAGTAATGCTGTCCACGGGGGTGCGTTTAGTATCCCCCCCCCCCCCCCCCCCCCCCCCCCCCCCCCCCCCCCCCCCCCCCCCCCCCCCCCCCCCCCCCCCCCCCCCCCCCCCCCCCCCCCCCCCCCCCCCCCCCCCCCCCCCCCCCCCCCCCCCCCCCCCCCCCCCCCCCCCCCCCCCCCCCCCCCCCCCCCCCCCCCCCCCCCCCCCCAGGTATAACGCTCGACCGCACACTGTTAACGTTACCAACGAACTCATCGCTAAATTTGGATGGGGTATCGTCAAACACCCACTCCACAGCCCGGACTTAGTCCCCAGCGACTACCACATCTTCCCTGATATGAATAACCACCTGGATGGAACGGATTTCGGCGGCCGAGAAGAAAAAGGAAAAAGCGGTTCTCAGCTATCTGCGCGACTTGGCGGCAAACTTCTTTGACTCGGAAATTCAAAAGCCGGTACACCGCATGCAAAAATGCATTGACCTCGGTGGCAACTACATAGAAAAATAGGAAAAAGTCTGAACTTTCCGAATATGTACTGGTTTTTTAAAGCAGAATTTATTGGACGATTTCTTATTTATGGTTTTTTGGGTTTGCATTGGAAACGCAGTGTCAAAGTGGTGACGCAATTCTATCTCAAAAATACAGAATTTGTCATTTACATTATCTGCGTCATACAAATTTTCCTAATTTACTTGCATAAGCAAGGAAAAAGTTGTTTGGCAGAGGGAGTAAACTTTCGTGTGGACCTTTTCTCTGTTTTAGTCTCATGATCATTTCTACAACATATTGACATGATCTGAGCATGATGGTCAGAGAGGGCAGAAACTACAACCTCGCTTTGTACTCTGTTAGAATTGATATCTGTAAATATGTGGTCAATTAAAGATCTGGAACCTTTGAATTCCCTTGTGAATGAGGTAATTATGTTTCTGAGACCAAAGAATTTCATGATCGTTACGTGTTTAACACTTGTAAAGGATTCAGTTGATAGATCAATATTTAGGTCGCCCATTAAAACTACTCAATTGTTTCCTTTGGTCTGTCTTATAAAAAACTCAGAGATATTATAAAAAAATACGTCATGACGGGTGGTAGGTCTGTAAACCGCTATTAAAAGCAAGTTTTCATTACTTAACAGAACCTTCGCTGCTGCAACCTCACACTCACCCTCAACACAGAATTCTGAAACGTCAATCTTTTGAATGGAAAAATACAGCAAAAATACAGACATCACCTCTCAACCATTCAATTTGAACATCTCAAACTCAAAATCTCTAAGGTTGTGCTCAGATACACAGATTATATCAGGTGATTCGTTTTGCAGAAACAAGTCAAACAATTCGTGTTTATCTACAAGACCTCTAATGTTCTGATGGAGAAGTTTTAGATAATCCGCATGTGCAAGGCCCATGCATGATCTGGGGTCATCCATGGGACACGGTACTGCTTCCGAGTCATCTCTAAAAAATTCTTATTGAAAAATACCATCTCCCTAATTAGAGATGGAACAGTAGGGAAGCTAGGATGTCTACCAATGGATTTGGAATGTCTTTGGTTGGATGAGTCGGTATTTGTTTGCTTGGTAGAGGGGAATCTTGAAGAAGAGGAGGATAAAGAAGGTGGATTAGCAAAATTCCCCACCCGGGTGGTAAGTCTCCTCCTTCCCCCGCTATTCAGATGCAGACCATGTCTGGTGTAACATGATCTATCAAGACTGGAAACAGAAATAAATGACACATTAGGGTAAGAGCTGACAAGCGCCACAATCCCACGATTCATCTCCGCCACCACGGGGTTAAGCTCCGGGCGATCGTAACGCTTAGACAACCCCACCACAACAACTCTGGTGTGCTGCGCCATACCCAACACCGTCTCCAACTCCCCGACCAAGCCACTACAGTGTCCATTTACAATGTCATTGGTACCTCCTATAATAACCAGAAAATCATCTTTCTGCTTGGCACATTAGCAATCACTTGTGCTAACTTAGCTCCAGGCTGAACACAAGAGTATACATTGAAATTGTCCGTAATGCCCTTTTTTCTCAACAGAAAATCCCTCAATGAGCGGCCATGACTGTCCGTGAACAACTTAATTCTTCGTTTAGTAATGTCTAAGGCATTATCGGATTTTCCATGGCTCACATCATGCTCCATGACAGTGTCACAGTGTGAGCCAGAGTTATGAACCAAATCACCAGCCCGAGAGACAGGATTAACTAACCTACTACACTTGTCTACTCTCCGAGCGTTACACCTTTTACTTGGAACCCTTAGCTGAGGGCGAGCCACTACAGGACCATCAGGGCTTGTTTCAGAAAGTGCCGACAGTACGTCAAACCTATTTACAGAGTCAACGTTTTGAGGAATAACTTTACAACGGTTTACCTTTGAACATTTTGATTTATTACCTGCAACATTCCAGACACCAGTTTTATCCTTTTTTATGTAATTGGTGAGCAAACAAGAGATTTACTTTCGCTGACAGTCTTACACGTGGTCTTAAGTCTATTGTTACAATCGTCTACAGGAGAAGCTTGAGCTTCTATATTATCCCCATTCATAAACAGTTCAAACCATTGAGCTATAGATAACTGATTTTTACTTTTATTGTGGCAATATAAGCTTTTTACAACTTTGGCATTTATGAGAACATTTATCCCACATTCAAATGTGTTTTTTTTATTGTGGACAAGGAACATGGAAAAAATCGTTACTATTAAAACTTAACTTTTTAGCTATACACCCAGCTGCAGTACTATTCACTTGTCCATTAGAATCAAAATAAAAAGCTTTATGCAGATTGTTATCAAAAATCAAAAGGCTCCAATGGGAACCATTGTCAGAGGCAAGAGGATCTACACAGTTATTAACGCAACAAAAAACATAATCGTGCTTATCAAAATTAATGTCAGACATAATATTCCTAATATCTACATTACTACCGTGCCTAAGGATTTGGGTAACCGAAGGCCCAACATATGAACAAGAGTGCTTAGAACAGGCATGTTGTGAATTGAGACCATTAAGTATGACTCAATTGTTTTATCATCAAGCCACCTTTCTTTTGACCAGTTGTCAGATTTAGCTAACTTGATTTCAGCTTTGAGTGTATTAATGGCCCTTTTAAGCTGGGATGCAGACTCTTGTGACAATGCCACTAATTTATTTAGGCTAACTATTTCCTTATCCTTAGTTTCTAATAACCTTTCCAGGTTCTTTTTATCCTCACATTGTTGCCTCACATTATCAAGCGCAGCTTGAAGTTTAACTATTTTATTTTTGCAAACCATTAAATCCCTGGACATAGCCTCCTTTTCCTCAATGACTACGTCTTGAACATGCAAAGAATTATTTAGTTCAGTTTGATTTTATTTTTTTATTTTATCCAAGTAAGAGTTTAAGTGAGATATCTCAATCGAAAGATCATCATTCTTAGACACAAGGTCAACATTTTTAGACGAGAGCCTACCTACTGTATTAATCAAATGTGACTAAACTTACTTACAACTAAACAACTAAACTTACAAATAATAAACTACAATCTAGATCAGGGAAGTTGTGTATAATAGTGTTTAGCTGAGAGGCTATGGACAACAGACAGTTCTCTGTCTCCAGATCTACAGTGCTATTCAGCAACACCTTTTTGCTTAAAGCTACACCTTTTTTAAAGTGATTCATAGTTTCTTATGGTGAACAACATAAAATAATTATTATTATTCAACATACAAATGAAACGGGTTTTTATTTAAAGAGTTATGTACAAAAAACAACATAGAGAGTTCGTTAGTCCAACAATAAAACTGTTGCGAAGGCACCCGACAGGTTGCACAGGACGCGACGACCAGTGCCTGGAGATATAAAGCACCCGCACTCTGGCAGCGGCAACAGGCGAAGCGACTCAGCATTGCGTTGCGTCTCCGGCTGGGGCGGCGTAGCTTGGGCGTTGCGTGTGGGAATCAGCTCGGAGCAGGGCAATATGGTGCCGTGATGTTGGTAAAAAAAAGGTTCGAAGTAAAACTACGTTACGAAAAATCGTTACAAAATTAAATGTATCTACAAAAAACGTTCTTATTTGTTGTAACCAGTAAGAAATTAACACGCTCATGAGAGTGCCTTGTTCGAACCCGGCGGCGGCAGATTGCTGTCAGAAGTCGCCTCTGCCTAGCCTGTTGACCGTCGCCGCTGCGGTGCCTTCGAGGTCTTTAAATCACCGCAAGCACACCATGGTGATGGGTGGTTGGCGTTTTTAATATAAAACACATTCATTTTAGAAAAAAAATTGTTTGAATTGCATATTTTATGAAATGGATTTAAATTCCACTTTTAACGAATCTAATGTTGAATTAATTATCGTAATAGAATTTTACAAAAAACATTATAAATAACTGATACAATGTAAGGAACATTCCTGGGGTCAGATAGTTAACCTGAAAAGAGTAAGGCATAGATATTGGAGGATTCAGAGACCCCTGAATGTATAAGATATTGAGGATCAAGTTGTCAGGCGGAAGTTAACTCATACATAAAACTTTAAAGAATGTTCGCTGTATTGTACATTAAATATGTTTTGATACTTTCTATCCTATACATATCTTAGTTAAACCTTTGTTTTAATTGGGCATACGTTTCAAGTTTAAACAAATTTTTGAAGGTTTCTAAAGTTGAAATCAATTAACATGCAGCAAACATTTAAAATCTTATTAATTACACGATAACACGAAATAGAAATCTTCAATAAGCCTGTTAGTAGTTTTAGTATTAGCATGTATTTATATTATGTTGAGTTCAATTAAATGTTTGTTCGGCTAAACAATAAACAAATTTTATCATAATATATTTTAACTCAAATGTACAAACTTTGTTTATATGTGTTAAACAAAGTTTGTACATTTGAGTTCACGAGGTAATCTATTAACTCCGTCCTTTCTCATTTGATATCCAAAATTAACGTTTTAATTACTTATGACCGAATTTATAAAACTTTATGTTTATTCGATTGGTTTTACGACATTTCCCAAATTATTTTAAATATTAACGGATATTGATTGTTGTTGTACGGAAGAAAATTTACTTCCTACAAGAGTAAGGAAACATTATCGTACCAATTTTGTGAAATATTCTGTAAAAATATTTTGTAACTTTTATTCATTAGGTTACCGTATAATGTTCTGTAAATTAAATAATTCACTTTAATGTATAGTACCTGGTGACTGAGCTTTGCTCGAATAGAATGAGACACGTATTATATAAGTCAATTAGCAAAATAAAAAACTATTATTTCTCAATGTTATCACTGTATATATGGTACAAATAAAACCAATTTAATACACCTTAATTAATATAGCATTAACTCTTGCTAAACTACTACTAACTTAGATAAATTTGCATGAACTCTGAATAAAAATGTAGCCTTAACCGGGCGGGAATCGATCTCATAACCTTCCGCACGTGAGTCCTCCGCGCTAGCACTGAGCCTCGGCGTTAGCTGGGCATTCCTGTCGTTTAAGGTGTTTAGCCAACCCAATACAGCTATTATCAGCCTGTGATTAACTGTCTGTGTTAGAAACGGAACGAGGATTGAAAAGCAAAAAAAAATTAATTTGACCAATTTTTGGTTGTTATATTGGCTTCAAGCAATATAATGAAGTTTTCTATCAAAACAGGAAAGATTTTGGAAATAATTTTCTCCGCTTTAATTTCGCACAGTTATTTCACACTTTAGTTTTATAAAATTGTTCACCATAATTTGATAATTTTTCATTTATTCCGGTTACATAAAATACATGAAATAAATATTTACGTAAAACCTCTATTCACATAGTGTTCAGTACCATCTTCAATTAACAACTGCCAAACCACTATAAACAGATGTTTTCATTTGTATTATTTACATTTGATTCTCCATAAGCTTAATGTTAATTATTTTTATTTTAAACCTAATATTACAAGAAAACCAGAATTTTGCTGGATATTGGACCTATTAAAAACTTAATTTCTACTCGGAAATTAGTTATTTCCAAAATTTATAAAATTCGTCAGAGCCGTTTTCGAGATCCTTATATACATACATATATATGCATATATATATAGGTATATATATACCTTGCTCGTATTATAGTATTGCATTGTAGATTAAGTTTAGTTTGTACTCCTGACTTTGTCTATTACTGTAATGGTTTAAGGACAGTAGCACGTTTATTTAATTCATGAAAATGATTCAAATAAATTGAGTTGTGATAAATTATATGAATTCGTTGCTAAACTCTTCACCAAAAGGTTCTAAGGTATTTTAATGTGCATTATTGAAAGAATATTTACACCAATATAACTTACAACATTTTAATTCGGTTGACACGCATAAAATTTTTCATATTTTCATATACGAGTATTTATTACCAGTTAAATAATCAAAAATGTAATTATTTTTACTTAAATTATATTCAATACTGTAAAACTAAACAGAAAAAAGTATGGAGTTATACGTACCATTTGTATGCTGCATTAATATTCTTAAGGTAATATATTTATTCCTAATCAATCTAGACTTGTCAGAGAGGAAACTTAATCAGCAGAAGTTTTCAGGCTTGACAGGATTATAATACGTCTCTGTTTTCGCTCCTTGAGTCAGGTTGACAGATTCGATTCATCTTCCTCCAACGCATCCTTCGTCCAAACTATTTATTCAATATCAATAGTTGTAGAAATTAATTAATCAATAGAGTCGATTTCTAATATCGTCACAATCATCTCTTTATCAAAAAAAATGTTCAAGAAAACCAGACTGAAAAAACTCATCTCTTACAGCACGCCCCTTTGCTTATCGAATTTACATTGATTTAGGGTTTAGTTGTGATTATTCAAATTACGCTTAGTGATAGGTCAAATAATGCTTTAGCTTATTCTCCTTGTGAATGATATGAAAAAAGAGTATGTAGGTTTGCCACTCAGAAAAAGAAAATAATGTATATTTTTGTAATATAAGGATTTGCTCAAGATATCTCTTCTTTAAAAATAAAAACATACAGGGACAATGAAAATCAATAAGAACTCAAAGAAATGTCAAACAGGGAAAATATCTGTAAATAGATATAACCTGGATCCAAAATAAAGTTATCATGGAATACTAACCCGTGGTAAGGTGCGTGATAGTAATCAGGCTTATTAGTAATAAAATGGAAAAAGATGCACACAACCCTGTCAGGGATATCATCGCATCTTCGTCTTTGTTTCAGGGGTTTGCAGGCGTGTGTAGACGTAATTTGTTTTTTTGTGTTCTGGGTTGTGGGCGTGACTTTTGCTGCTTGGCTATTTTGTGAGTTTTTTGACTGGTTGAAACACGGTTGTTTTCAGCTTAATATCCGGATTATATTAATCCTGTCACTATCTAGGTTCCAGCTCGTATAGGGACGGATTCCGTGTCCAGATCCTGAAACGACGTGAAACTTTGCTTTACTAACCATGATAAAAAATTTACACAGTAAATATCCAGATAAACAAATATAACTTTTAACACAGAGTAGAATAGTTTATCTAGGTTAAGGTAGATATTATATTTTATTTTTTCTATTTTAAATAAACAATAATTTATGTCAATTTAGATTTTTTGTAAGAATAACATGTGTAATGAATTATTTATTAGGTTTTTGCTATGAGGAACAATGAAATTTAGATTTACTGCATACATTATTATATTTCAACCATATGAAGCTGTATAAAAATGTGTATGACAATATTTTTAATATTTTTATCACTAATACTAATATGATTATCATCGGGGCTCCAAAATACAAAAAAAACTGTGTTTCTTGTCAGTTCCTATATCTCAGTTTGTGTTTTCTACTCATTGCAATGCATCGAGTAAAAATGTAACCCATCCTGAGCATTTGGCGTAGGCTAGTATTTATACCGACGATGCTCTCACTTACGAGCAGTTGCCGTATATATACCCAACTCAATCTGAATTTCACGATTGTTGACGTACATATACATCAAAAAGTTAACACGTCATTAGGGTATTTTAAATTGTTCTTGACTTTCTATAGTTACCCTAGGCCATAAATAAATATCATTGTTATAATAAATTGTTTATTTCTTTAGTAAACTTGTATTTGGTATGTTGGCATCACTGATCTCGAAAACCCTGTTTTACCGGCCGACTGACTTATCCTCGTGTAACGTCTAATTGCTTCACGTGCTCAAAAAGGAGGCCATTATTCGTGGTAAGTGAGAAAAAGGTTGGTGAAATATATCTAGTGGATTAGACTGTGATTTGATGTTTAGGTTCAACGATTCAAATTTTGAAGAAGATATAATAGAACTGTTACATAGGCACTCAATAAAATAAATTTCATAAAAATGGTGTATAACCAACTATAACCATTAACTGAGATGAAGTGGGAAACATCAAAATTTAAAAATGAATTTTTGGTCCCAACCAAATAATATTTCCGTAGTGAGTGTGTCCGTGCGTAGTGGCCCCAATTCGATAAAGTTTAAATGAAAAAACCCCAAAATCTGTATTAAAGGGTAGTAACAATTTAAACCCCCTTCCTTGTTTTCTAACTTATTCGTCTAAGTCAAATTTGTTGTCGATTGGATGATTTGATTTTTTGAAGTATAAAATATACAGGCTCACGCACTCACACAAACACACACACACACACACACACACACACACACACACACACACATAATATAAACACAAATTATATATTTGTATATTGGTTGAAAATTTACAATCCAGGGCTACTTTTAGTAAATATTAAACAATGTCATGTAATTATCAATAAATATTTTAATTATTCAATAGTTAACAGGAGATAAAGGAAATTAGTAATAACCTATCAACAGCAGACCTAATTTTGAGACATAAGGTTTAGGGTTTACGTGCACAAGTCAGCCACAAGTGGGGTGACGGTTCGATCCCTAATATTTCATACATTTTAGGGTCTCAAAGATATCCCGTAGCATCTCAATTCATAAATTTATATAATTTTAACATATGTATATATGTTTTCATTTTAAACCTGTTATTTAATAAAATTATCAATCCCTTTGTTATTTTTTTTAATTATTGGTATTTCACAATTTATTTTGTTTAAAAGTATATATGAGTACACAACAAGTAGGTCCTACTTATTGTTTTTGGTATTTCAAACATTTTTGCGAGGAGAAGAAAATTAGTTATTAAGGACTGTAGACCCTCATCCACTAAAACCTCTTCTTCAAAGTTGCGATGGACTGGTCTGGACCTGCTAGGCACTTTATTGGCCATACTCCTATAAGTTGGCTCAAAAGAGACTGCTCGTTTTGTTATATTTTTTTTTTAATTTCCGAAGTTACTACAAAGAACTCTGAAAGATACCCCACTTCCCATGGTTTCACTCAATACTTGGGTGGATATCTGATATGAGCCTAGTGGTCCATCACCCAGTGAATTATACTGAAGATAATTTAAAACAGCTTAATATGTGGTGATATTTTAAAATTACTGTGAGAATATACACGTTGAAAGCCTATAGTTTTGTTACTAGAGATATATAAATAATATATAAATTGAACAGACTCTGGAATTAGAAAATATAATTGTCTGGTGATGTAGTAGGTGTGATAACCTTACAGCATTATTATTATTTTAATTTCAATAACTTAATATATTTCCGTAAAAGAAAACTGGTTTTGTACTCATTTCACTTTTTTAGCACACTGTGCAATTTACTAGGTCCTGTGGCCTAGGGTCTAACAAAAACTGATCAACGTAAAAATAGTTTTGAGCCATCTGAGAATATTGTTGTCACTGTTACGATGAACAATCAAATTACCGTCAGTCTAAACAAGTTCGGGGGTTTTGTACCCTATAATGAAACAACTAGGATTTGTATTGCTTTTTTGACAATTGCAATATACGAGTAGTATTGGTTATGCAAACAGTGACTCTAAAGCTAATAGTTGCAGCAGTATTCAATGTTGTTAACAAGTTGTTCAACGTAAATGTGGCAGGACGCCGGATATTAAACTCCAATTCCAAATATTTCACAATGTTGACTCCCGGTATGCTTTATTGAAAAGTAATTCAAGTAAACTCTAAAATAAAAAAAAAACGGTATTTGATTATTATTAAAAAGATGGAATATTTCACCGTATAAATAATCCTATGGCGGAATTTACAACACAAAATATGTTCCACAAATCTTAGTATGTAAAATAATACAATCTGTCATTTCAATACTAAGTAATTTGGTCTAATAAATATAATACTGTATTATGTAGTTTATACTCATATAAAAATGTGAAGTAATTAATTATCAATATTTAAAGTTTACTTTGATATTCCAATAACAAACTTCGTACCATTGAAGTTTAACGCGTCATCATTAGGAACCTTTTTACACCATTATCAAAATAATACCTCCTGAAAACAATGTTTGGGAACATTCCATATATATTCCTTAACATTATATGGTGATCTAATTGGTGTTTTTCATAGTTTTGTGTTTTCATTTTCATTGATTTTTTTTATAAAAACCATAACTTAAATGTGCAGTTTAGACTCTTAGAATGTATCATATCATGCATATGAATGTACGGGTAGCATATTTTTTTATCGATTTAAGTAAAATGGTTTATACTGATTAACAGGTACAGCTAAATGTTTGATTAATTCAAATTAAGTATTGATAAAGAGGAGGGAGCTTGTGTCGGTGCCTGGAAGTAATGCTAGGAACCTCTATTGGCGCGGCACGCTGGGCCGTACATTGTTAATCCTATAGTCAATATTATTAGTACTGTACATCTATTAACAGATGGTCTCTAAATAAAAATTAAAATTGTTTTTTTTAGAATATGTTTAACAATTGTTAGCTTGTAAATTAAAATTATTTAACATAAATCAATAAATGTATACATATATATAATTTTAACTCATTATTAAAATCAAAAGAATAATTTATTTCTCCAATTAGATACATTTCATTACATTTGGTACACATAATTCTAAAGGGCAACTTAATAAGCTAATTAACCTATGATTCCAAGACTAACCTTTAGGATAGGGAGAAATAATGGCATTCCTCCAAGGCATAGCCTGTTTGGAAGGGGAGCGCGCTGGTCTAGGGGTAGAGCGCGGGGCTTTGGTGCCCAAGGTCCCGGGTTCAAATCCCGCCAATCACCAATGGCCTTTCGCTATGTGATAATGCCGCAAACCACAAAGGGGTGCGCAAAAAGCCGCTACGGCTGAAGTGCCTTGTGAGTAATCCGCCCCTTTCAATAAAAAAGCCTGTTTGGAGGCTTTGTTAAAATTTGAAAATTAATAAATTGCAATGGCTGATACAGAAAATATATACAGTTCTTACAAAGCGATAGCAATCACTACACGTATATATATATATATATATATATATATATATATTATATATATTAAATAAAAAAATATTAAAAACAAAATTTTTATTAAATTAACAATATAGTAAAATAAAAAAAAAATTAATTCGATTTTTTTATGGTTATTTTATTCAAAATATTTTTAACATTTATTTTAAAACAGTTTTAGCTATGTACCGTATTTATTTCTTGTTTTGTTCCTTTTTGATATTTTTATAATTTATATATAAATATAATATATATATATATAATTATATAACTTTATTTAAAACAAAAAATTTAATTAATAACAATCTTATAATTAAAATATACAAAAATAATGTATTTTAGGATTTATAAAAATGCGATTGTTTTTCTCATTATTTTATGTAAAAATTTAGATGCGTTATATTTCTTTTTCCTATAAATTTCTGTTTAAATTAATCATTAATATGTCCATTATATTTTATATCCACTTATATAAATTTTTTACTAAATTACTTAAATTATGCATTATATAAACAACCTAACAACAATATACTTTAAGAATTAATAAAATATATAGATAATTTCATATTTTTTTTTTTGTTTGCTTATATAAATTGCTAGTTTAGTTAATTTTTCATTTTCAAGGTCAATATAATTATAATCCTTTAGATTCACGATATCTTCTTGATCAGTACTGTTTTCACTGGAAAATCCCTTTTGACTTGTATTTTTTTTTATTGATCATATAAATTTCTTACTTGAATAGTATGTTTTTTTTAGGTAGATATTCTGTCTTTCTTCTTCAGGATAGTCATCGTTTTTATAACGATCCTTGCAGGTGAATTTCACTTGTTAGGTGTGTTCCTTACTTCTTACATAGGATTTTTTTTAGAGACGTCACATAGATTCTTAGGGTAGCCGTTTTCTTTGCAGGGCAAATGTCACCTTTTGGCTTTGTTCCTTCACATTTTTTGTTATTTTAGTAGATTTTTCACCAGTTTCGTTACGAGTCGTTTCTTTTAAGGGCAGTGAAAAAGTTGGGATCACAAAAAGGTGGCCTCATTTGACAAAAAGGCCTAAAGAGGGACAATATTGACGAATATTCTTATAGGAATTCCCTTTTGAGTATTAAAATTATACATAATCTCTGCATTCATTGTGGCTTGGTTTATTAAACCACTGAAAACTGTGAATTTACACTAACGGCGTCAGTCGCGTGGTGAAAAAATCGTCGCCGGCGGAGTGATACTTTCTTTCTCCTGTCACGACTCCCTCACTCTCCTAACAAGGCGGGACTGTACGAAATCATTTTAAGACATCAGATTACCTGACACCTCAATTCAAAGAAAATCTGATTTAAAAACTTAATCATTTGGGAAAAAAGAACTTGGTTTAGATTTTTCTTACCAAGGGACCGCTCGTGGGTTAAAATTGCTTTTATCAATAAATTTATTGATATTAAACAAACGAAACAAATATAAAAACATTCATAAAAATTCCTTAGCCCACCAACTAGTTCGTCACACATTACGATTCACAGAAGACATGCACAGACTAAAACCATATCGCACTCTGTCTTGTGTATAGTACCTGTGAATGGTTTGGTCGAACTAATTGGTAGTCAATAATTGGTTACAAGTATTTGAATTTTGTCTCATATTTCAATTGTAAATATGCAGCATAGACTTTTTAATTTATTGAAGAAGGCAACAGGTTTAATGAAAGTATTCTGATATTTAGAAGTTTTTAGTAACGTTAGTAAAACAGGCAATAAAGCCTTAAAACTTGTAATGTCTACATATTGTATGTGTTATGTTATAAGTATAATAAAAATAAAACACTAGCTTATATCATGTTCTGCAATGTTGATGCAGTAGAACATATAGGTTAATGCTTAATTTTTAAGTTATCGTAAATAAATTGGTTATTCCCTTAAATAAAAATATCTTACTTGTATTACATGCAGTAAGTTTGTGAAGTGTGTACCAAACGCGTTGTATTTTGCACGCAAACCGCAGCTAATATAAGTTGACTTGTGAACATGGCTGAGATGCAGAGCTTAATTATAACACCGATGAGTAAGGTGGTTACCAGCTGTGGCTCCAGATACATACACTCCCAGCCAGGATTTAATTAAGGCATATTGCTGGCGCTAGACTCGGTTGTGATCGCACAGATGGTTATTGAAGAGTACAGTTCATTGAATAAGTTTATTCAGATCTGATCACTGTTATTCTATTGCACTACTAAAATGCATTTGTATCCTGTTTAAGACTGCTTAAAGTTAATTAATGACCAAAAGAATTAACCCAAAACATGAAACCTTTTTTCGATTCATGTTTTTAAAATCTTATTAGATTTTAAAAACATGAATAATTACCTGATTCCAACCATACAGATATTGGTATTACCTTCGTTGAATAGGAAGGGGTTATTTTGATAGTTTTCCTAACATTTTACCTCCTAGTAAGTACGAGGGTGTCTTAAAAATACAATTAGATGATTATTTTTGAAACGTTAGATTTGTTTAGTTTCTATTATTAAGTGTTTTATAATGTTAAAGTTTATAACACCTATATAATATTTAGTTAATTTTTAAAGGACTAAAAAGTTTTTGGATCAGTTATGCCAGTTGTTTTCTACGGGTTGCGGAACATGTGATTTAATTAAGTAATTTAACAGAAAGGAATGACCAACTATAAAATTAAGATGTGTTATAGTTTCTATATATTGCATGTTATTGTATACATACTTTTATTTTATATATTTTCTAATTAAAACCTATTTATTTCAATGAAAGGAATTTGACTGACAATTCTTTTGAATTTTTTTCTAGCTATTTCATTTTCTTCATCATACCACCCTATTAAACTTCAATATCCGATGTTAGCTGTGATGTAAATTAGTCAATATCATACGGCTTTAGAAAACAATACGGAAAAACTGGAAAAGATACTAGTTTGGAAAGTAGATTTCCATAAATTGACACTACGTAAATAAACTATCAAAATTTATTCCCCATATACCCATTTTTGAGCAAAACCACATTTTTTCCAAGTTTTAAAAACATGTGATCTATGAAATATAGTTTATAGAAAAAAACCATTGGGCATGACACTATCAATATTGATAACAATCAACAATCAATATTGATTTGTTTACATTTACCAATGATTTAAAATCTTTTTGAAATATATTCTAAATTAAATTTTATTTTACGTACCGGTACTACAAATTTTAACATTGATATACATTTTACTGTATCTGATTGTAAATTAGTGGCATAATTGAGCTAAGAGTTATTAGTATTTATGTGTTTATTATTTCAGTATTGTTATGTTTTTAACACTACATATACTGTACAACCCGTACAGACGTACGGGCTTACTGATAGTATTTTAGTACAGCTAAACAGATGGTTAAGTTGTGAATGTCGTTGAACGAATTGTGTGAAGGCAATTTACCACGTAGTCTACGCTCGACTGGCGATCCGGGCGACGTGACGTAGGGCCGACCAACCGACTATTACTGCAGTCAACCTCAACGATACCAACTATTCACTATCTAATAAAAACATTATTCAGAATATTTTATCTCCTTCAATAGTACTGATAGGTGAAAATGACACCGATAAAATTTTCTTGCACTTTTATTAGTAAAATAATATTTTGTTTTATACCTTGTGATTGTAAAAATCATAACGATTTTATATAATATTTTATGAATGAAAAACTGATAAGATGGGTTAAGGGAAATATAAAATTTGTTATTGCCTCTGTGAAGAGTCTCGTATTATTAAGCCCATAAAGACCACCGCTCAACGAGTAATATGAGTCAGGTTATGGGTGTATTAAAGGGAGGATTAATAATGCATCAGTATCGTTTATCCATAAAATATATTTCTTTTATTTATTAATCATGAATATTGTGAATATAAAATACAATACAACAGTATATATACCGGTAATACAAGATATATAATATATCATAAACAATAAAACACCACGAAGTTGTTCATAATTGACCTCCATGAAATACTAAACGTATTGGTGACCGGTCGCCAACATGTTACCAATAGCTATGCGAAAAACTTTCTTGATATTATAAAAATATATGGTCAGGGTAAATTTTTTCAGGAAACGAAAATGTGTTTACTTATTTGTTTCTGCAGTAAATATATTATACAGCTAGAGTTTGGTATGTTATGGTCAAGCGGTTTGCATATGGTTTCATGCAGGGTGGGTGAGATTGCATGATCTAGAGCGAAGGCTAAATAATTTTTATGATCTATATTATTTTAAACTAGGCCTATACTATGCCCTTTCAAATACTTTCTTCAGGAATGTTAGAAATAGTTTTTACAATAGCACATTTGAAAAGAGAGCATTATATATAATACCACGTGACAATAATAGACAAAGGGACTGTTAGAAACTGTAACTATAAAGGTAATTTTCCATTGTTTAGTCCCTAAAACTATCGTGTCTACAGACGGTGTGATTAAAATAATGACTACGGTGGAATTATATTTCCAAGATAATAATTAACGACCTTAATACAAATGATTCACATACAGTTTTTTTATAATTTTCGATTTACTATTGTGAGGAATATGCTTGAAAACCTGGAAAATAATAATACAACATCATCTGTTCTTTGTCAGATTGTAAAAACAAATTTTATTCTTATTATTTAAGGGAAAATTTAAATACAAAATACCATATACACGAATTTCATACTTTAGGAAAATGGTAACAGAATTCCCATCGGAGGGTTGTGAATAGAGAAAATCTGTCAAATTAAGGTACAAGTTAAGAAAAACTCGGTCACCTGATTTCAGTTGTATTTTATATATCCGTGTCTAAAAATTAGGTAATTATTATAGTAATATTTTTATGAATTTAATAATTGAAAACAACTAGTTTAGATAACACAATTCAAACACAATTTAATACTTGATTTTGTATCAACTGTGGGTTTAATAATTGTTCTTACAGTTGATATAATGTTCCATTAAACATTAAACTACGTATCCCTAGTTGAATGTAGTAGGGATATAATTCCCTACATACCTACGTATGTGGGGATTTGTAATAATTGCAATTGCAACCACCCCCTACGAGTTAAATAAAATAAAGTATTTTCTCGTAAACTCCCCAATCCAAAAAAATTTATTACTCAGAAAACAGCTTCATATATATATATATATATATATGTGTGTGTGTGTGTGTGTGTGTGTGTGTGTGTTTTATTAATTTCATAAACCTTTGAAAAGCAGTACCTTTTTTAAAATTATAATTAAACTTAACATGTTTCGGACCATAGGGATTCACAAGCTAATTAACAACTAAGTCCAAGGTAGTAAACACTTAACCTAATATAATAAAGTTATTATCAAATGTAAATAAATGTTTGATATTTTTATCAGCAGCTTTCATATAGTCTTTGGGGTGTAGTTGTATGATTTTTTCAAATATAATATTTGTTGTTTGTGTTTGCGTGTTATTCAATAATCTGTTGTGTAGAGTTTTGTAGTTTTTGTAAATGTCTCATTCTTCTTTTACTTCTAAGTTAGTGTTATTTGTTCCAAATTTAATTATATCAATTTCTTCTTCCAAACTTTTAAAATTGCAAATTTTCTTTATCGGGTACATTTATTTCATGCTTGTGAGATTTCCTTAATTAAAAGCTTGTACATGTTCTTTGAACCAGGTTTTAAATGTTTGGCCGGTTTGTCCAAAATAAAACATTTCACACTGTGGGTAGTTTAGTTGGCAGTTATTTATTTAATTCCTGATTTGTCTAAATTATTGGTAGTGTGGTTGGATCTGTTTGTCGTTTTAGTGATAAGGTAAAGGACATGATTTCTTATTTTAAAGGTTATTTTGTAGTTTGTTTTATTAAATACTAGCTGACCCGGCGAACTTCGTAACGCCTCACAGTAAACACATGTTAACTTTAAGATTGGCCATGTTCTGAAGTCGAATAGCAATACGGCTTCATTGTGAAAGGTTATATATTCTGGGTCGCTGCATAGTGAATAACAATACTGAAACGATAAAACATATTAATATCATTCCCATAAAACAAATAAATCTGAGTGGATTAATTCACAATTTTCAAATCCATCCAAACCCAAACGAACCCTAACTGTAATACGGCTTTTATAGGAAAGATATACAACAGCTGATTATTATAATAAACGTAATAATATAAACAATCTAATTATCATATAAACACGTGACTTTAATCAGACAGAAAATAAAAATATAAATACATAATCCCCCAAAACCGTTAACTATTAACGTGGTGAATAAAGCTGTTCATTTTTTACAGTACACATTTACTTCATAGTTTAACATTAATGAATGATTCAGATGGCATTGGATAGTAAAGCTTACGGTATTGCTAATGGAAAGTAAACCAATCAGCTGTAGCTAAGAAATCAAATGTTTTCATTGTAGACAATTTGTAAACAAACTTACTCTCCATAAGGTTAACATTAGAAATTTAAAACGCCATAAAATGGAAACCTATGGGGTTTTCGAAAATATTTTTTCACTAAAACCTTCCCGGAAACATATAGAGCAACTTCCTAAAATTTCATGGTGATCGGATGAGTAGTTTGGCAACGCATAAAGGACATACATACATACATACATACATACATACATACATTCGTTTTTATATATAGAGATTTTACGTATTGCTCTGTTAAATTGTGTGTTTTGTGGTAAGCATATATATGTTGGATTTTGTTTTTCATGTTGTTGGTTTACATGTTGTTGTTTCTTTTCTTTAATCTTTTTAAAATTCTTCTTCATCAGATTGTCGATTAGAGTGGGTTTGTGTCCGTTTTTAGTAGCAAGGTATTTTATGGTGTCTTTTTCTTCATTGAAATTTGATCTTTTCATGGGGATGTTGACAATTCTATCATTGTATCATTGTGTGAAGTGTTGACATCTTTTGCTGCTACGGATAGTTAGAATTGGCCGGGATTATACAATCTGTTGTGACTGGCTTTCTAAAGATTTTCATTGATTACTGTACTGTCTAGAAAGTTGATTGCGATGGTTTAAGATGGTTTAAGTTTTTGACGTAAATTTTATTGTATTTGAAAGTGAATTAAGATAATTTAAAAGGTTGTCTAAATATTCTTGCGATCAGTCAAAAAGGCAAATTATGCCGTCTACGTATCTGTACCAGTAGATTATGTTATTTTTGTAAGGATTAAAATTAATAATTACTTTTTCCGATTCTAAATAATTAATGTAAATATGAGAGAGGTGATCCCATTGCCCGTCCTTCTGTTTGGACATAAAATGAAGATTCGTAATTGAAATGATTTTGTTTAACTGACAATATCTCAGCTTTATGATATCGATAATTTAATTTTACTTCAATGTATTATTCTTTTTTAGTTATTTATTACGAATTTTCGGTGTGTCTTCAACCGGGATGTTTGTGTACACACTATTAACGTCAAATGAGAAGAATATTGCTTGATTTGGAATTTCAATTTCTTTGATTTTATTTACAAGTTCATATGTATTTTTATTGTAAAGTTGTTTTCAGTTATGTGTTTTTAAAGCTTTTTTGTAAGTATTTATTAATATTGTATGTTGGGGCATTTCTATTATCAACCACAGGTCTAATTGGAATGTCTTCTTTGTGGGTTTTTGGTAGGCCACTAAGTGTTGGAGCTCTCGGTTTCATAATTTTTAATCGACTCTGAACATATTTTAGAATAGTTTTACATTTGTTCATGGTAGAATTAGTGAGCTTAAAATTTTCTTCTGTGGAATATTTGTAATTTTTCAAAATATCCATCTTGTAGAAAGTCTTGAATTTTTTTTCATAATCATTTTCATTTGTAACCACAATGCATTTGCTCTTATCAGCTTTTGTTATTAAAGCTTTATTATATTTTAATTTCTTTACTGTGGCATCCATTACTTTTATTTCTTTCTTAACATTTTGTGTCTTTGTAATTGTTTTCATCAATGTCATATTTCTCTAGTTCGTGGATAAAGTGTTTCGGATGATATTTTTATCATCTATTCATTGTTTATAATTGGTACTTCGACATTCATTAAGTCATCTCTTGTAACATTCTCTTTGTGATTGAGGTTGTAAGGTCAAGTTTGTTAGGCTGTAAGGTCAAGGTTGACATAGTTATTTAAAACCGACTGGTGTGCCAATTCTGAATTTCTTAAAATAAGCTATTTTTTTGTTTTAATGAGGTAAAATTTTACGAAGGGCTTTAAATTCATAACAGACCAAATTATGTTGGTTGTAGCGAGTTTTTGCGCGATTAACAATTATTTTATGAACAACATTAAAACGGTGGCCTGTCATTCTAACTCGTAAAGAGTTAGACGTTTTGGTCCATGTATTTATTTCGACAATGTTTACACTATATATTATTATAAATATACAATTTAAATTAAGTCCTAGGACGCCTTTATAACTTCATAACAAAAAGAGATACATCAACCAAATTTAGCATATCATTACACGTTGTAAGCTTCTTTTTTTACTTGATATTCTGATGTCCATGGTCCATTTTGACGACCCATTGAGTAAGTTGATGTTATAGGTAAGCATAGCTTGATATAATCATTAAATTTAATGTCTTAGTTACCAAAAAACAATGCCCCAAACCTGGTCTCAAAAGTTTGGTCCAAAAAAATATTGCAGTGGTATGAAAAATTTAAGTTATAAATTTCAAACCCATGCCATTTTGGTTTTGGATCGACCTTTTCAGATCTGTTTCCAGGGAAATGGAAGAGTTTCTTCTATCTTTTAATAGATCGACGCACGAGGAATTATAAGAACTTTTATTTTTAATAGCGTTAATCAAATTAGGAACAACATTGTAACCACGCAATTCCAGTACTGGATTTCAAACGCCATGGTGGTAATTTTAAGGTCATTACTTTATGTTTTCAAACAACCACTATATTGTGTTTTGTGTTTTTGTGTGTATTATACTTCTTTTAACTGCTATTCTGAGTTTTGGCCAAGTTTACACTATGGTCGGGTCATTGTTGACCATATTTATTCCAGTCATTTTTTAAATCTGTAAATAGGTTTAATGCATCCATCATAATTACTTTTGTTATTGTATGACGATTTTTCATTATCACTGAGTAAGGAATCCTGATCCTCCGCAGGAGCTTCACCATTGCCACATTCCAATGTACTTTCAATACTCAGAATCGATCGTTTCCTCATTACTTATATCATTGTCGATCTCTTGATTTAACAATTGTTCTACTTCTTGGTCATCCATGACGAGAATTTACAAAAAAACCACAATAAAGGTTATTTCCTAGTACAAATAAAGTTGACACTAACAATATCGATGAGTCAATATTAATCCGAGTTGTTCATTTCTCCCAAGATTAGATTAGATTAGATTAATCTAATTAATTAATCACAAGGTAGGTATTTTAAGCCAAGTATGAATGACAGTTGATTGTACGATGATTGTGGCGCGATCTTGTATTCTTGTTACTGACTAAGGCTGACTTAGTACTAAGAAATAGTACTAAGTGGTAACTTCTTCAAACTAACTTTAATTTCAACTAACTTGCAACCCACCCCTTGAAGAATATGTGGTAGCACGGCTTTCTGCGAGTGACCGTTCTACCACAACAGTCTAAAAAATCCAAAAATCCGTTTCCTAACATCTGGCCTACTCTGACATTTATCAGGCTCTCTCAACAGTTCGCCTACTGTGACATCTATCGGGATTTCCCAACATTTCACCCACTATGATATCTATCGGACTCTCCCAACATTTCACCTACTGTGACATCTATCGGACTCTCCCAAAAGTTCACCTGCTGTGATATCTATCGGACTCTCCCAACAGTTCGTCTACTCTGACATTTATCAGGCTCTCCCAACAGTTCGCCTACTGTGACATCTATCGGGATTTCCCAACATTTCACCCACAATGATATCTATTGGACTCTCCTAACAGTTCACCTACTGTGACATCTATTGGGCTTTCCCAACATTTCGCCTACTATGACATTTATCGGACTCTCCCAACAGTTCGCCTACTGTGACATCTATCGGGATTTCCCAACATTTCACCCACTATGATATCTATCGGACTCTCCCATCAGTTCACATACTGTGACATCTATTGGGCTTTCTCAAAATTTCGCCTACTGTAACATTTATCGGACTCTCCCAACAGTTCGCCTACTGTGACATCTATCGGACTCTCCCAACAGTTCGCCTACTGTGACATCTATCAGGCTCTCCCAACAGTTTACCTACCGTGCCATTTATTGGGCTCTCCCAACAGTTCACCTACCGTGTCATTTATCGGACTCTCCCAACAGTTCGCCTACTGTGACATATATCGGGCTCTCCCAACAATTCATCTACCGTGACATCTATTGGACTCTCCCAAAAATTCACCTACCGTGACATTTATCGGACTTTCTCAAAATTTCGCCTACTGTGACATTTATCGGACTCTCCCAACAGTTCGCCTACTGTGACATCTATCGGACTCTCCCAAAAGTTCGCCTACTGTGACATCTATCAGGCTCTCCCAACAGTTTACCTACCGTGCCATTTATTGGGCTCTCCCAACAGTTCACCTACCGTGTCATTTATCGGACTCTCCCAACAGTTCGCCTACTGTGACATATATCGGGCTCTCCCAACAATTCATCTACCGTGACATCTATTGGACTCTCCCAAAAATTCACCTACCGTGACATTTATCGGACTTTCTCAACAGTTCGCCTACTGTTACATTTATTGGGCTCTCCCAGCAGTTCGCCAACCTTGACATCGTCCCACAGCTTCACCAACAAATTGTCAAGCCCTTCACACTTCTCAGTAATCTTAATGGTAAAGATCATACCATGTACGAAAATTAGCAATATTTAAAAAAAATGTGAAGGTAAAAACTAGAACTGCTAGTATATATGAAATAGGCGCATTTTAATAGTTTTATTTTATAAAGAATTTTGCGAATGGTTTTTAGTAAAAAGTATATTACAAGTAAATGATTAACTAACCCTCCTAGTAAATGCCAGAAAGCCAGTAAATGACAAATACCGTTTGCTGCAGTGTTTACTTGGCAAGATCTAGAGGGCCATTGATTCACTTTAGCTTTATGTTTCGTATATGACTGAATGTGCGTATAAGCGGTTAAATGACTGTGATATAAAGTAATGCATAGCAATAACGCTATATTTATTTAAATGATCCTGTTGTGGTATTGCGTTTTGTAATCCTTAGTAAACCATTTTTAAAAGTACCAAATATTATCTGTAAAAAAATTCAGATATTTCTCCATTTTTTAGTTTGCAAAAATATAATGATTCTATTTAATTTTAATGTATAGACATCTTAGATTAAATATTTACTTTCCTATGCTTTTGATTTTGTTTGTTTGTGTGTAGTTAGTTTACATCCTAACTATTTGCATTTTAAGAATATTTAGTAAAAAGTTAGTATCTCCATACATATAATATAGAACTAAAAAATTAAAGAACGAAAAAAACAATTTTCTAAAAAACTCTAACATTTGATTAAAATTTATTTTATATACATTCGAGATCTAAATAATTTGAAAGCTGAACTTGTAAAAATGACGGTTCAATAATTTCTATTCTTTAAATGTTTTAAAAAAATATTTTTTAAAATTTGCAAAACAATAAAAGTAAGCCTATAATAGTTTTGAAACCAGCTTAAAAAACTAAACAAATTAGGTATTTTTTGAATTATTTGTCTACGACTACGGTTCCAGAGAAGTTTAAATTTAGTCCAAGATAAACCGTACGTTGTCTGAAAGCGCCCAATGTTATTCTTATAATATAAAAAATATTTCTTCCTTACTTTACCGGTTTTATGAAACGAAGTAAGTCAAATCACCAACAAACCAGCTCAAAAAAGCTTGTATTACCGGTCATAAAATTTAACAATAAATTATTAAATGATTTTATCTGGTAAAAATAGTTTTATTCAGATTGGTTTTTATCAAAAAAAGAAATATTTTTCAATGGCACTCCTTTTTTAAAATAAAAATATTTAATCTTAAGAAATCCTACTATCTTAGATACAAGGATTACGTTTACAATTTACTTTCCAATGATCGAACAGTAACTATGCTCTTTGATTTAAAGAGTGTAGACTTAGTTTACATCCTAAACTGCATATTTACAACTTGTAAGATCATTTAGTTAGTAAATAACATTTGTATTAATCTCAATATCACATTATTAACATAGAACGAACAAAACAATTTGTTTAGTCTCAAGAAGAAAAACAATTAGTTTTCACTACACATTTACACTTTATTTTCGCAGTACATTCGAGATCTGAAATGCGGAGAGGAAAGCTTGAACTTGATAATTAGATGACGTTTAATAATCTGGATCTATTCTTAATATTACTGTTTTAAACAAACTATTTATTAAAATCCAATTTGCAAGACATTTAGTATAGTAAGCCTATAAGTAGTTTTCCTAAGCCAGGATAAAAATTTTTAAATTAGGTCGTATTTATTTTAAGACAGTCTAATTAATTACAAAGTATGAACGTTTAGGAAGTTTACAAAGGAACTGAACCGTTTTGATTGGCTCGGCGGGACTTAATAATTAAATATGTCCTGTGACCTTAGATGACCGGTTGTAGCGTATGAGAACAAGAAGTATTAAGACACATCTAAAGCAATAAAATATCGAAGGGTATTAAACGTCTCGCATGAAGATACGTCTAAAAGGGTCCAATTATCTGGTAAAAAGCGTACTTCATGGTTTGGTTTTGATGTTATTACCAAAAAAGAAACCAACTCATTTTGGGAAATACAAATTGGCACTCCAGTTGGTTTTAAAATAAAAAATTCCCACAGGATTAAATCTTAAATAGTTATTAATCAATTATTAATCTAAGGAAATGATTCAACTCGACCACCTACAATCATATGATTTTAAAATTGGTTTTGTAAGATTTCCTTTGTTTATTTTTATATTTTTATGTTATTTTATTTAATGTATAGTACCTTATTTGCTGCAAAAGGTTTGATAGTAGTTGTAGGTGGTTTGGTAATAGTAGGCCAATCATTAATCTTCATTGGTCAACATTTAGTCGTGTACGATGTGTCTAAAAGGAATTGTTCAATTAATGAAATAATTTTAGAACCTATTAAAATAGGATTAATACAAATACAGGAGCCCGGTACGTGAGCTTAGTTGTCATGTATGGCATCATTGCCTGCTTGAGATTCCAGGTCGGATGTTCAGCATTGCGCTGCGCTGGTCTGCTAGAATAACATTGTGTTGCTCTACTCCTATCTATGTTCATTTTATGAAAACAAATTATTACAATTAGGAAAATCAAATTTAACATATTTATAATCAAATATGATATGCCTCGAAGTTAATTCATATAACAGTACAAATAATATGCGACTATCGAAGTTTAATACTACGTAGAATCGTAAGAAGTAAAATAATAATACAAAAAATAATGTCTGATTAAACTTAAATAGTTTTTAAATAAAAGGGAAAGAGTATTTTTCCAATACTGCCATGGATAGTAAAGTGATTAATACAATTATACTGATGGTAAAGTTGATAACATATAAAAATAACGTTCTAGTATTGTGTAAAGATGGTATTTATTGTAGCTGAAATTTAAATTGTTTATTTAACAGACGGGAAAACTGTTAAATAGTTATTTTACTTAAGCTTTGATTTATTTAGTTAATCAAAAAGTATGTTGTCATAAAAGGTTCAAGATTAAAAACAAAATAACCGATTCAGTTAATAGTTTCCTTTTTTGTTCATGACGATTTTTGTACTTATTTTCATAGATAGTATGGAGCTCATGAAACTAGTAACAGCACTTCAACATGCGTGGTAACAAAAATAAATGAACTGAGGAATATACGCATCTTAAAATAGATTATACTTTGATTTTAAAAATAAGTGTTGTTATAAGCTGTCTCGCTGTCCCAGGACTAAAAAAAGAATCACTAAGCCTCGTTAGGCTTTAGATTTGATCAGTGTAACTTTGAGTTTTCAGACTTCTCAGGATTATAAAACGTCTCTGTTCCCTCTCCTCCTGGCAGGTTAACAGCATCACTTCGTCTTTCTCCATCATACTGAGTTGTTTTTATGAATATTCCAATACTAGGACTATTTTTAAAAACAACACATATATTCCCGTTATAATAACAATCTAAGTTACAATAAAATAAAATAATATAGTGTCAAATTTCAATAATCTTTTGCTTATTAGTATATCATTTATAACTGATATTTCAGTATGTTGTCTGTGCTTATGGTGATATAAAGATATTTTTTTGGTCACAGTTTTCACATACATTGATATGTTAACTACAGTATTAGCCAAAATAAACAGTACTGAAATGGTAATAATTTATTTTACATATAAATTTTAACAACACATACAAGTCAAAGGAAGTAAAATCGGTTAAACACGGGTAATAACATGTTCAATATGACCCCCGTTCAATATGAGGCAACACTCGTACCGTTCTTGTAGGTTCTGCACCATTTTTATGAATAGGGGTTGTTCCATTCTCCTAATACACATGGTTATTTTTTATTTGAGTTGAACGATGGTGGGTCATATGTCAGGACGTTCAAATCCAAGGAAACGTGTTGTCTGCTTGATTATGTAACCATTATGGTGCACATGACATTCATCTGTAAACCATACATCACTCAGAAAATCAGGTTCTTCATAGCATATTGCTAACATTGAAGCACAGTACTGAACTCTGGCTAGTTCTTTTATACAGTTCAATGGTTGTCCAGTTTGTATCCTGTAGGGAAAACCACCAATATTTTTTAATATTCTTCTCATTGACGTATTTCTAATATACAGTTAATATACAGTACAAGAGAAGCTCGCATTAGGCTTCTTTTCGGTGACTGTAACACTTGCTGCAACACTCTTGCGTGGTTTTCATTTGTACCGAAAGTAATTGGGCCTCCTGAAAAGCCCTTTCGCTGTGTCAAAACACTACCTGTTCTTCGAAATTTTTCAACAACACTAAGAATCACAGCATTACTAGACGGGTTTTTGTGGAAATGTTCCTGAAAACGTAAAGCAGTGTGTGACAAGCTTGGACCACCCACACTTCCATTTCCGTATGAGCGAAAATAAAGCTCTACGATAAAAGTTTTTTCTACAGTTGTTAGCACCATGTTACCAAAAACTAACCTCAAATAAGAAAGAAGTAATAAACGCGAAGCCGTGGCAACAATCACCAATTGAATCAGCTAATCGAGAAGGCAAATACAGCTGATTCAGTTTCAGTACTGTTTATTTTGGCTGATACTGTATTAAATTTTTAGTTGTTTTAATTTGTGGATACATTTATTTATTTGAACAATCAAACGTAGCAAATATAATAAGTGTTGAGCCGGTAATATAAAATAGTGTATTTAAAATATTTTAGATAAGATGTCCTTGTAGAAATCTGTGGGTACGAGTGGTATAAGCTTAATTAGCGATTTTTAATGTGTGATGTGTGTAGCTTTCTCATTTTTTAATTATTTTTAGGCATTATAACTTGATATTTAATGGGTGGCTAAGGAAAATTATATCTACAAAGTTTATGAACTGAGACTAAAAAAGTACTTAGCTTACTTAATACTAGTTCATTACTTACTTATTCTATAAACTAAATAGATAACTGAGGAGACATCTGTCAGCAATCCCTAATGGACTTGTAAACTAAGTTATAAACTTTGTTTTTAATAATTGTTAAAAATCATAAAAATTTGACATTCCTTAGAGACAGGGAGATTGAGGATGAAACAAAAAACCAAATACCCCCGTCGCAGCAGACCTGCGTACTCAGCGAATTTCCAAATCAAAAATATAATAATATTAATATATGACAAGTTTGGTCAAAGTCTGTCGATAAACATGAGAATTATTTGCCTATTCTCCATAAGGTTAAAATGGGAAAGAGTGAGTAGGTTTGCTGCTGTGAGGAACACTGAAAGTACCATTTATACCATCAAAAATTTTATTTTTAACATTTATACCAACTTTCATCAACATCTGTCCATAAATAAAGGAGTTTGCCTAATCTCCTTATGATTAACATGGGAAAAGAGTATGCAGGTTTGCTGCCATGATAAACACATATACTATGATTTTTTAGCACAAATGTATGGATCTCAACCACATGAAGCTAAATATCAAGTTTCATCCAAAAATATTTGATAATAAGTGAAAATTTAATTTTTTTTTATCCTCCATAAGATTAACATTGGAGCCTCAAAAATACAACGTACTGTGTTTAGATTTTTTTATATCTCGGTAACCATTGAAGATAGAGAAAAACTTTAAGGAACTTAATTGTGTAGTTTTTTAAGCTGATTCTAATGGTGAGATATAAAATTAGAAAATTTAAAAATTACATGTGAAAAACGCAAAACACCCCATTTTGGGGTACAAAACACCCCAAACTACCCGTTCCCATTGACCGATATGTCTGGTTTACGAACTCGTCCGAGAATTTGTAGGAATACACGTCTCTACCAAATTTGGTCTCGATCGGACCTTTTTTACGAGAGTTATCGTGTTCACAGACACACACACACACACACACACACACACACACACACACACATATATATATATATATATATATATATATATATATATATATATATATACATATAATAATAATAATAACAAAGAGTTAAGCCCGAGACCATGTTATTTTTTCTTCTTTAGGTGCCCAGAGACCAAAAACAATAGTCTTGGAAATATATATATATATATATATATATATATATACATATACATTTAATTATATATATATATACATAAATATATATATATATATTATATGTATATAATAAATTATAAATATAAATAAATTATAATAATAAAAATAAATAATAATAATATAAATAAATTATAATAATATAAATTTTCACGACTATTGTTTTTGGTCTCTGGGCACCTAAAGAAGAAAAAATAACATGGTCTCGGGCTTAACTCTTGTCATGAGACCTACGGTAATAGCTTCTTCCCTATGGGAAATTCGCTAAAAGTTAAAGTACGTGTCCTACAAATTAATTTATGAAACAAGTTTATATATACATAGGTTAGTCAGATGCGGGTAGCAAAAGATTTTGCCTGGATTTAAGTATTCCCATTAAAATGAGATCATGAGGTTTTTTCTTTAAAGTGTCAAAAGCAGTTTATTATATGTAAAATAAACTAAAAAATAGAACAATTCTGATCCGTGATCTGTCAGTCAAATGTTTTTTGGTGAAAACTGGCATTGAACACAAGGATCTTAGCCTAAATAACACATTTCTACATTTTGTCTACTATACAACTCTGTTATCTTAGCAATAAACATTATAACTATGTGAAATAAAATATTTAGATGGATTAATTCTGAACAAAATTATATAAATATAGTCAGCAGTTAAACTAAATATTTGAAAAGAATTGGAATTTGCATTGATAATAAAATAGTTAAAAGTGTAAAATTAACTTAATTAAACAAGGAATACTACAGCTATCCCACTAAGGTCCTTAGAGGCTACCCGTAGTAAGGGATATACTCCGTTGTCATTTCCGGGCTATATATACCGTCGCATGTCCGATGAGCAATGTCGAACAAATATGGGCTGAAAGAAGTCAAATAAACCTTATCATATTTGTGTTACATCCAAGTTGAATTTTCAGAACGAATCTAAGTGAAAAATTCCCAGCTTCCTCAACAATGTTGGATGGTTTAACAGACAAACTATCCAACATTAAACACAATCGATAAGATCTTCAGACCGCACCTTCCTTACTTCGTCTCCATGAAATCACTACTCTCTCATCAGTCTACTGTCAGAGAAGTTATTAACTTTAATTTAGTTTTGATTTTAAAATAAGTGTTGAAACTATTTAATTTGCTAAATTTAATGTAAAGATATCTATTAAATTACATCCAAAATGTATTAACAATAAAACCAGTTATTGATATGAATAGATAAACTTGTACATGCAGGATGTTTCGAAAAAAGTGCAATAAACGCTGTCAAAAATTCCTTGCTTAAAGACTATCAAAACATTTCATGGAACAAAAAAAGGATTTTATCATGGATCTTCTACACTAAAAAATTCAAAATAATTTAATACTACTTAACTAGTTTTGCAATACTACAAATTGTTACGTGATTGTAAATGTTAATAAAAATAATTAAATATATAATACTGTAGTATATATAGTCTGAATATCAATTTTATTAATTTCAATAACTTTATTTTTAAATGTCACCATATTATTATAGAAACAATGTAGAATAATAATAAATCTAAAATGTAATTAAAACTACACCGTGATACAAATGTGTACTTGAAGCGTCAATCGTTGTTTGGAATGAACATTCACGTCAATATATAAATAAGCATAAAATACGAAATTGATCTTGTTCCTTGTTGTCTCTTGCGTTTTCATAAGTGAATTGATTAAATTGAAACACAAAAATGTTTTTGTGTTTATAAAAAAATTATATGTTGCCAGTCTAGATAATTATATAAAAATATATAAATATTTTTAATTTTAAAATTATTGATCTATAGTAACTAGGGACATATCCTTAAAATAAGCTGTTTGAACCTAACATCATATCAATTCCAATTTATAACCTAAAACTAGATTTATTACTTTCGGATTAAATGTGATGTTTTTTTTAATTTCCTCTCTCCTCTCTAAAATTCTTCTCTGAATGATTTTCTTTTAACCACTATTTACAATAAACTAGTTGTGCATAGGGAATATTTGATATTTATTTTTGAATGTTGGATCTACAATGTACTAAAAGGAACATTTATCTTTATTTCATTGTGTATTATATATTGTTACTGAAGTTATAAAATTATTTAGAACTAACTTAAATCAAACGTTAGTTCATATCAGTTTTATATTTAATCAGATTAATAATTTTTAATCTCATAGTCAAAAATAGTTCCTTGAATGCTGGCGATCAGGGGTGGGGGTTATTAAATTGTAATTACTTGGGGAATTTCAGTGAGTTATGAAGAAAGCCGTTTCCAGTTTAATATCGCCTCCGGATGACAGGTATTATGTACGGGATTAAAGCCACTTTGGTTATCAATATTACTTTTCATAGTCGAATTTAATAACATTTTGACGTTTTTAAGGTAAACAAAATGTAGATATAATTCTTAAAAAGAATTTTGATTCATGTATCCTGTAATACATTTTATCATGACTTGTATGATATATATTACTACTACTTAAATACTATTACTGATTAAATTTTTGGCGTCACTGTAAATACCTGTGACTAAGTGTAATAAGAAAATTTTTGGGTTGGGGGTTATATTTTTCAAAACGTATTATTGGTTTCTGATTTTATTATAGTATTTACATACTTACTAAGTAAATAGGTGATAATCTCCTACTCCGGCGGTTCTAGAACTTGAAGTCTTTATTGATTTGGCTGATAGTATCAAACTCCGGATGGCCTAATGCAATGTCATGATACTAAAAGTTTTTATTGGTAAACCATCACTTACTCTTGTCTAACCTAAATAATATCTCAGATAGTTTAATATCGGAACTACGTAAAATGAACCGTTTTGTAGTCCGTGTATTCACGCTCTGAAACAAGCAGAAAATATACTATATACATTTTAATATCTAGGTCAATTTTTCATTTATGCAAGAGTAAAGATAGGGTTTAAATTCGTTTTAATCCATCATAGGATTCTAATTGGCATTCCATAATAGGTTTATAATTAGCATTCCATCATAACAACAAACCTAGAACTAGTAGTTTTATCTTGAGATTATGTTAGAATTTCCACAGTATGTGTTGAAGTAATTTGTAATAAAAAGTACTCTAAATTAAAGATTGTGTATGACAAAAATTATTTTTAACATCTCTTTTTTCAATTAAAAAATTTTATAGTTATATGAAATTAATACTACATTTACTGTATTACTACGGATTAACCTATAAATAAATATGTTTTAATCACTACTGATAATCCTCTATTTTAACTTCAATGAGAATAATAGTACTCACAATTACATGATATATACATTGGATGTCGGATATTGAGTTTTGAAATTTTCATCCCCGTACCGGAAACTTATATTAAGCATGTCAGACGGAAACTCAATATCCGTTGCAGAGCGAGTTCGACAGGGGCTTATAGTTGTGAAGTATATATTATAATCTGGTGCGGTTAAATGCGTAAAACATTCACAGTTTAACTTCAATAATCTTCATAAAAAAAATTAATTGTTATCTGTGGACAGCCTATAGCAAATAATTGTTGGTAGTTGCTGTTCACGGTTTGCACGTTACTATAAATTCAAAATAAAATTTAAATTATAATTTTTTTTATTTTTCCACATTTAACTTTTATGTTAGAATATATATATATATATGATTGAAATTTATTTTAGTAAAACTCCATAGATAATTCCCCATTTACAAACTGTATTACTTTTTAGCGAATTTCCCAAAGAGAAAAGGCCATTATCGTAGGTCTCATGGTAAGACTTAAGCCCGGAACCATGTTATTTTTTGTTATTTTTTCGTCTTAAGGTGCCTAGAGACCAAAACAATATTCGTTAAAATGTATATATATATATATATATTCATATAATAATAAATTAATAATATCTATTTTTATATGTATATATGTATTTATGAATATATGTGTCTGTGAACACATGATAACTCTCGTAAAAATGGTCCAATCGAGAACAAATTTGGTAGAGACGTGTATTACTACATTTTTGATCGGACGACTTCGAAAACTAGACGTATCGGGGAACGAGTAGTTTAAAGGTTTTGCATTCAAAATTGTTTTTTTTGCGTTTTTCATGTATAGCTTAAAAAAATTTTAATTTTATTTTCCACCGTTAGAATTAGAGTAAAAACTACACAATTTAGTTCCTTAAAGTTTTCTTCACTTCAACCGTTACCGAGATACTAACAAATCTAAACACAGTACGTTGTTTTTTTCGGGCTCCAATGTTAATCTTATGGAGGATAAGAACAAACTAATATTCCCTTTATTAACCAATAGATTTGTATGACACTTTGTATTTAGCTTCATATGGTTTGAGTCCATACGTTTATGCTATAAAATCATAGTTTATGTGTTCCTCAAAGCAAAGCAGCAAACCCGCATACTCTTTCTTATGTTAATCTTATGGAGAATAGGCAAATAACTCTCATATTTATCGACAGATATTTATAAAACTTGGCATGTATTATTATTTATTATTATATCGTTCATTTAGAATTTCGCTGAGTATGCAGGTCTGCTGTGATGGGGGTATTTAAGTGATATGACCAAAAAGTCGTGTTGTCGATAAAAAGCTAACAGTATATGTTTAACATTTATATAAAAAAGCTGATTTATATAAAAAAGCTGAAAAAAGCTAGCTGATCCGGCGAACTTCGTAACGTCTAACAGTAAATACGTGTTAACTTTCAGATTGGTCATGTTCTGAAGTCAAATAGAATTACGACTTCGTTGTGAAAAAATAGATATTCCGGGCCACGGCTTAGTTAATAACAATACTGAAACGATAAGACATATTAATAACATTCCCACAAAACAAACAAATCTGAGTGGATTGATTTACAATTTTTCTAATCCAACCTAAAACCTAACTGTAATACGGCTTTCATAGGAAAGATATACAGCAGCTGATTATTATAACAAACGTAATATCTGTATAAACATCGTAAGTATTTTTTATTTGGCCGACATAATTATAAACACGTGACTTTTAATCAGACAGAAATATTAGAAATTTAGAAATTTAAAACGCTAAAAAATAGAAACTAATTGAATTTATGGAAACTGAATATGCCTAAAGCATGACCGGAGCAGAGACGAATCCAAAAAATCAAAGATCATTAAAATCGGTCCAGCTGTTCTCGAGTTATAATACGTGTAACTAACACGACTTTATTTTTATTTATTTAGATTTAAAGAACCTTTCCAAAAAAAGAAGATATTTTCAACACAAGCCCGTGTTGTATTGGTAAGTATAAATTAAACATTATCTTGGATTTTATCCATGCATGCTTACTACGTTTGTTAAATTTTTGAATGGGTGGAGCTTCTCCTAAATTTGAGAATCTGCGACAAAACTGTATATAGCTATTTAAAGCTTCCGAATTATTAAAAGTACCAAATCCATATATCATATATTATATTATATTATATTATATTATATTATATTATATTATATTATATTATATTATATTATATTATATTATATTATATTATATTATATTATATTATATTATATTATATTATATTATATTATATTATATTATATTATATTATATTATATATAAAATCCAAATAGTAGTCGCATTGCAATTTCAACTCAGAAAGCTGTGGAGGGTAATCAAAATTTATATTTACATACGTATTTTAGTGTTAGTACCATAACATGTCTTATAATTGTTGTAAGAGAAATGGAGTGATTACTGATGTGAAACCTCAATATGGTAAACGTGACGTTGCTTGGAGCTGAGCCAGTTAACAGTAGACGTGACAAGACTGTCAAGTGTTCAGAAAATCAACCACCGGTCATCACCCAAACATCATTGATGAGACTTCAACATCACGCACCAGTCATAGCATAATTAACAGTGAGTAATATGGTACTAGAGCTATTAGTCACTAATCATAAACCTGTCCATAGTGAGGATACCGTCTTCACCGCTCATCTGTCAGTAGATACAAAACCAGAAACATAAGCCCGTATCGGCACGTTTTTCCCATGTTATTCTTATGGGGAACAATTTTTGCACATCTCGTTTTAATCCGTAAAAATCCCGCCTTTATTCATTACCAATCTACTGTATGATGCTATACAACATCATTTTCATTAAAAATAAACAAATATTTCACAAAGCACGCACCTTACAGGGTCCGAAATCCTAGACTCCCATGCAGCGGTTCATAACACTGACACACACTACAAGAGCAAACAATTTGTAAAACTTCCACCTTTATTCATTACCAATCCACTGTCTGATACTATGCAACATCATTTTCATTAAAAATAAACAAATATTTCAAAAAATACAAACCTTACAGGGTCCAAAATCCTAGACCCCTGCACAATGGTTCATAACACTAACACACACTACAAGAGCAAACAATTTGTAAAACTCCCGCCTTTATTCATTACCAATCTACTGTCTGATACTATCCAACACCATTTTCATGAAAAATAAACCAAAATTTCAAAAAATACAAATCTTACAGAGTCCAAAATCCTAGACCCCTGCACAATGGTTCATAACACTAACACATACAAGAGCAAGCAATTTATTAATATCCTTATTCATATCCAACTCTATTGATATACTATACATCTTTTCTTGAAAAATAAACCAAAATTTCACAAAACACATATCTTACATATTTTAAAATCCCAATCCCCGCTCATATATCCGCGCCTTTTTCACTACCCTTTCAATCACTTGGAAGCAGAAAATTATACTCTGCATGTTGCAGTTTTATAGTAATTTTTGTGTAGTGATTAATATATCTTACTATTGAAAAATATGATAACTTAAAAGTCCTTACTTAAAACTAAGAACTGTCATTTCTATTTAATCGCTTATCTCCACTAAATAAGTCTTTAATAATTCATATATATAAAATCCACCTCTTGTATGTATTCACTTTTTCACTTATTCTTTCAATCAATTTTTATATTGCAGAAAAATTCATCTGCGTTTTGCAGTTTAAATGACCCTTATAGAAATGGTGATATAGTGATTATATTAACTCTTTCACGAGGGATTAAAAAAACTGTCAAGTGTCATATTTTTGTGTTTGAACAATTGACATTATCAAGTTGATATTCAATTTAGTCGTTAAAATGTTGTTATAGCCTAGCCAGAACTGATTCAGATTCAGAAAAACTCATATAGTCGACAACTAATAATTGAGTAAGTCTCTAGTTTCACATGAAGATTTGAAAAGGTTTGTGTCATATTCTACATGAGTTTCCCATATTCACATGTCTATTTCACTTCTTTGTGTGAATTCACACGATTATTGACCATAACAACAACTTTAAATATGGATATATATAAGTGAATTTAATGTAAATATGAAACTTGACAGTTCTCCTATAACTGACTAAAACGAAAGACACTAGCTGATTGAATGTAGATATGGTATTTACAGTTAATTGAGGCAGCTGTAGAATGGATGATTATTTACATCTGATATCAGTCTTCTAATAACCCTGGGACTTGATGAGAGTCCACATCTTAACACTAGACTATTGTAAGTTTGATAACAAAAACTATAAAGCACACAAAGAAATGAGATTAATAACGTGTACAAATCTTTTTATTTAGACCCCACATTTTGTCAGCAGTTCTTCTTTAACTCACATTCAACATTGGGTTTGTCAAGACTCACAGTACAGGTACACATTAAACAAATTACACCATTGAATATAGTATTTTACAGTTCTCCTCAACATGGTTACTAGAGAATATATGTGATATAGGTTAACATGAAACGAAAGACACTAGATATTGTATTTACAGTTCTCCTCAACATAATACATGGTACAAGCAAGTATAAAACAAATGACACTAGTGAATTGAGCACTTAACAGTTCTCCTATAATTCACATGCATGGGTACAAGCAAACATGAAACAAAAGAAACACCAGTGAATTGAATGTAATTGAGACAGAATCAAACCTGTTGTAGGACATTTGATTACAGTCTTCTAATAGGCCTGAGACTTGATGAGAGTCCACTGTGTTCAAAGTCAATCTTAACACAAGGATAATGTAAGTTTGATGGCAAAAAATATAAAGCACACTAAAAATAAGTTTGTGTACAATCAATTAATAATGACCAAAAATAAGTTAATGTACAATCAATTAATAATGTGTAAAAGTCTTATATAAATTCAATTTTGTTTTGTAGTATAGTACAGCATCTTACATAAAAGGCTCAAAATTCATGCATATAAGATTTGTGTGAAGCTAAATGATCAGTACAGATCAGAGTACAATACCACATAATAGTTATTAGACATAATTAGATAAATTGAGAAAGGTACATAACATTATAAGGTAAGCCAGAAACAGCATTAAAGGTTAAAATCAAATACAATCAATATACATTCAACAAGTTGTTGCATCATGAATTTGATCTAGGATCTTTTGCAGTCATATTTATTGTAAGTATCAAACAACTATAGGTTGGATGAAGCAGTTAAAATTAAACACCATCAATAAAACATGTCTTGCCTCTTGTTCCAACAACTGACCCACACTTGATCTAGACTCTGCTGAATTTAACATTATTTCAGGTAACTAAATATAAATAATGATAGCAAAATGTTGTATAGTGACATTGGTAAAATATTGAAATTTGTCACTTTATAGTTCATAGCTAAACGAAATAATACTTTAGCAATTTAAAAACTTGTTTGGGGTACAGACGAGTCAAAGAATGAAGAACCTGACTACAACATCAACTATTTTATTGTTGTATGTTTTAGTTATGTCAATACTACACTTATATATACCCAAAAACATATACAAGTAAAAGTGATGTATTGTGAATTCTATCTAGGATCTGTTGAATTCATATTTATTGTAAGTATCAAACAACTATAGGTTGGATGAAGCAGTTAAAATTAAACACCATCAATAAAACATGTCTTGCCTTTTGTTCCAACAACTAACCCAAACATGATCTAGAATCTGCTGAATTCAATATTATAGTTTTTCAAACAAGACGATTTTCTATGTTAAGAATGTTCAACCTGCAATTTTTCAAAACCTCATGAAAGAGTTAAATATTAATCACTATCACACCCTTTCTACTAGTAAAACTGTAATTGCAGAGTCATTGGTTATTTCAAGAATTGTCTGCTTCTAAAGTTGATTGAAAAGTGTATAAGTACAATAGGTATGAAACGAAATACTGTCAAAGGCTATATATAGGAGGTTGAGTCAATTGTAAGAAAATAAGCCTGATGAAAACAAAAAATTAAAGTGGGAGATATAAACATATAGTGCAGATATAAAGAATACAAGTATTAGAGGAAGAATTATAAAAGAGTAATTAAACAGAAAGAAGAGTTGTGTGTTAAGTGGTAAGGATTTCTAAGTAGGTCACGGATTAATACTAGTGATTTATTGAGATAGATGGACACTATAGCAAAAAATAATAATCATACTAGGTGCAGGTGTCGATGATGTTGTGAGTCTTGTGGTAGCGCGTTGCGCGGTACAGTGCATTCAAGGTAGAAAATTGCCGATATCTCGGAAACTAAGAACTTTTTGATATCAACACCTCCTAATTATGTCCGATCTCACCAAGGCGCATCGATTGGCACAATTTTTTGAAATATAGTAAGCCAAAATTATTTTGTAAAAAACCTGGCCGTTTTATAACAGTGGGACTTGACATATGGCGGGTCTAGGTTATGAGCATAGTGAACGAATGACAAACCTTTTCAAATCTTCATGTGAAACTAGAGACTTACTCAACTATTAGTTGTCGACTATATGAGTTTTTCTGAATCTGAATCAGTTCTGGCTAGGCTATAACAACATTTTAACGACTAAATTGAATATCAACTTGATAATGTCAATTGTTCAAACACACAAATATGACACTTGACAGTTCTGGCCGTTTTATAAAAGTGGGACTTGGCACATGTGAATGTGGTTTTATTTTGCACAAAAATGATGATGTATAATATCAGGCCGTAGATTGGATATGAATAAGGGTCATTTTAAACTGTCCAAAAACCAGATGGAATTGTTTAAAAGCAATATAAAACATGTTTGGTGCGCATTGTTGTCAAAGAATGAAGAACTTGACTACAACATCAACCCTACTCAGTGGCATAATTTTTCATTTTCTTGTTATATATAGCTGAGTACAAGTGAGTGTGGATATATTTGTGATGCATGTGCATGTATATACTTTTTCTAAGAGAGATAAGATTAAAAACAATCCTTATAGCTGGTGTCAAGAATGTTCAACCTGATAACGTTATATATTTTTTCAATCCCTCGTGAAAGAGTTAATATTAATCACTATCACACCATTTCTACTACTAAAACTGCAACTGCAGAGAATTTTCTGCTTCCAAAATTGATTGAAAGGAATAAGTGAAAAAGTAAAGAATACGATACCTAGAGGTGGATTTTATAAATATGAATTATTAAAGACTTATTTAGTGGAGAAAGCGATTAAATAGAAATGACAGTTCTTGAGTTTTAAGTGGTAAGGACTTTTAAGTATATCATGGATTAATAGTAATATATATGAACACTACAGCAAAAATTAATAGACATGCTAAATGCAGGTATAAGTCTTGCGGCAGTGACATGAGCCGGTACGAGGCGCGGTGTATTGCGCGGGGACTTGGGATTTTAAAACTCTGTAAGATATGTGTTTTGTGAAATTTTGGTTTATTTTTCATGAAAATGATGTTGTATAGTATCAGGCAATAGATTGGATATGAATAAGGATGGGAGTTTTATAAATTGTTTGCTCTTGTAGTGTGTGTTAGTGTTATGAACCATTGTGCAGGGGTCTAGGATTTTGGACCCTGTAAGGTTTGTATTTTTTGAAATATTTGTTTATTTTTAATGAAAATGATGTTGCATAGTATCAGACAGTGGATTGGTAATGAATAAAGGTGGAAGTTTTACAAATTGTTTGCTCTTGTAGTGTGTGTCAGTGTTATGAACCGCTGCATGGGAGTCTAGGATTTCGGACCCTGTAAGGTGCGTGCTTTGTGAAATATTTGTTTATTTTTAATGAAAATGATGTTGTATAGCATCATACAGTAGATTGGTAATGAATAAAGGCGGGATTTTTTACGGATTAAAACGAGATGTGCAAAAATTAATCCCCATAAGAATAACATGGGAAAAACGATTGAAGTGTTGATTCGGGCTTATGTTTCTGGTTTTGTATCTACTTCTGTCATCAAACAGTCGTTGGTGAATGGACTACCTTGAGGAAATCGCTCACTTGTCATCTGGCTATGCGACTATGCGATTAGGAAAGAGTAGGACGTCGCTTAGCGCTCATAGTTTAGTCATTGGTGAAGAGACTACACTCGGAACATTTCTCGCTGGTCATTTCATAGCCAGGAATGAAGAAACTGCTCTTGGGATATCACGTACCGGCCATTTACACGACTTGGTGAACAGACTGCCCTTGGTACATCGCTCTCTGGCCTTCGCGCATTCATTACAAAAAGATACTTCCTAGAGACATCACTTACTAGTCATTGGTGAATAGACATTGATCACTGGTCATCGTACAGTTATTGGTGAGGAAACTACCATCAGCACATTGATCAAGTGATGATCAGTGATTGGTGAAGAGAATACCCTCGGGACACTGATCATGCGGTTGATCAGTGATTTGTGAAGGGACTACCCTCTGGACACTGATCAAGTGATTGATCAGTGGTTGGTGAAGAGGCTCCCCTCGGGACACTGATCACGGGATGGATCAGTGATTGGTGCCCAAGAGGCTCCCCTCGGGACACTGATCACGGGATGGATCAGTGATTGGTGCCCAAGAGGCTCCCCTCGGGACACTGATCACGGGATGGATCAGTGATTGGTGCCCAAGAGGCTCCCCTCGGGACACTGATCACGGGATGGATCAGTGATTGGTGCCCAAGATAATATCACTATCAGTTTAAGAATAAGATCGCCAAATCAGTAGTAGTAAATTAAAATCGTTCACTATATTAAGAGCTATACATTATATTACCATTAAACTTTTATTTGAAGTTTCTTCGATCAGTTTTAAAAATAATTAATAACTATGAGTATAAAGTTGGTTTAAAATAAAAATATAAAATAGGTTATACTAATCACAGTATTTCAAAGAATGTTTCAATTTGAAAGAAACAATCTGAAATATTCAAAGAAAAGGTTAAGACATTTTGTATCAGGTAAAATCTTATGTGTTAATCGGTTTTATATAGTAAAATATAAAAATATCTACTCAAATAGTAGTTGATTAGGGCCTCTAATCTTATACTTTTATAACCCGCAAGTCTAGAGAATTACAGCTTATTTTTTCAGGCTACGGAGCTCGTATGTATTTCAACTCTAATGGCTTCTAAATAAACCAATAAAAGCTGAGCATCAAAAGAGCTGAGTGTTTTTTCTAGTTTCCGTTGTAGGAAGTTCTGAGGAAGAATGGAAAACGACAGGTGAACAGTGCTCTAAAAGAGTTGAACCTCTTTAACACATACTGATGCAAAACTAATCCAAATTTTATTTTCTTGTGCTTTTGAAGACTCAAAGGTTGCCGCAATAAAGTATTAAACATTATAGATCCTTCGCACGTATTATAAATATTATATTATAAATATATATTATATTATAAATATATATTATATATATTATAAATATATAAATCATCAGGTAAATCATTTGTCCTTCTTTCAAAATAAGTTTTTGAAACATTTCAGTATATAAATATCCATACATTGTAATAGATGCATACAGAAGGATTTCGTCTTGATTTAAATAGTATATTCAACTAGGAGTGATATATGTCCTAACATTAACTTAATTATAGTATATGTTATTTACTGGATTTAATGGACTAGATTTAATGGATGTTATTTATCTTTAGGCTCACATTGACTCAGAAAATCCTGCAAGTTTGTAAATAACCGAAAGCACGTAAAGTTCATGTGATATTGCATGTAAATATATAAATAACGAAGAGGTAGTAGGCTATTCAAAGCAGTTTGTGGTCGTCCACAGGAATGTCGACAAACATTCCATCGAGAGAGTTTAGTGCACAGTGAATATAATAATGTCATTATATAGCTTACAAGGATTTTATTTTGATTATATTTAAGAGACTTACCATTACAATGATGTATATTATAGTTTTATATCATAAAAACGTAAATATTCTACTGTCTTTAACATAAAAAACTAATAAAATTTTAATTGTTACAACGTGTCCATATTTGTTTGTATTTTTTCGTGATTTAGTGTTTATAAAGTTTTAAAATTAGTTTATTTTTTAATTTCAAATTTCACTTAGTTGTACTATTTTGTAACTCATTTATCGTTTGAATTTAATGGTCTCTGAGCATTGAATTAATTCGCCTAATCTAATTCATTCAAGTTCAAGTTCAAGTTCAATTCAATTCAAGTTTTGAAATTTCATAACATAGTATTAAAGGTATTCTTTTATTATTATTATTCTTTTATTATTCTATTATTCTTTTACCTAACCAAAAAAGAAGGTTCTGAGATCCACTCCCTGAAACTAAGAGTTGAAAGGAAACAACCTGAATAAGTAAAAAATATAATAAAGCCAGTAAATTTTTATAAATAAACCTACGAGTATAACATTCAAAATAAAAAAGCCCCAGCTATGTTCTCGCCGAGTTCAGTATTCAACCTCTTTATTTTCCTTGACTTGAAAACAGTGTTGTGAGGAAGGTGGTTCGCAGATTAGTTATTTATTTACCGGCAAGGATCACCACCCAGTGTATTTCATACCGTGATTTGACATCACGTCACGTACCCCGTTAGCGGAGCCAGCCTCTGGCTGAGCATCACCTTGCAACAATCCTTATGTCCAAATAGCCCTAAAAATATATTTATCTTTGATCATATTGAACAATGTTAGTTATCTTTAGTCTAAATACCATCTATTGGCTACAGTTTAATAAAAATATAAGATAATTAAAATATTTTATAATAATAATTATCAGATAATAATAAACATTCTGACAATTTATTTTCACAGTACCATATGAAGTTTAAACCAGCAGTAAATATTATTTGATGTTAGAATAATTTTGTTATTTGTAATTTCAAAATTTTATTAATATAGTGAAATCTAAAAACAAAAATTTATATTACCTGTTATTATAATCTATCAAGCTACCTAGTTAGATTCTGTCTTGTCTTTGTTGGCATAGAAACCAATACTGTGTACAGTAAAGTTCCACAGAGTCTTCAAGCTACTCCAAATGAACGTTATGTTTTTCCCAACATGGGAGGTTAGTGTAGTTCTTTAAAACACTACCATGTTCGAGTAGTTTGGGCTCACGGATCCAGGTAAACCGCGAGCCCCCTAATGCACATGGGCCTGGTATGGGTCTTGGATGGGGCCGCCTCTTCTAATTTGTATGATCAGTCGACTGAGCACTTCTTCAAATTAATCCATCCTATTCCTATCTCAGTTCTGTTAATTGGCGTCAGATAGGGCAATTAGGCTACTAATTAACAGTTCTCTCCTTGGAACATTCTCTCTAAGGCCTTAATCAGTAACAAGACTACGAGATCGCACCACAGTCATCTTGCACTTATTTCTCTTTCATTCTTTCATTATAATATACTAACATGGATAGATAACCATTTCAGTAACTATCTAACTAACTATTATAGTCCGCACACTGGAGGCATGACGATAATGGGTGAGAGTAGTAGCAAACTAAGGGTTTAACGCCAGAATCCACGTTACTCCCATAATAACTCCATAAAAACTCATTGACTAAACTTCAAGCTGTGAATAGGGGACGGATCTATGATCATACCATAAAAAAGGAACTATTTATACAGGGTGTTCATTAAAGTCGGGGACAAACTTCGACGGGTAATGGTTCTCATCAAAATAAACGAAAAATGTCCTATAAACAAATGTCGAAAAATTCTTTGTTTAGCTCATAGCCGTCATTTTGTAAGTAAAACAAAAACCTTTATTTCTCAAGAAATATTTACAGTTTATATATACAGAAATCAAACTTTGCACACATCTTTATTGGGTAAAGAGAAACCATTTTTAAGTATCATTTAGTTTGCTTTTATATTTTCAAAACGGCGGTGGTTAAAAATCTTTTAATTCAAATTACAAAAAAACATTAACTTTATAAAATTTTGCAAAACAAATAAAAGAGATTGTAATTTAATAATATAATGTTTGATTAATAATTTAAGCATTAATGTATTTTGAATAGGGAATGAAACTATACGTCCATTAAAACAACAATATTTCACTCTCCTACACATTTCGATCTACTGTTGTTAAAAATGACACGTAACTCACTATTGTCTAATTCGAGACTTTAACAAACTCCTATTCAAAACAAAGAATTACAGTAATAAAAAATACTACTGCTACTTGTGTCTGTAAAGGTTTTGGACAAAATAAATCTTAAACAGGCACTTTGAAGATTGTAAGAACTTCCAACCTCAAAGTGTGGAAATATCTACTGACATATCTACAATGCCATGATTTGATCTCAAGTATCAAGTTATCAAACTATCGAATTATGGCACCTTTCGTGATTTATAGTGACTTTGATTGGTTTAACAATCCATCCCCACAAGATCATTCCCCAAGTTCTTTGTGGTGGTTTGAGATAATCAAATAGTATTTCAAGACATGTATAGTGGTGAAAATGTCATGGATGTGTATTTTCAGAAACTATTTGAAGTGTATAACAACGTTAAACCGCAAATGGAAGTTAACTTTGAAAGTTAATTTTGAGTCATGAACAAGAAGCCTCGTTTGAAAACGTAACCCACTGTCACATTAATGTGGACAGGGCAGAAGAGAATAATGAGATACCTGTGTTAGAGCAGAAACTGACCACTTAGGGAGATTGTTTTTTTCAAGGTGAAATTAATTTGGATTCATGCAATCACAAGACGGTGGTTAGAATGGCAGTAAATGTAAAATAAAAACTGTGAAAAGGAGAGTTCCATTCTGATGCTGATAAGAAATAATGAATTTTTTATCTATTAATCAATATTTTTTTAATGAAACTTGGTATTTAGCTTCATTTGGTTGAAATCCGTTCATTTATGCTAAAAATCATAGTTTATGTGTTTATCATGGCAGCTAACCTGCCTCTTTTCCCTCGTAAATATTATGGTTGATTAACAAACTCTTTTATTTATGGAGAGATATTGATAAAACCTGGTATATGGTCATAATAAAAATAGTTTATTGGAAAAAAATTTTACTTAGCCTCACATCAGCAAACCTGCATAATCTTTCCCATGTTAGTCTAGTGGAGAAGAGATAAACTTGCTTATTTATTACACATATTGATCAAACCTGTTATGTATTTTTATTTATTTGGAAATTTGCTGAGTACGCAGGTCTGCTGCGACAGGGGTATTTTGTAACCGGGGGTAATTTGGTACCTAACAGATGATGGACTGTAGATTTTGTGGCTGTTGATCCTAGTTTACTCTTAGAGGTTACATTCAACCCCTATTCATTTTTCAAGATCACCAAATCAAACGGTTCAAAAATAATACAGTATTTTTCATCTTTTATTTTAAGTCTGACGTTCTTTGACTGAAAATTGTTCCACTATAAATTAATGTATTTCCTTTGTACCAAATGCATGTGCTAGTTTTTGTGGGATCATGTAATTTCATAAAATTCTATGATCTCTTTAAATAATGTTTATGATTTAATCATAGCAAAATTGACCAAATTTTAAATCTTAGATTTGTAATAAATGGTCAAATAATGTTCCAATCCTAAGTGAAAACAGTTTCATGTTTAGTATCGTAATCGGATGACAAGTATTAAGTTCGGAATGAAAGAAAAATTAAATACTCAATATTACATTGGCTGATATTCATATTAACTAAGATTAAGTCATCCTGGATAGTTATTATCCAACACATTAGGTATAAAATTTGTGTTATAATTTATAGTTATTATCCAACACATTAAGTATAAAATTTGTGTTATAATTAAAATGAAAACTGTTTATTTCAGAAACAAAAATATATACAAAATGTTTATAATATAAAACAGTAAATAGGTAAATAATATGTTATAAAAGGGTTACATTCAAACTAAATCTTTTGGAATATAACGATTTATACAAGGTACCAGTAAAATAAAATTTGGCACTACAGGGATTAATAATAATTACAATTATAAATAAAAAATATGAATGGGAGCAGTGCATGAGAAATAGCCCTAACTCTATGATTATTAGCATGATTTGAGAATAATTCAAACAAAACTCTTCACAAGTTGAAGGGGTTAATAAAAACACACACACACACACACTCTTACACATACACACACACACGCACTCACACATACACACGATAACACACACGACATTTTAAACACATTAACACACACACACACACACACACACACACACACACACACACACACACACACACACACGCACGTGCACGCACACACACGCGCGCGCACGCGCGCGCACACACACACACGCACACACATACACACACACACACACACACACACACACACACACACACACACACACACACACACACACACACACACGCATACACACACACACTTAACTGCTTGATAATATTATAAGTTTTATTTGAGACTTTAAAAAATGTTTATAATATAAAACAGTAAATAGGTAAATAATATGTTATAAAAGGGTTACATTCAAACTAAATCTTTTGGAATATAACGACACTCTTGAGGAATATGAGGAAACAATTTTGGCATAGATTAATAATAATTACAATTATAATAAAAAATAAAATTAATTAATAAACTATGATTTCGATTACTATAATTAAAAACTCTTCACAAGTTGAAGGGGTTAATAAAAACCAGGAATCTTACTAAACAACACAAATGGCACAATTTATTTCATTATTGATAATCTTAGTACATTTTAATAGATATTTTTGGTTTTTACTTAACAATAAAACCTCCAACATTATCGTCAACTGCTGTGTGGTCCCAAACAATTAGTTTATGTTATTAGAAACACTAGTCCAACAGTAAACTAGTGCTGCATGAAAGTATCTCGTTCTATTTATTTATCTATTTAAAAATAACATTACATTTCACTAGCGTTTACTGTTCCTCTTTATGTTTATGTTTATTTTTTCACATTCATAAATATTTTCAAAAGAATCCACGAAACGTTTGCTTAATTGTGTATATTATTTTTTAGATAAGATTAAATCATGTAGTAGCATTCGCAAACTTGTGTATTGAATATTCGGTGTTGAATTATAGGTTATGTATATAATATATCGCATTCCATGAATTATTTATATTTTTCATAACTTATAGTTAATGTTTAAAAGTATCTGTTCCAACGTGCAAGGTTAGGTCCACAGCCAGCCACTGTATTATCAAAATGTATATCAGGAGTATGTTCTCGTAGACTCATTTCTTCGTAGCTGATACCTTCAGTTGCATTAAAACCACTAGGTATGTCAAACCAGTCTGCCAGAGCTGAAATTATTTATATGATAATTATGTTTGTTTTATAAATATATTATATATCAACTTTAAATATCATTATGTGTATTTTTGTACCAGGAAACACCTCCAATTTAAATACAAATATCTATTAAACCTACAACTGCAATAACCAACTAAGGTAACTTTGGGAAGTCGCAGTAAGTCAAAGAATATTATAATCGTTATTAGTCGAACAAATTTGAATTATTTTAAAAATAACAAAAAATTTATTTTATGATGTTAAACACGTTGAATAATAGATATATAGGTTATATGTTATACTATTAATAAATATTGAGTTTTCTATTACCATACTCACAGAAAGGAAAGCCATTCTATTGATGGTAAATAAGCCCTTGATCATATAAGATTGCCTTCCAGCTTCAATAGTATCGAGAAACAGCTCTAGCTGCAACAGAATATACTTTATACATTTTAATCGCATACATGTAAACTACTCCACGTGAACATTTTTCTCGTTGTAAAACTGGTCAGGAAACTTTACGTTTTAGAGCCTCTTTTTCTTAAAACTTATTTTTAAAGATTTTTCAGTTAGCTAGATTCAAAATAATCGTAATATTGCCAATAAACTGCAATATAGTCATCTGTAACACATAATCATGAGTTTGTTGACCCTCTTGACTAATTTCGAGGGGGTCGACTTCTCTCCGAACGTCAAATGTTCCTTATGTTGATGTGGAATAAAATAGGAATATACCGCTCAGATTCTGACCTTCTCAGTTTCAAAACACATACATTTCCAAAAGAGATTATAATATCCTGATGCATCAGATATAAAATGGATCAATCAAAGTGAACTAAGAATTTAGTTTTAGGTAATAATCAAGCATACGTTTTTATTCAAATAATTCCCTAGATATAATTTGCCGATTGATGAAAAGATTTATCACCTGAATCGGGTTCAAACTCTAACTCTCTCTCGGGTTAAAGTTAATCGTATTTCTATAATCGTCTATGACTTACGGTAAACAATGGCCTAAAACGCTATTGTTCAATTCTCTTCAAGTGATTAAAATACTTCAAAAATAGTCTGGTTCATGTCATTTATATATTTTTTTATCTTCATTGAACCTATAGAACGGAGTTAAGTGTGTTATTATATATATATATATATATATATATATATATATATATATATATATCCTTGCGCAGAGAAATGTGTTTAATGAATTTGTTAAAAGATAGATTAACTTAATATATTCGTATACTAATTACCTCAATTCGTGAAACTTTTGAAAGTTTGCCCCAACGATAATCAAACAGTATTCTTAGAGGATGATCACTTACCTGTAAAATATTTTGAAAAAAATTATAATTATAGTTGGCATTAACATATGCAGTTATTTTTAATAAAAAACAATAAGCTTTGAAAATATTAAATGTTAATTGTATTGCTTTAGTTTTTTTCTTTAAGTTTCTAAAAATATACTATCTAAAATTTAAAATAAATAATTATCAACTACGTATCAAGAAAATAAAATGGCCTCGTAAAACTGGAATACTCAAAATAGGATGTATAATTAATCAACACTACCTTACTTTATCAACTGAGGAGAGAATTATATTCACTTAAGTTTGAATATAATTGAAATTGTTTTAAAAATGTATGATCTGCTCTTGAGAAAATTTCAAAATATTTGAATACTCTATCTGTTATATATTTAACAAGACTACTCATTATAAACACCATACTGTCGATTTATTAGAATTTATTAACTTATGACTCTTTATATGATAAATAGCGTTGTTTGACGGATTCATTATACAAATTTATCTTCACAGAAACTAGAGTCTGTTCAATAGTAATGTGCGATCAAATATAAACAAAGATACCCCCATTCCGGCTACCGTGACAATCCTTCTCTTTCCACTTTGTTATATGTTCTACCATTGGCAAGTCGTCTGCAGAGCATTGAGACCGCTCCTGGCGAGATTTGTAAACAACACCGTCGCAAAAGTAATTACTATTGTTTCTATCAAATTTATACGACTTAAAGAAACTGTTTCACTACAATATCAAGCTACTGAAACTAGTCATTGTGGCTTTTCGCCTCAATAATAATCAAAATTTTATCTTCTAATTATTATTATTCTATAATTAATTTTCCTTAATTCGAATAAAACTATTGTAAGTTATATTTTGTTTGAAATTTTGGCATATCAGAGCTTTTTAAATTTTCTAATCAAATGTTGTTGTTTTAGTATATCATTAGTGTTATATAGCCTTTAGTGTTATATACCTTTAACAACTTTATTATTATCATTTTAATTCAGTAGGTCTATCATCTATCATAGGAAATCAAAGGTATTCTAATATATCCTATTTGTTATGCCAAATATGAAGATCCATACCGATAGTTATCCGAACACAACAAAAACACAATTCTTTTTAACTAAAATTAATTACCCTCATTAAAACAAAACAAAGTGGCAAGGAGATTAGTAAAATTATAACATTTGTTTACTAACTAATAACGCAACTAAGGACCTAACAAATATGAAATGTTATTTATATTATATTGCTGAGAAAAACTATGGATATATGGCAAACAGATATTGAACCATGATGATAAACAGTATAACGTAAAAAACAGGGTAGTTTTTGACAATTTACGAAAAATTAGTCGAGCCAGCTACGATTGGTAGTAAGCGAACTCCTATACTTTGACCTCTCATTAATATTGAACAGACTATTGCAATTTATTATGTAGGACTAATATAGACTGTAACCGTTGGTTTAAATAAAAGTGTTTTTGTAACAATGCAAACATAACTAAATCAGAAGTGCACCAAAATAAAATTGATTAGCTCTTTAACTGACACATGTTTTCTAGACGATAAAATATCAATGAATATTACGATGTGTTAAAAATCCTAAAATTGCCTATGACTTAATCTGATTGCTATATTGGGTTCTGTTACGTGTGGGTAGGTGATGAAATTAATCTCTCACGCTCAGAAAAAAACACGTTGAGAAAGGTTTTGTACGAGTATTTCTATAGACCAACATTAAAAGAGTTAAAATCGTGATTACAATACTTCCCATTCTGCGTTAGGATAGATTCTACGAATATTTTGAAAATAATATATATTGTTACTTCTTCATAAGTTGACGTGCAGCTAATTTGACGGTGGTATTAGAGAGTGAAAATTGAAACAAAGGTTAAATTGGAAATAAAAAAATAAAGCTTGAAATAAGCATCTTAACCGAGTAAATATTATTGAGTGCAGGTATATATAAGTACATCGTAACAGGCGCCCATCGTAATAATGGATGACTGTTGCGTTTAACTGCTAAACGTACACTTAGTTCGGCCAGATGTCCAACATTGAAGACGACAAGAGTCGCTAACGTAGTCGTGATCAAGCCTTGAGGAGCGTAGTAGATGTCTTCGGAGCTATCGACCAGCAGGTGTATCAGCAAGCCGTAGGAGCTGAGTAGACTAATCATGAAGTTGGTCAGCATCCACAGTTGTATCGAGCTTCCAAACGCACTCACCAAGTCTCTGGTACAAGCGAGTAATTCTACCCACAGTTGACGAATATTACATATAACTTCAGGGTCCGATGATTGATATAATGCCTGTAAAATTAAGTGGCAAGTTATTATTAATATGAAAATAAATTAATCAAGTTTTATCTAAATTTCAGTTTAAAGTGTGATTTCATAATTTTGTTATTATACCGTGAAGTTTTAGTTAAATCATTTTAAATGGTTTTTATTCTATTGAGGATTGGTGGGTAAGCTCAACCACAATGAAATCTCTACGATAACTAACATTTTACTTTCATAATTGATTTTGATATTGCTAACAAGTCAAATGTTACGAAAATAAACAGAAATTTTGTAATTTATAGACAATTGTAAGGAAATTTATATTAGATAAGGTTGTCGGAAGGAATTAAAATTGACATTGATTAGTTGTCTGATAACTGGTATTACTGACCTGTTTTAATTTTCCTCCAAGCAGACAAGCAGGAGCCTTAGTCATGAGGCACAGAATAATCCATAACAGTAATATGAGAAAATAATAGAGTAAACAGAGAGAGGTCAAGACAAACTTCAGCGTTCGAAACCAGTGGAAACTCTGATTCCAATGCAAAAAATAATAATGACCTGCTATGACTATAGTGTAAACCGTAATAAAGACGATACCGAAGTTTGAGTAAGTCAGAATTCCAGGGGATGATAGGTGGTTCGTGTGTTTCTTCAATATTCCCTGTAAGATGATGGCATAATGTATAATAAGTAGGATACAAAGTAAGTGTTGGTATTGATTACTTGATGGCTTTTTATCAATAATTATTTCTCAAATAAAATAGCTATAGAAATTGAATCGAATAGTTTTCAAGCACTAAGAATAATGTAATGAGGTAATTAAAAATAAATAAATAGATATAAATATATTGTTTTACTAAATACTTTTACGCAGAAAATACACAAATAATCCTACTGTCAAAAATGCTCACCTCTTTAGTAAAAAATGTTATCATATTTTGTAATATTTTTTGTTAGGTTTGAATAAATGGAAACTCTACAACAATTTCATAAAATTAAAATCGATTTGTTTTGAATCTCTAAATGTTCAAATATAACCATAAATAATACTATTCGTGATCTTAAATCTTTATTATTTATGACAAACCTAACTAAATTTTAAAATTTATTACATATGTGTAATAAATTAAAAACATATCCCGGCGTTTAGGAACCTTTTATACAATTATATATTATAATATTGTTCTAAGTATAACTATTTTTACTGAAGATTCAAGATAAGTATAGTGATTTTTACCAATCTTTTTTAAAATACTTAGGTACTTGTATCTTTGAAGCACTGTAATTTTTACGTAATTGTAACTAATATATAAATTTTTAACGAATTATAAAATCAAATTTTTTTTTATTTAAAATCTAACAATAAAACAATCGCGTATATTATATAGTTGATTAACTTTTTGTCACGTCGACCTAGATAAACATTATACATCTAATTGGTTAACGTTGCATAAATTCATCACTAAACTATAGGAAAGGCTGTGAATATTGTTAAAATAAAAGTGATTTAGTAATGCAGTGTTTAAAACAATAGGGATACTACGAAAAAATTTAATAGGTCAGACTAATTTAACTAATTTTCTTTTTGTAAAGTTTCATATGAGACATTTTAGGACGTTAAGCAACATATTTTTTTTTAATTATACTCTAAACTCTTTATTAGTACAATTTTTAAGAAGGGTGATTTCTGTAAGAGTACTGTAAGAAAACTGGTTTGGCGTGAATGTATGAGCCTATTGAAAACATTAGCATTAGATTAAATATCATTTTTTCTATTTTATCTTACTTTAAATTGGAAACTGTCACAATTTAGTTTAATAATTATGAAACTTAAAAGCCAATGAATTGCTCAAAACTGTCTGAAAAAAGGTTTATAATACTATTTTAAAAATCAAGTGCTTTGTGTTTGATAATTTTATTTCTTGAACACGTATATTTAAAATGTTGGACCTCAACGTTTGGACTTCCTTAACCTTTAAAAATAAACTCGTTTACGTTATTTATTAATATTGATTTAGTGTCTCATTTTTGTTCCATCCCTGATGTGGAGACATAAGTTGACGTACATCAAAGTTTGTCCAGCGATGGACAGCCCTTGCGATGTCAGGTGTGGCCTCCCATGTGCACAGCAAAGGGTGGAAACACGTGTCCAATAGAAACAGGTCGTTGATGCTGTTCAGTGTTTTGTCATATGATTCCCAATACTTGCTGTGGCTTATCTTCCACACTGCTATCCTAATTGCCAAATATACTTTCACTGCAGTCGTGATTACTGATCTGACTACTGAAAATGAGAACAGCTTGAAGTACAGGTAACCTGAAAAAACCATATCCAACAATTGAAAAAATAAGAAAACCTTTATAACTCAAATAAATTGAATCCAAACAAAGTGGACGGGAGGAAAGGTGGGGTTGTGTCGCAAGGTGAAAATGCAAAACTATTTTATGTATGTTTTATAGTTTATGTATACTTTGTTTTTCTTGGAACTTGGTACACCTCAAAATAACGAATCTTTTAATGTCTCACAAAAGGCAAAAAAATATTAAAAGTTTAGAATTTTGTGTGTTTAGATTTTGACGAATAATATTGTTCATAATACTTCGAATCCTGCAAAAGACTTAAGCACTCTGTTTACGTTATAATACTGAGAATAAAAGCTAAATGTGTTCAAACTCAACTCCGAGGTCGACGCATTAAACAGTTTAGGTGCAAATATTATCCTATAATTTTACTTACGTTAGGTTTTTGAATAAAAAAATATTACTGTCCTTCAAATTCATTTAAACTCCGTGGACAGTCTAAAAGTAAAATCTATCATGTTTTCAGTTTTCAAACTGTTTCCTCCTGGGAGGAATGTTACACTATTTTGTGCCGTAGAAATTTTAATTTTCGATCTGGTATTCAAGAATTAAGTCTTATAGTAAATATAAGTCAATAATATTTTGTGAATTTTCTATTCAAATTATGATAAATTATCTTTACTGTGGGTAAGAATTATTAAAAATTACCAAATAAATATATAAATGAACTGCTTTTATTTGTTAAAAAAATAATTTACGTAACTTATTAAAGTAATATGTTTGTTAACTTTCTTAGCTTTAGTTTTTTATGCTTATTTGAATATATATATATATATATATATATATATATATTGTTTTATGAATGTTCACTATTAGGTCTACTATTATTATTATTTTGTAAATGAATACCATAGTACACTTGCATCATATCATTTTATTTCACACAACATATTTCGAGAATTATCCCATTTTCAAGTGTGTTAAAAATGTAACCTCTAAATATAATTACATACTAAATTTAATTTTGGTTTAAGAAACATGTGTTGATTTTTTCATGCAGTGTGATAGGAATGATATGTATATTAATGTTATAGTTTCTTCAATTCTTAAATTTTTTCAAATATGGGGTTGATTTTATCTAATTACATTATGTTCAATATGTTTTCTGGTTCATGTTTGTGGTGTGAATATATTTCAAATTCTTTCAAAACATCTTTTCATCTTTTCTCCCTTTTTGGAGATATTTAAAATTGTCATGTTGTCTTTAAATGTTTTGTATTCATGTTGTGTTTTAAGTATGTGTTCTGCAAATGTTGATTTTTGAGTTGTTCTGTTGTTTGATTTAACTGCTTGTATGTGTTCCTTGTATCTGCATTTGAAATTTCTCCCTGTTTGTCCGATGTAAAATTTTGAACATTCACCACAAGTAATTTTATAAATTCCGCTCTTTGCAAATCTCTCAATTTTCTGTTCATTTTTGGATCGACTAAGATTTTGGATGATTTTAAATGTATTGTTTTTTGTTTTGTAGCTGATTTTCATGTTGGTGACAGTGAATGCCTTATTTAGTAATGTATTGTATGGCATACAAATATATTTATATTTATTTTTTTTATTTTTCATGTGTAGAGGTGTTATTCATTTTCTTTTCCATGTTCTTTATAAGTGTATCAATCATATTTAATTTATAGCCATTTAATTTGGCCAGACTCTTAATAATGTTCAATTCATGTTCATATGCTTCCTGTTCTAAAGGTACATGTAATAGTCTGTAAATCATTGATCGAAATGTTGCTGTTTTGTGTTGCCAAGGGTGGTTTGAATCTACTGGTATAATCAAATCTGTGTTTGTTTGTGATATATTTCGAATTTATGTTTATTACCTTTCCTGGAAATTGTTAGGTCTAGAAAATCAATATATTCTTTTCTGTTTTCCATTGTGAATTTCACTTTATTTGAAATTGTATTAAGGTAAATGAGGATGTCATCACAAGTTTCTGTGTTTCCTTTGATTAAACAAATTACATCATCAACATATCTGTGCCAATAGATAATATGTTTGTGAAATGGGTTGCACATACAAGAAAACACATACAGGCAGTTAAATCAAACAACAGAACAACCCAAAAATCAACGTTTGCAGAACACATACTTAAAACACAACATGAATACAAAACATTTAAAGACAACATGAAAATTTTAAATATCTCCAGAAAGGGAGAAAAGATGAATTGGAAGAATTTGAAATATGTTCACACCACAAACATGAACCAGAAAACATATTGAACACACTGCATGAAAAAATCAACACATGTTTCTTAAACCAAAATTTAATTTAGTATGTAATTATATTTAGAGGTTAACATTCATAAACTATATATATATATATATATATATATATATATTCAAATAAGCATAGAAAACTAAAGCTAAGAAAGTTAACAAACATATTACTTTAATAAGTTACGTAAATTATTTTTTTAACAAATAAAAGCAGTTCATTTATATATTTCTTTGGTAATTTTTAATAATTCTTACCGACAGTAAAGATAATTTATCATAATTTGAATAGAAAATTCACAAAATATTATTGACTTATATTTACTATAAGACTTAATTCTTGAATACCAGATCGAAAATTAATATTTCTACGGCACAGAATAGTGTAAAATACAACATTCCTCCCAGGAGGAAACAGTTTGAAAACTGAAAACATGATAGATTTTACTTTTAACTAAGAACTTTGAACTAAGAATAAACCATGTGTGTTCATGTCCTAACTCCGTAGACACACAAAAAGTAGAGTATATATTTTCCATTAAATAAGTTGAAAACATCTCAGCCACTATGATAGTTAGGCTAGAAACATCAATTAAAAATATATACTGTTTTTTTGGTTAAGCTATTTTTCCATATGAAGTTTTTGAAAAATCTACTGGATGACGGTTTTGAGTATAACTCTGCTTTGTTTTCATAAAAGATCTTTTTTAAAGATTTTTCTTTTAGAAAGTAAAACTCACTGAAGCACGTATTTTTAATTACTTTCATGAGTAAAACTCTTGTTTACAGAAAAAACCATAACGCTATAACTTTAATCTCGTTGCATATAATGTGAATTCAAACAAAACAATTATTTTTTATCCGAAATTAATTTTATTGATAGATATTCTAACTAACACTCTTTTATTAAATCTTTTATTGTATTATATTATATCTTTTATTACTTTTCAAACGCATATGTCTCTTTAACTACACAAAGTTTCTGGAGGTGGAGAAACTCCTTCCGTTTTCACTAATAGCGGGGCGCCTGCTCCTGCTCTCGTTCGGAGCGCACACTATCTTGTGTCGCTCCGCTAGCTCGGAGGCACCTTACGTATAAGTCTGTAACTAAAATTTTCAATTTTAATGTAAATTACGAGATAAATTAATGAGATAGATTACTCATATTAGGTAACCACTTCAAAACGGGAGTTTCTCCACCTCCAGAATGTAATGTATTTAAAAACACAGACGTGTTGGAGAAGTCCAATAAAAATATTTAATATTCAATAACCAACGTAAATTTTTAAATTATGTAAACTTTCTTTAAATTATATTATTGAAATGGCAACTGTACGACAAGGTAGGTGTTTTAAGCTTAGTATGAATGAGTGTAGGATATTATGCCGCGATCTTTTTTAATTCAAGTAAAATTTCTCATTTCGAAACTAAATCAAAGAATCTATCTGAAGTCTCCATTTAAATAAATAAGCAAATTATTCATAAGCAGTATTGATTTTTGTTCTTTCGATGGATTTTGGTATAAAACAGTTTATAATTAAATGGAAAACCTAAGACAAAACTATTCCAATTATTGAACTCTACAAAACCAAACGTTGGAGGTTACGGTGCATTTGATTGAACTTTCAGTCACCCAATGTTTAAATTAAATATAGCTTTATTAAAAACAAAATAATACGCCTTAAGTAGATGAGTTTTTTTGTGTAATTAATTATAAATAATCGTAATTTATAGATACATATTTACATTTATATATTATTCTTTTAATTTTTTGGTTATATTAAATTACACTAAGAGGGCTACTATTGATATTATTAAATCATAAATTCAAACCATTAAATTAGCCATGGAAAACAATAAAATTGTATTTCATCACAGCATGTTTTGGGGGATTGAGCCGTTTCTATGTAAAAATTTAGAGGGATATATTTTTTTACGCACTTGAAAATGGGATGATGTCCGAAACATTTAACAATGTAATAAAAGGTATTTTTGAAAGCGAACTAAATTTTTCAATTACATTACAATAATATAAATATATGTATATGTAATAAACCACGTAAAAAGAATTATTTTATAATAAAATCAAATTCAAAATTTTTTATTGTTTTATTACCATCGATATTTGTTTGATTATTTTCATGTAAAATTATAAAAATAATTTTTGATTAGCATTGAAAATATATTGTATATAAAATGTTTGATGGTATTTTTATATCGCTATTTTTGCATTCATTAATTTGTTTGATGGTATTGTTTCATTAAAACGTAGATTGTATAATCGAAATATTCAATTTCATTATCGACATTGGTTTGATGGTTCACTTGTTTTATTCCCATCGACCCTACTCCTTGTTTGATGGTTCACTTGTTTCATTGCCATCGACCCTACTCCTTGTTTGATGGTTCACTTGTTTTATTCCCATCGACCCTACTCCTTGTTTGATGGTTCACTTGTTTCATTGCCATCGACCCTACTCCTTGTTTGATGGTTCACTTGTGTCATTCCCATCGACCCTACTTCTTGTTTGATGGTTCACTTGTTTCATTCCCATCGACCCTACTCCTTGTTTGATCGTTCATATGTTTCATTCCCATCGACCCTACTCCTTGTTTGATGGCTCACTTGTTTCATTCCCATCGACCCTACTCCTTGTTTGATGGTTCACTTGTTTCATTCCCATCGACCCTACTCCTTGTTTGATGGTTCACTTGTTTCATTCCCATCGACCCTACTCCTTGTTTGATGGTTCACTTGTTTCATTCCCATCGATCCTACTCCTTGTTTGATGGTTCACTTGTTTCATTCCCATCGACCCTACTCCTTGTTTGATGGTTCACTTGTTTCATTCCCATCGACCCTACTGCTTATTTAACGAATCACAATTGAATTTCCATAATCATCTTTCATGTTGAAGAAACGACATGTTAATGTGCAGGTCAATGGAATACACCGTGGTTAATCCTGCATGAACCTCTAGGATATATCTTGTTAAGGTTGACCCACTAAGGTATTCTAAGTATCATTGTTACTAAAGATTAAGCCTATAGAATCAACGGACAGCTTTTGAACTTGCTGGATTTCTTAACCATTTGCTTAGTCGACTTTTAATGTTGGACGGCACTAATTCTCTGCTTAAACCTTTGTTTCTAAAGTATTCCAAGATCTCAGCTAATGTAGTTTTTTGGTTGGATACATGTACTATCTAGTTGCGTTGGCCTCTTGACAATTTGGGTGATAAAATGCCATCTTCATTTATAGAACCATGCACTTTGTTGAGTTACGTTAATTAATCACACAGCAATCGTTTTTCCTAGGTAATGAAACTGCAATAATATTAATGGATGTTGGATTACAATTTTACAATTACATTCCACGCGGGGTTCTAGATTATTTGAATTTAAATGTCCATATTATTTATATTTTTAAATACCTATGAATTAAAATATTTCAAAGGGCGCTATCATATTGTATATATTTACTGAAGACTATAAATATAAATTAGTATTTCTAGGGTTGTTTCTTTGAAGATTATTTATATATGCTCTGTTTAAATTTATATTCGTTTTTAACGTTACACACAAACACACATTAACTTTTATAATCATCTCGTACAATATGCTTGTTGGCTTCATTAGTTGATATGACATGTTTTAGGATGGCCATGACAGTTTGCGCTCGTATTACACACAAAATTTGTTCTACAATAATAAAGCCATTGAGGTTATGTTTGATTTTCCCACTGGGATAAATGAAAATATAACTTTTATACTCCCGGTAACCTCAGTTTAGTTGTGCAAAACCGGAAGTTGGTGTTATAGGAACGGTATATCAGCTGACTGAGCGCTTAGCGCATGCTATTGGTTAGTTTGATTTAGATTCGGAGTCTGCCCATGAGATTGGTCGGTTACTTTCCCGCGCTAGGGTGGGAATGAGTACCAAGAGAATACAGTTGGCATATCTACCATAGTGCGAGCACATACTACTTATAGGTTGTACCAACAGTACGAAATGTACCTGTTATCGTGCGGTTGTAGGAAAAAATTTAATTCATAGCTAACCAATGAAGACACAGTGCGTTTCGGTTTCTATTCATAACCATTCTAAAATTTTGTATTTATGTTTTGAATATGAGTTTTTTTAAAGTTTGGAATATTGAAAAGTTCAAGTCAGAATAAAAGCTAAGTTTGTCCTATTATTATAGCAAATATTTATTTATATTACTCAAATAGATCAGGAAGAATAATTAGATTTACTTACCGTCCTCATCTCTTGTTAAGGGTAAATTTCCGAGGATATCGAGGAAAAATAGAATAGGATCCAATGGGGTTTTCTTCTTCTTATCACACATCGTATCTCCTACTTGGTTCAATGTTATTTCAGATTATATTTAATCCGAAAGTTTAGATTTTACTAAATCATATTTTGCAAATCTTTATGTACCAGAAAATATCTTTGTCCGAAATATATTATGTAATCATATGTTATAGGTTTATAAGCACTTAAATATTACTAACCATTTAATGTTGCGTAAAAGACAGTTATTTGAGCTATGCTATAGCCTCTGACTAGTCCAACAATTGACAGTTAACCTACTTCAACCTTGCAGTGAAACTGTCATGTTTTACTGGAACACACGATAAGAGTTCCTGTCACGACATGCGGTTTAGCATGAATAATTAAAGCAATTCCTATCCAACATAAATATAAATTACGAGTCAGTAGAAACCTTTAATTTGAAGGTATTTAGAAAAGATATATATTATAATATCACAAAAAATACTTTCTCCTTATACTATCGTATAGGAAAAGAAAGTAAAAGTAAAATTTTCAGTTCTTATGTAGTTAAATTCTGGTGCAAGATCAAGGATTTTAATATTTTTAAAACTATCAAGAGAAAAAAATTGTCAAAAGGAATCGATAATATGGATTCTATTGATTGTCATTAAAATAATTTCATACTTGTAATTTTACTGTAGTCTAGATAATAATAATATGTTTTTGGAAGATGTGCTAAATTTTTTCATGTTTTATTTCACCTGAGTACAGGTGAGTAAATCTGCAAAAATATATTATACGTCGAGTCTTGTGTCTGTTGAGTGCGTTAAGAACGAAATAGATTTTGTGTTTAAACTTATTGTGAATTGATTGTTATATTTATACTAAATTACAAACAAAATTACAAAACATCATTTGAACTTTTATTTACTTATGATTCTTTTTACCGAAAAATTGCTAAATTTTTCTTACGTAATTTTAAATGGAATTTACTTATAAACAGGCTATTTACAAATTGTTATTTGGAAATACGATTTAATCGCATACTCACATACCAAAAGGAACAAATCTAACATTCTGAATTCTATTCTCATTACTTGAATGGAATATCGATTCATCTTCGTAGTTACTTAACAACTAACTGGACTAATCAAAAGTTTCAGTGGGCATTCCAACTTTCTCCTAAACTGCCGATTCAAAGTTAGTCTCTAGTTTTGTTGCTCAAGTTCTACAACAGTGATCAACTAAACTAAACGCTGATAGCGTTTGTCATTTATCCAATTATTTTTATAACAGAATTGAGATTTGAAGAGAATGAAGTAAGTAGTGGATGCAATATATGCTTTAAATATCATTTATGTTTAACACAATTCGTCATGCTTGTATAGGGGATGAGATTTTAATCTAGTATTAAATGTAAGTGGCTTTTTAATATGAACGTAATACTTATATTTGATTATACTGGATGTATAAACAGTTTTAGGAAAAATATCATACTACTATTATTACTATTACTATTATTATATTACACTATATTATATGTTATTTTGGAAATTGTTTGTAATATTATTACGGTAAATATACAGTAGTTTTTGGCTTTTGTCTTTCATGATTTGATATTCAATTGAGCCACACGTTATGTGCAGTTTTCAAGTTTGCGCAAGTTTTCTTGTTTTATTTTACTAAACAGTATTTTTATTTAAATATTGAGACGAGGATAGAGTCCATAATCCAATGTAAAGTAAGTAAAACCTTGAATTACTTCAACTCTTCTGAAGTGCCGGAAGGTAAAATATATTGCGAAAGTTAGGAATGTTCCAAACGAGAAAGTTAGTTTTCTTCTGTCCACAGTACCACCATTACATTTCCTTTCACTGTCACTTATACTTTCAACAAAAATAATCATGCTAATTGAATTACTATTGCCATTAGAATAAGAGGAGTACAAATTAAATAGCTTCAATGCATTCTTTAAGTATAGTTTTAGAACAAGCACACATTAATATGCCGATATAATGATGATAACTAAACACAATAATCACAATAAAATCTAGTGTTTGTGCCAACAGTGTGTTTAGCTCTACTAAATAACTACAGTATCTCACAACTGATATTCACGTTAAGTATAATAAATCCATGCAGCTTTTAAGCACTGGTTATTATATACATAGAAAACAGCAAGATATTAACTTAATAAATATTAATAATGTAATAAATTCCATAGTCGCATTTCTGAATTGTTGGATAAATAGTAACTCATAGATATCTAACATTATAGTAACTACTACGGTAGTGACACATTATTATTAACATGTATTATGGTTTACATTATGGCAATGGCTCAAATATTTGGCTTTATCTAGAGTAAAATTATATACTAAATTTTATAATTACAGGATGTAGCTTTTTAGTCATTTTAATAATGAAAAGTAACTGAAAATCATAATTATAAATTATAAGCCTAATACATCGTAACCTTCAGCAATTAAAAAATAGTTTCCAGCATTCTATTGCTAGGGACGGTTTGTAACATTGGAAAAGCCGTTGCTGATGCTATTATTGGGCAGTTGCCAAACCAAGGATACCAACCTAAATCTTGTTACCAACTGACAAATGGCCTTAGAGCTTTAGCCTAGTGCCTTTGGCTTACATTTAAATGTGTTGTGTAATTATTGATACAATATTTTATACAATTATAGATACGTTTTTTGGACCTCAAATTCCAGCCTTTTTTAAAATTATAATTCAATGAAAATTCCAGTGTAATCTATCAATGCGTGCTAGTAAGGACGAAATTAATATTCATCAAAAATAAAACTGAATAAAATGTGTGTATCTACTTCCCTGTAGAAAATAGGTTAAATTTAGTTTAAATCTAGGAATATCTAGTTTAATAACATTTATTTTTAACCAGTATTTGAAGATTATCATTGCTCAATAATATTTTATTCTGGGTTGTAGCGAAAATCACATATTTTTCTGTATAGGTTATTATTACTACGAGTATTAATGGATATTACTTTAAGCTAAGCATTTATTTCTAGAAGTCGCCAGGATTATACGATGTTAAAATGGCTATTTTGGTGGTTTAAACCGTAAACATTTTCCTAAACATATGAAATTTTTGACATGGATATATCCTAGATCTGTGGGGGGAGGGGTACACGCTATCAGTCAAACCAAAACTTGAAGCGCTTACGTCATACGCTAAGGGGCGCATATTGTTATAATGCCAACTGTTTAGAGGAACAGAAACATTTTCTTTACACATGTATATGATCTAAAATGTTTCCCTCAGGGAAGTAAATACAATCATTGTAATGTGGAAAATATAATGTTAAAGCGGATGCCATTAATATAAAACCGACGTTACCAACTTGGCAAAGGGTTGTTACGTAATGTACGTCATATTGCTCGTTATTAGTTTTTACTTTTAAATTATTGAAATATCACTATTTCAGAGGCAAGAGGTTTTAAAAACACTAATGTACTGACTAAACTCACCCCTAAAAGAATGAAGTATATAAGTATTTAAGTACCTCAGTACTTAAAGTAAACTTAATGAATATTATTGGCGGCTGAACTAAAATCAGAATCTAAAATCCCTCACTTTTTTCCAACAGAGAAGTGTGCACTGAATATGACAACAAATCTTTTAAACGAGTAAACTTATTGCATAAAACGCTATGAATAACAATGAGTTATAGTCAAACGCCTTCTGCAGCCTCTCTCTGAATTTCTTTTTAAATCCAAAACAAATTCAGTAAGGTGAATGCTTATTAAACATTTTGTTTATATAGCTCTATAAATGAATATTTTAAGATTTCTTTTTAATAAAACCATCAAAATTTTTTTATGTTATTTTGATTTTAACTCTTTATAGATCACGTTCAAAAATTTGTCAGGAATAGAGTTGTGACGTAATTCACATATAGTTTTATGAATCTTACATGATGCCCCTATTTTAATAACAATTAGGGCTTTAGATAAAAACTCTAATTCATCAATAATATTTAATTTGTATCAAACATTTACTGACGATTTGTAATACTTATTTTAATTAATAACATTTCATCCTGGTTGTTGCATGATTTGTTATTTATAAACAGTTTTTTTATTTAATTTTTAAGTGATGATTTTGTAGTTCGAATAAGAAAAATTTTCCAAATGTATTTTAAGTTTTATTAAAGGCTACAGTAACTTATTCTAATAAAATTTTGCTTGTTATCTTACTGTCTTGTCTTCTTAAACTCTTAACAAAACATATTCCTTAGACTGAGTTGTAAGTTTATAGCATGGGTCGTATGTACACTTTTGATAAAATACATTAGTCTATCTTATAACAATATTTTATAATCAAGCCTGTGAAAATCAGTAGTCTGTTAAAAAATATTGGAATTATAAAAAAAATCTTATTTAGTTGCCCAGTTATAAAAAGCTAAAATCTCCTTAATAAAAAAGGTTTAGCCATTTGTTTGCAACTCTTAACACATTGAACAGCATAGAATGTAAACATGAAGATTTAGAAAAAAAAGATAATACGTAAGAATACTAAACATTTAAAATTATAAATAATAAAATCTGAGTTAGATAAATATACTGCTGCAAGAGCTGTATATCGCAATGTAGATCTGCGATTATGGTTTTGTTCAAAACATTCTTTACCACGGTTTGTGAATATTTGGAATTTTATTAATGTATGATTTAAAAACTATTATTTGTATGACTGGCTTTTGACTTGAGTTGCATGAAAATCTATTTTGTACTGTATGTTTTATTTTGTTTCCAACATTTTAGAAACACTTCAGTTTTTTTTTAAATCAAGCTCAGATTCCAAGAATGTCCTGTACGGGCACAGAAAAAATACACTCGCAGTAGTAGGAGTTCTGAGATGAATGTTGAAGGAGAAATGTATTGAATAAAATACTGTATGTGGGACAACTTAAAACTATTGTTTTTATATTATTCAATTTTTATTAAAGTGTATCTTATCTACAATATTACAAATAAGAGGTGGTTGCTGTATGTTTGTGGGTTTGTTTGAGGGGTTTTTGTGGCCAGTAAACGCGAAAAATACTGAACCAAACAGTTTGAAATTTTACACAAAGGTAGATTTTAAACTCATGCAACATATAGGCACATTCATTTCATTGAAATCCCCTCAGGATATGCCCCGAGTACGTCCTAATTTCAATATTTACATTTTCAAAAAATGAAAACATAAAATTACTTGAATGTCAACAGCTGTAAACACTAAAGTCAGACTAATGTTTATGAAGAAGAAGAAGAAAGAGCTGTCGTGAATGTCCTAGGTTTCAATGTTTACATGTTGTAATGGCAACATCCGTTTACAATAAATACAACGAAATTCTCCGTTAGCCCTGACACTAAAAAATTGTATTTCACAACTCGCCGTTAGAGTGTAAAATGCCGTTTAGTTCTCGCTGCTTAAATTTTACCAGTTAAAACCTTAAATCTCAGATTTTATTATATCACAGTTTCATATTATTTATATACGGTATTATGTTATTATTTTAGTGTAATATTATATTTTAATTTCAAAATATTATGGAAAGGATATGTACTAGGAGAAGAGCGTACGAAATAGCATCTGAAAGATACCGACGAGGAGTAATATTGTTCGTGGACCTAGATGAATGAGACAAACGGTTGACGATTTCAATAGTTTGGACGATATTTATTTTGTTGCTAGATTTAGGTGAACAAAACGAACTGCTATATCAGTCTTGAAAACCATTAAAGATGAACTTGAGTCCACGTCAGACAATTAAGTTAATAGCAACATTTTATGAAATAAGTTAATATTTTTACAATTAGACAACTTATTTAACTCTATAATTAGATAAAAAAACCTTCGATGCTCGATTCTCCAGTAGAAAATGTAATAAAAATAGTATAGTACTACATATAATCAACACTTTTTATAACCAAGTTTATAAGAAACCCTTACAAACTTATAAAGAACCCCTTAGTCTTTAGTCCTGATTTCTTGAGAGTACTGAATTCACTCAGGCCGAGAGGTTGAATCCCCTCCGAAACACATATATGTGTTTCGGAGGGGATTGATTAAAAGGTCAGCTCAATGGTATGACAGTTCACTGCCACCTCGATTGACCCAAATCTCAGGTTTAAGAATAGTGTTAATTTTCGTTAGTGAAGTTGGATTTTGTTAACGTTGGATTTAAATCATCCATCGGTTCTAAACTAAGATTAATAAATCTTATATTAGCGTGATTTTGGTGAATTTTGGTCATTAGAATTCTTAAACAATTTCGAACAATTTGGTTATTTTGAAAATCATGTAAGACAAAACTATTTATGAATAAATTTAGGCCTCGCAAAAACTTTAATCTGTATAAGAAATATGTATAAAGAAGAGGTGATTTCTTTATGTTTATGGGTTTTTATGGCGAGTAAACGCGGAAAATACTGAACTGGCCGGTTTGATATTTTACATAAATGTAGATCAGAAAACTCATGCGACTCATAGTCCTGCACGAAATCATTTCCTTAAAATCTCCTCAGGCAACTCCCAATGAATTTCATAACTTTCAATGTTTACATTTTCAAAGAATGAAAAACATAAAATTGCTTCAATGTCAACAGTTGAGTAAACTAAAATGTGAAAGCTTAGGAAGAAGAAGAGCTGACATTACAGTCCTAACAATTTAAATGTGTATCAGTACACCTCTCAGAAGAAGACCCGTGCGAAGATCGGGTACTTTGGGTAGTAAGCCAATAAATATTAATCTAACCCCATTTACAATAGGATAGTATACATGTGTTTACATGTACGATAGTACAAGTATGTTCAGGGACCACAAATAAAATATATTAATGTAATCTATTACAAACTATGCATAATCATTTACATGCCTATAATGTAAAATGATCAATAATATCTGGGATAGTTTTGTAAATCTTGCGCTTCAGATAATATTCTTCCTTAAGCTGAAGATAGTAAGTGTAGACACAGATTGTCGTGTATCCGCGTATCCCTGAAACATGTGATATCAGTTTTTTTAATGAACAATTTATCTTTCTAAAGAATTACTTTCTAAAAATTCAACTTATCGAATACATAATGTGATATAACGATTGTATTTTCAAATGGAAAATCAAAACAAGTAACAATGGAAAATTTAACACAAAAAAATAACACATTTTATATTTATGCACTCTTTTTATATTAAAATGTACGGTGGTCATTAACAGCCCCAACCCCTATCGGCCACAGACAAAAACGTGAACGTAATTGAATTTATAATATCATTATCATTTTAATTATCATAATTATCATTTTAAATAAATATATATATATATATATATACTTTTTTCTAGCCTTAAAAATGTATTTAAATCTAAAAAAAACTGTAGGTAAATTACGTTTCTTAGCTAATCAATAAGACTCATCACGTATGAACAAGATCAGGTAGTGTAGTTTGCTTTAATTACATTTCAAAATCACAATTCTATTTAATAATAATACTGAATAATAAATTATTACACAATTTCGTAGTTTTACTTTACAGTTGGCAAGCAGGATTTCATAATAACACCTTTTTAAATACTAACCTATAAAGATAGCTAAGGGAAATGACAGCAGGATGTGTACTGGAAATGAGACATATGGAAAGCTGAACGCCAGAAGAACATCACCTACCACGTCTGCCACCATCAACACCAGCCCCACTCCTGCACCAAATAGCACCAACCCCACTGTCTTCTGGGCAAAAAAAAGGGTATTTAAAATCACTCTTACTCAATTGTGATACGTGAGGGAAACATAATACCAGTATAACGCCCCTTACTTTTGCCTCCAACAGCAATACAACCACAGTGAAAACATTAAATTTAAAAAAGCATGTGTTAAAAGCTTGTAATTTACGATTTTCGTATAAATTTATTTAAAAAACTAATTTGATCGAAAAAAACACAGATGGCCCGGTACCTCAGAGGCAACACGCTGGCCTAGTAAGACAAAGGTCACTGTATGGAAACCAGTGACCGACGACTCTTCTAGCTTGTCGAAGTGTGACTCACGCCGCTACGAGACCTAGCTAATTTTATTCATCGTTAAGCTCGGGGTGATTAGCAGCTGGTATGAAATAAACATTTCATTCATTAAAAGGTTCGTTTTTATAATTTTGATCAAGTCTGGTTATAACATTGTTCAATATATTTTAATAAATAGGTTTTGAAAAATATATTTTAATCTTTTTAAATGTATCTTCAAACGTTTTTATATGTAACACGTTTAGTTTAATAATCATTTTTCAACAATAAGAGACATTCCACATTTATCATGTATTTTTCAAAGATATAATTCAATATCAAATACCCTTTGTATGTACAGAGTCAAAATAGAATAATCTGAGATTCAAATCAATTCAGATATTCTTAACAAAACGTTTACACAAAACACCCATACATGGCAAGTGGAGGGGTTGACGCTTCGATCTGATTGGCCATAAAATATGGCGTGACTATTTCTATCTTCAATTTAATGTACCCCTATAGGCATCCATGGTCAGTTACCGACGCTATCCCCTCTACCAGCCCACGTTAGTAGCCTTCGAACGCGCTCCGGGTGACGTGCGACTAAGCCGTCACTCGTAATATATTACTTTAACACTTTTAACCTCTCTCACTTATCTCGCGTAACAGTGCGATCCCTCTCTCAAGTTATTTGTCTCAAAGTAACAAAGTAATTAATTAATAGTGCTTTTAATTGCCCCTACTCTCATAACTGTGTCGTCGCGAACCGTGCGTTACTCGTGCGTGTCGACTCTCAAGTGCCGCCACCGATTCTTCTTCAGTGCTGCATCATATCCAGCAATCCCCCTGGTGACCCTTCACCCCCTTGTAATCAGTGACACCCCCTGGTGTGCGCACACCTCCCCCAGCGTCCCTCATCACTGCCGACATCCGGTCCAACCGCCAACCCATAGACGTCCTGAGACCTCCGTTGCTGGCAGCCCACATCTATCCAGGTCCATGGTCTACGCTGGGATTCTCTATGTCAACCCCTAAACCCTCTGGAATAATGGTGAGTCACAACATCTTTTATTTGAGTGTTAACATTAGTGCGTGTTCGCGGCACTCCCTCTCTCTCTCTCTCAGTGACGCCTATAGCGCGCCATTTCTCAAGTTAAATTGTCCCATGATCTCCATTTGCTAATTTTCCCCACTAAGCTATACCTCCTCCATACAAAAACACTACATATCAATCAAACATTATTTTAAACAATAACATTGAAAGTTTAATCCACTGTTAAATAATAAAATGTTGGTTAACGTACTGTTGAAGTTTTTATTACTTACATACTTTATTCCATAAACAAGCACAGCTCCTCCTAGAATTTGGACTAATGTAAAAATGAAGTCCAACCAAAGTGCGGCCTTATATATACCTAAAACAAAGTAATATTTACGTTTTCATAATTTGATTTACTTTGATTAATTTAATATACGAATTAGCTAGATTTCTGCTATTAAAAAAACATTCACAATTATTCACATATTATTATTCACAATAATAATAATCACATTTCACAGATTTTTTTAAAGCGTAGACAATATAAAAAATTACAAAAATACTTATTGAGATAAAATTGGTCCACATTGTGCTGGTACCAAGTCATTCAATTTTATACTATTTATTACTAATTTCTTTACCCGCTATATTGTTTCAATATTATGAAACCATTTAGCTTTATATGACGAGGGGGTTCTTTTATAGGTTTACTACCTTATTATGTAAAGCACACGACTAGTACTTATATACACTTATTTAAAATAATGTCATTAGATTCTTTATCATAATTTTTGTAGCATTACATTCCATTTATACGACATTTATTATTAAGTCGCGTCAATGTTATTAAAAATGTGCCAATTATTGGTAACCAGACAATCCAGAACATATTAAAAGGATTTATGTCATATGTTACAACGCCCATTGTCTATTTATAAAATTCTTATATGTTACAAAGAATTTACGAATTTTGCAGATAATTTACGTTTTATTTACACACTGATATTTACAATCTACTAAACTAACTAATTACATGCAACTTCAAATCGATTTATTTTAAACGTACCATCCGCTTGAAAATATCCATTGTACATAGATGCAAGGTAGATTAGCACCATAGCATGGCCATATGCCTGAAAGTTTTATATAATGTTAAAATGGGTTAATACATTATATTATGTATGAAAATACAATAATTGTATTTAATTATTAAACCAGAATATTATATAGTACAACAGTTAACTTATTTTTAATATTTTATTTTTACTTTATTTTTATTATGAGTGAATAAACGAGTAATAGAACTGAATAAAATCTCTTATATAGCTTAGATAACCTACCTAGATATAGACAACATTAAAAATAGAACAATTTTTGCTTCATAAGCCTAATGGTCCTTGGTTAGCACGTATATGTACTTTTTATCAAAATGTATGTATTTTTTATCAAAACCCTAAAAGGTAAAGTATTTCATACAATAATCCTCTCTCTATTATTTTACTTGGAAACTATTGACAATTTTTAAAAATAACCTCATAGTCTTTGAAAAAAGATACTAAGAGAGATTTATGTACCGGTAAAATATTTGTTAGGTTGGAGAATCTGGAGGTAAAGAGAACTAAGAGACTTTATATCACCTCCAGATATTGTATCTGAGATAAATCTGAGTACTTAGATGTTTAGGTCATGAGCTATATAGGTATGGAGGAGAGATTGTACATTAATTATTAAAACTGTTCACCAGTATAGCACAGAAGGCAGGAGACAACTCGGAGGGCCGAGACTCGGATGTAAGAGCTAGGAGATGAACGATTTACTTTTATATTCAACTACTTGAACACATGTATTGTATTCAACCCCGAGACAGCCGAAGGTAGAAAAGAGTAGAGTGGCATCGTTGGCAAGGCTGAAACCCTGATAGGGTTTCCAAGGTGAGGTAACATGCAGATATTAAGATTGTTTGCAAATAAAGATTATACTTACAATATCATAACATCCTATTACATAGCAACCTGTTCTCAACTGTAAGCAATGGCAACACGTCTTAGTCCAGCAAACCTTCATTCTGCACAGACAACAATAACCTATTTCAAATATCAAAAGAATTTACACTAACAAGTTCACATCAATATGTTATGATTTCCAGTTTTTAAGTTCACATCATTTTCAATAATATAATAATAATAATAATATATGACAAGATTTATAAAAGTCTGTCCATAAACATGAGAATTATTTGCCTATTCTCCATAAGATTAAGATCGAAAAGAGTGTGCAGGTTAGCTGCCATGATAAACACATAAACTATGATTTTTAAGCATAAATGGATAGATCTCAACCACATGAAGCTAAATATCAAGTTTATCCAAAAATATTGATTAATATGGGAAATATGAATTTTTCCCTATCCTCCATAAGATCAACATTGGAGCCCCACAAAAAACGTACTGTGTTTAGATTTTTTAATACTATTTTTTAATACTCGGTAACCGTTGGAGATAGAGAAAAAATTTTGGTTAAGGTAATTAGTTGTGTAGTTTTTAAGCTGATTTCAATGGTGAAACATAAAGTTAGAAATTTCTAAAAATTACATGTGAAAAACGAAAAAAACCCCAGTTTGGGGTACAAAACCCCCCCAAACTACCCGTTCCCATTGACCGATATGTCTGGTTTACGAACTCGTCCGAGCATTTGTAGAAATACACGTCTCTACCAAATTTGGTCTTGATCGGACCATTTTTTCGAGAGTTATCCTGTTCACCGACACACACACATACACACATGTATATATATACCTAAAGAAGAAAATATAACATGGTCCCGGGCTTAAGTCTTACCATGAGACCTACGGTAATAGCTCCTTCCCTATGGAAAATTCGCTAAAAGGGTAAGGATATAAAACTACTGTTTATTTATTATTTTCACAAAAAAAACGTATTTGTTATTTACTTAAAATCAGTGGATCATTATTGACACGTTACTTCTTTATTATTTGTTTTATTTATTTCAATGACATAGTTTACATTATGGCCTCGATAAGTGAAACAAAGACTTTGAGGACCATGATATCTAGAAAACTAGAATAAATTAGAAAAAACAACAATTGTACTAAAACAATTACAACATTGGACTTATGTAAATATTAATATGTTGCATGAGGTGGGCTTTAAAGACTGTAGCTACAGAAAAGGTGACAAAATATATATGTACATATATATAAAAAACGCATTGAAATGGTTCTTGATTTGCCATAGTGACAGCCCTGCAGCTGCCACCTATATCACATCGCTCTTTCTCTCTCTCTCCCTCACACACACACACACACGCGCGCACACACACACACACACACACACAATCACAGTTAAAACTCAACTTTAACCACATAGTAGCTGACATGACATGACAATTTTATAAATTTACTTAATGCAATTCAAATGCAGATTCACCAAGAATACATACAACAGAACCTAATGGCTCATGCCACATTAAATTGTAATTAATTTTGAGAAATTTGATTCTACCCTATGTGGAAAGTTTTCTCCCAGGTATTTTTTCGTGTTGTGACTAGTGAAACTGATTTACTAATATCCAACCAATTTTTATGTAACAACTAATACTAATTCCTGTGTGGTGGTGAGTTACTAACTACTAAAACTAATTTCTATATGTGGTGGTGAGCAACTAACTAAAAACTAACTCCTATGTGTGGTGGTGAGTTCCTAACTAAAAATGTTTGTATTTACTTCCCTGTGGGAAATAGGTTAGATCATGGATATATCTAAAGGGAATGGTTTTAGTTCACCTAAACATCTGATCTTATTCATTTATATTAAAAATTCAATACAACAGCTCTAGTAGTTTCTATGGAACCTGTTACATGTTTTCCATCTTAAAAATCACCAACACCCCCCCCCAGACCTAAGACATATCCATGTCAAAACTAATCCCTATGTGTGGTGGTGAGTAACTAGCAATTAAAACTAAAACCACTTTCCTAATGTGTAACAAGGGGTGAGGGCAGTTTACATCCAACCAAATATAAATTGACTTATATGCATTAACAGAACAACACACAAAAACACAATTCGATGTATTCAGGCCCAACCAATATCACACAGAAACAAGGAGAAAAACTAATTAAATCAGCATATATGTAGTGTATTGACCAGACACGAAATAGAAATGAATATCTGGCTAACAACGATAACGACCATAACGTTTATGTAAAATGTAGCAGCACTAAGACAAAAAATAAGCTTTTTACAACAAAAATAAGCCAGCACATGGATTTAAAATACCAATATTTCAGCGTTTAAATAAAAATATTAAAAAAATAAGTAACAAGTACAGGCCTCCCGTTGCCACAAACCGTTGGCACTGTTCTATAGGCCTAGCTGTTTCTAGGCTATAACACTCTTAATGCTATACTTTTAACTCCGTAGAAGATCGTTTACAACAGACAAGGAAATATAATTCAAATAACTACAGCATGCAACCATTACCTATTATAATGATATTGATTATTATAATCTAACTTCATAAAAACAATCTAGTTGGTCACTAAAATAAAAGAAATGAGATGGTAAAAATCTTTGTATCGACTTATCTGTGGGACATAGGTTAGACCACGGATATGTTAGAAGGGAATGTTTTCAGTTCATCCCAACAGCTGTTCTTCTAACTAAACTATGACTTTACTATTCATATTATGTCACTATCCAAATGACGACATTTCTTAAAATGTTGGTCACTCAAATTGCCAACATCCTCCAAGAGTTACATATTTCTGCAGTTGAATTCTCTGTCTATGGTCGAAAATGTATGAAATAGGCCCAATATATTGGTCTTTATACCGATAAAGATAGTAGTACCAGTTAGTCTTTACTCGGTCTTTAGATAATTTTATGTAGATCATGGAAATAGCAAGCTACCAACCAGCCATCTTGAACCAGTTCAAAAGAAATCTGTATCTTGAATCCTTAAATTATTATACTAGTTAAAATTTGTAATCATACATGTGATTAAAAATGTTATATTTATATTATTTAAAAAGTAATATCTTTTGTAAAATATGGATCAAAAATAATAATATTTCAGCGTATAAATAAAAAAAAATAATTAAAATAAAGGATTGTGTGAAAAAGTGTTTCATGACACTTGTGTGGGGCTAGGAAATTGTGATTTTAATGTAGGAATGTAGCGTTTTGAGATTTTGAATGGTTTGTAAGAATCGCTTTAATTATTGGGTTGGAGTCCAGTTTTTTGGGGGTTTTAACTGAAGTTTAGATTTTAGGCAGGAAGTCTTTTTTTACAAGTGTTCACCAACACATCGGCTTAGTCAAGTGTTCTTAACATTCCTAAATACAGTATTTTCCTATTTCTTGTATTTAAAAATATGCAACAGAACACCGATCTTTGCCATACTAAGACATAAAATAAATTATATTCAAAATGGTCTAAAACCACCGAGAGTACCAACCATAGTCTATTAGTCACATAAACGATTACGACTGTGAAATGTAGGTTCCTTTGGGAGTGAGGTGTATGTACCTAAATACTACTGTATGGTAATGTAAGAAATATATGAGCAGGAGAACTTACAACAATCTAGCAGTGTATTTCTGGGGAATACTAAACACATACAGTAAGGTAAAACAAGACACCTGTGTCTAATCAGTGGCTTATCACGCGATAACGTGGTTGATGTACACTTCAAAATGATAACGTTTACTAGTACAATGAAAACAACTTTCCTCCTATCCGAATCTCATTTTAATTATTTTTATATCCAAGTATTATGTTGGGACAGTGTAAAACATACGATATTTTTATCTAGTGCTCAGTAGTACTATTTTTTTAGATCGAAACGCACATTTTAACTCGAGGGAGCTGCAGAACGCACGTAATTCGCAGTTTCAGGTCCTCCCGAAACACAAGTTGAACTTAAATTTTGATTTTTATTCAACATAAAATAGTTTAACTATATTTATTTGATGAGGGTATGCCATTGGTTATTAAAATACATTTATATATAAAAAAATATTTTCAAGTTCAATAGTATTCGTTAAAACCCACAAATGTATCAATGATTTTTTTCCGGTGAAGATGGTGGATAGATCATTTCGTCACCCATGTCGTGCGTGTTCTAAAGCTGTGTATGACCTGCGCATTACCGAAAATCTTAAGTGGGACGAGCATGTTAACTCCATAGAGGTAAGATTATCTGTACTCTACTTAATTACTAGGCTCCATAAATTAATTGGTCTAGACTGACTTCTTGTTGAAAGTCTCCATTGGATGTTTTCATAGTATAATGTCTTATGGAATAGTGTTCTGGGGAGGTATTACCAACGGCAAACAGGATTTTCCTCCTCCAAAAACGAATTATTAGGAGGATGTGTGGTGCTCAACGTCTTGCCCACTGTAGGCCCGTGTTTAAGGACCTGGGAAATTTAACCTTCCCATCACTATTTATTTTTGAATCTGTCATTCTGGCGAAAAGTAATACAGAAATATTTTTTTTTCAAACAATGCGGTTCACTATTATAACACAAGAAGTGCGAAAAAAGTACACGTATCTCAGGTGAATTCGGCTTTGGCCAGCAGGAGCCCATACTTTAGCAGTGTAAAGATATATAACAAACTGCCAAAATATATGACTGAAGAGCAAAACTTTAAAATAATTAAGACTATTTTGAAAGAATACACAAATATATCTACTATAAAGTAGATGAATTAACGAGTCTAGCCTAAAATGTCTTCATACCACTCTAACGACCACGTCGCAGGAGCAATGCTAGTGGGACAATATCAAGTATCAAGTATCCTCATTTAATACAATTTAGATTTTTTATGTGTACTTATAAATAATTTTTCGTTAATAAATCATTTGGTATTTTCAATATTTAAATCACATTTTAGTATATTTGTTATTATATAATAAAGACAAACATGTATCTCTATATATATATAAAATTGAATGTGTGTCTGTCTGTATGTATGTATGTATGTATGTATGTATGTCCTTTATGCGTTGCCAAACTACTCATCCGATTGCCATGAAATTTTAGGAAGTTGCTCTACATGTGTCCGGGAAGGTTTTAGTGAAAAAATATTTTTGAAAACCCCATAAGTTTCCATTTTATGACGTTTTAAATTTCTAATGTTAACCTTATGGAGAGTAAGTTTGTTTACAAAATGTCTACAATGAAAACATTTGATTTCTTAGCTACAGCTGATTGGTTTACTTTCCATTAGCTTTTCTATCCAATGCCATCTGAATCATTCATTAATGTTAAACTATGAAGTAAATGTGTACTGTAAAAAATGAACAGCTTTATTCACCACGATAATAGTTTACGGTTTTGGTGTATTATGTATTTTTATTTTTATTTTCTGTCTGATTAAAGTCACGTGTTTATATGATAATTACAATTTTTATAATATTACGTTTATTATAATAATCAGCTGTTGTATATCTTTCTTATAAAAGCCGTAGTACAGTTAGGTTTCGTTTGGGTTTGGATTGGATTTGAAAATTGTGAATTAATCCACTCAGATTTATTTGTTTTATGAGAATGTTATTAATATGTTTTATCGTTTCAGTATTGTTATTCACTATGCAGCGACCCAGAATATATAACCTTTCACAATGAAGCCGTATTGCTCTTCGACTTCAGAACATGGCCAATCTTAAAGTTAACATGTGTTTACTGTGAGGCGTTACGAAGTTTGCCGGGTCAGCTAGTTATAAATATAACTCAAAAAGTACAGGAAAAAGCTGTCACTAAGATAATCTCAACCGTTTAAAAAATGGTAAATAAGCTCTTCCTTTTATAACCTTTATTGCTAAAAGTTATTACCCAATTACCTGATGTTTAATTCACGAAATCCATAAGTTTTTCAGTGTTTACTTTTCATTTATCCTTTATAATGATAACAGATAAAAATTAGCACTTTCGGCCTGCTTCCAAAAATTCACCCTGAGAAATATATATTATAATTCAGTTTGATGTATGCGACAAGGGATGATTCGCTAATCAAGTACGTAATTTGCAGAGCCTTAGTGGTTTAAAACAGTTTTCAATAGCAAATACACAAATTCCAGTTTGCCAGAAAAAGTGAGAATGATTTTTAAAATCCAATCTTGTTTCACGATTTAAAACAAGATTTGAAAGCCTACGCCGAACGCAATATCACTATTATTATCATTATTCATTAGCTTATTATTCTGGATCTGACCAATTATTAGATTTGTTCCCTACAACAGCCAAAATGCATAAACTATTGATTCTCATTAACTTATAAGTAATTGGTGACAAACACAACAGCAATATTTTACATTAGTAAATGATTAGTATTTACCTAACTTGTTAATTGACGGAATACGATACAAGTTTAACAACAATAGTGTTAATACCCAATTTGTCTTTAATAATCTGTGGTGAACTTTTTATTGTTTCTTTTTCAGTAGTAATAAAACCGTATAGTATTTATCGTTATACGTAGTTAGTTTTCGTTATTAATATTTATCGTATTTTTACAATAATAAAAATATGGGGTAGCACTAGGATCGTTTATTGTTCCTCATTGTTATGTACTTAAATGTATCTATTATTTTTGCATCCCACAAAACACTTGTTTCTGATCCAAACTTAAATGTCTCCAAATGAAGTTCAAGAATTTCAACTGCCAGAAGAGATTCAAGATTATTTAGCGCTAATACTGTATAAACATAGTGCATTTTACAAGTGGCTGTTGTATGGTCCTTCTCGTTACCTCTGTGATGAACCCCCTTGGGCTTTTACTCACTCATTTCTCAACTATTATTTAGCGCTAATACTGTATAAACATAGTGCATTTTACAAGTGGCTGTTGTATGCTCCTTCTCGTTACCTCTGTGATGAACCCCCTTGGGCTTTACTCACTCATTTCTCAACTATTATTTAGCGCTAATACTGTATAAACATAGAGCATTTTACAAGTGGCTGTTGTATGCTCCTTCTCGTTACCTCTGTGATGAACCCCCTTGGGCTTTACTCACTCATTTCTCAACTATTATTTAGCGCTAATACTGTATAAACATAGAGCATTTTACAAGTGGCTGTTGTATGCTCCTTCTCGTTACCTCTGTGATGAACCCCCTTGGGCTTTACTCACTCATTTCTCAACTATTATTTAGAACGTTCCATTGTTCAGTTATATAATTTAATAAGACTACTGTATTGTAATAAGTTTCACTTCAAATAATAATTATTTGAGGCATGGATTAATCATTTGAAGGTAACCGAGTTCTAATAAATCATAATTTATAGACTGCGTCAGATGTAGAAAGAATTGTTAATAAGTAAAGGTAGGAAAACAAGGACATGAATGTGGTTTGTCATATCACACCATCGCATTATGAAACTGTCACTGTGGGACCGAACACTTCCAAGCACACAGATGTTTGATGAATATTGACCATAAGGCTAAGTAAGATACGTAGATAGAGAGAATGCTATTGTAATGATGGCAGGTAAGGCAGAGAAATTAGTATAGTTGTTGTATCCAAGCAATAACTAATTTTTCGTTTTGAGATTTTAATATGAATGGTTCTAATCACATAGCCCATAGGTTTAGGCATTTACCTAACTATTTTTGTAGTTTTATTAGTTGTGTAAATAAGAGGTGTTATCGTGAAATCGCCATTGTTTTATTATTCGAGCCCGTAGTTCAGTAAAAATTAAAGGGTAAAATGTATAAAAACAATAATAAAAACAATGATTAAAATGTTAAACCAGACATTTTTGTATTTTTTATAATCATTCAACGAACGTAAAAGTAAATATAGACCTAACTCAATAACTTTGAATAACAAGCACATTAAAATTAAATAAAGGATAAAAATTAAAAGTGAAAGGAGATTTTTAGGCAGCAGATGGTGGCATACAGGTGCAATGCTGGCACTCATGATGTTACTCATGTTCAACCTCCTCATAATTGAGCGTCTGATGGTTGGGAGGAGAGACGGACTACAAAGGCTTAGTAATATGTTTAAATGTGATATATTCTTTTCATGGAGGAGCTAAAACTAGTACTTTTGAAGGAGACAGGTGCAGATTACTACGAGAGTGGAAGGAAGGAGGTACACCATGCCCAGGTAGGATAGTGGGGGGGGGGGTAGTGCGACAGCCTTCCCCAACCTGAGTGTAGCAGTCAGTCCACCACCGAGTCAGTTACTGGACTGAGTCAGTTACTAGGTCCCTTAATTGCCATTAGTTGTTGGGCTATTAATTAATAGTCCTGTCTAATGAACATGTCAGCCTTAGTCAGTAACAAGACAAAAAAATTGCGCCACAATCATCTTACACTCAATCCTCATACATATTTGGCTTAAAATACTTACATTGTGTATGGTTGCCATTTCAATGATCTAATCTAATTTAATTTAGTCTAATCTAATCAGTCTGAATCCCAATAGTAGAAGATGAGGTTGGGACATAATGGCACGTTGTTACGTCAGCCCGAATGTCAATTGTAGAAGATGAGATCGGAACATAATTGCACGTTGTTACGTCAACCCATATGAATCTGTTAATACAGGTATGTGAGAGCTCCCAAGTTCACCAAATGTTATCAATATTGATTTTACAGTCTCCGAACGTGTATTCACTGAATAAAGAAAGCAAGGGAAGGTTATGTGTCATGTCGAAGATGATACAATATGTTAGCCTCTTGTGGTGGAGAGCTGTACGTAATGTAAGTGGAGTGCACCAGTTATGTGCGGTTATCTCATACAATCTTGCAGTTTTTTCCCTTAGCACTCCAGTGTTAATATGGTAATACGGTGATTGTACCAATCTAATAAACAGTATTATCTATTTATAAGCTATACAAATATATACATTTTTGTAGTCGGTCATAAACAACCACAGTGAAGCCATAGTGTGTTGTAATTATCTACTTGATACTTTTGTTTATAGTATTGCCTATTAAAACTAATACAATACTCAAGAATATGTACAGAAAAAAAGGTTTCAGGGATTATTAAGGAATTTTAATTTAAACAATGTTTAAGTTTAATTTTGTATTTATTTGAATTAATTTCATGTTTTATATGAGCTAGCAAATGTTCTTTTTTCTTTGTTGTTTTTCTTGTTGTCTTGAGTTTTCTTTGATTTAATTTTGTTATACTGTGTTTATGTTATATATTTTTTATTCATAATTTTAAGGTGGAGGCCTCCGGATTATTGAATAACAATATGGATAACTGATACTATATGGTCCTGTTTGTTTGCTGGAGCAGCTAGTTTTAGCTCCGTGGAGCCATTAACACGCGAGATATAGATGTAAAATATTTGAATTAATCATATATGACGTGTTTTTAAAATTAAGTTTACCAAATCGGTCAGGCCGATATCACCCAAGCCCCTAAGAAGGTCACAGATTTCACCGGATTCTCTTGGCTCGTTGTCGGAGAATAATAGTCCAGGTTCGGAAGGCGTGAATATAAGCTTTTATCACCCAACACGTTGTTGGGTTTACCCTAATCAAAAAAATCGTATGCCTTGAGTAAAATAATTTATTGGCCAAATATAATACAAAACCAGAAGGGATTTTAGGTACAGTTTGAATTGGAAATAAACAACAAACGTCTATTAATTGAGTAAAATAATAGTTCCTTAATTAATTTATTAACGGGTCCTGCCAGTACCGACAGGACAGGAGGGGTCGGGTTAAGGGTTTTAAATATGTTAGTCGTAAAAAAATAAAAAAGGTTGTGAAATGTGTTAAACGAAATGCATACTTTATCTAAGAGAGAATATTAACTAGAGGCGTATTGGATAATCGAAAAGAAATCTGTCAATCGGTAATTACAGTGTCGTACGTCGTTGAGGGTCGTAGTACGGGAGAGAATAATCTACCGCACAAGGTAAATTATTTCCATCAACCCAGGGTGTGGAGTGGAAATCAGCTGATTAATCAGCTGGTTAGTTATTTTTACATCTCCCGGTGACAGACATAAGCATTACTCACTGGCCGTAGCGAAGAAGAAGAAAATGCAGGCCAGCTGAAAGCCGGACGTCAACAAGACAACAAAGCTAGGTTACGTTATGTGACTCGGCCAAATTTGGTGATAAATCTTGTGACTCATGGCTATGGATAAGGTTGATGTGATTTGGTAGTGAAATATAAAGTGGGCTATTAACGATAATAAATACGATATTAGATATAAGAAGCTATAACGACGACGGTGCAAATATGAGGATAAATTATATCGGGATGTATGGGTAGGCCCTAGGACTGAAGTCTGGGCTGACTATACATTCAGGCTTAGGCTAGGTGGATTGAAAAGTGAGTCCTAGAGTTGTTTTACTTTTGTAAATAAAATATCTCCCCCTCCAAAATTAGCACCTCACACCTCCTCCCTACTTAAAAAAATGAAAAAGATACTCTCTGGACAAACGGGATGGAGATTTTCGGAAAAAACTTAGGAAGCATGAAAAAAGGTAAAGAAAAACGTACGCTCGTACAAAAAAACTACGCCGTCAGTCTTTCCTCGTCTTAATACTCATAGAACTAAACCAAAAAATAAACATATCGTAGACAAACAGAAACAAAACAGAAAAGCATAAGGCACTCACTAAGCGTCCAGAAAAACGCTAAACAAAAGACGCCAAACACTAAAAGGAATCAATCTGGTAAAAACAAAAGAAAACTTCTTCAGAGAGCCCTCATCCATTTACTCTTGAGCGGCCATTACTGACGACCGTGGTAAAGTTTGAGATTCTTCACGTGCGTAACGTGCACGCGCTGCGTCGCGATGTCCTAGACCTCGAAATGTTGGGCCTCGCCTGCCTACAACCTAGTACGGACCATCAAATCTCGGCACGAGTTTCCCAACCACGGAATTCGAAGCCATGGACAAAACGTGGATGCGGCGTAGGACCTTATCGGCCTCCCTAAACGTCACCTCAAGGTGTCGGAGATTGTAATAAGCCGCCTTGAGGCTTACACGCTCTGATTCGTAAATCCGCTGGAACTCACGCTGGAGTGTTGGTTCGGGCTCGTCCGACGGAGTAGGGTCTATAGTGGGTCCTCGAACGGCTTTCGGCGTCTTCAATTCTCGCCAAAAGCACAACATTGCCGGCGAGTAGCCCGTTGAGTCATGGATCGCGCTGTTGATTGTGAACTGGAATTCGCAGAGATGCAAGTTCCATGACATATGGTTGTCCTTGACAAATTGGGAGATCATGGACTCAATGACTCAATTGGCACGCTCCATCGGGTTTCCTTGGGGGCTGTAGGGTACCGTGGTGGTAGAGGTGACATCCCAATCAGCCGCCGATTCTTTAAAAAGGTTTTGAAACGAATTGGGTCCCGTTATCAATGATGATGGTGTCGGGAGCACAATATCGCAGTAACACCTCTTTCGTTTTCGCCGTAACGTTCTTGACAGTGGTGGCTCCAATCGGACAAAACTCAACCCACTTGGTGAAAATCTCCTGTATCACCAACAGGTATTCGTGGTTCCTGCCAGACCGTGGTAGTTTTCGCGATGATCGCGGCCAAGTTCAAGCCTTATCTCTAAGGCTACATTTTCATCGCCGTGACTGATCACATCATGCTGTGGTGATGAGGCTACACGAGCCGAGTGGGCGTCTGGCTCGTTGGGTGATGAAACTGCACCAATACTCGTTCAAGATTAGGTACCGCAAGGGGACCGCGTTTCAGATGTTCTGTCGCAACAACCGGTGGAAGACGAAACGACCCCCAGTGAGGAAGCCTCTCTTGCACTCAAGGAAGCGAAAGTCTCGGAAGGGCGATCCCCTGCGGGAGCCCCCAGATACACTTCGGCGACGGGAAGCCAATCACAAATAGGACGAGATGGGTGGTACGACCGTTTGATCATGGTTGTTACGGAGAACCCACATCGACGCTCACGGTACCAGGTCGTGTCGGAGCGGCTCTACTGATAATTTTGCCAAAAGGGTAAAAACCCGCTCCCATTGAGGATGTTTCTCCCGTCTCATAAAGTAGAGCGGGCGCTACGTCTGGACCACGACAACGCGTCCGCTGGGCACCTTGAGGTTACTCCTCCCCGTAGGATCCGAGTATTATTGCCTTGGGTGGCGTAAAACGGTGAGGACTACGTCCGGTGCTGTGAAGAATGACAGAGGTATAAGGTGGCCCTATTCAAAACTGGCAAGAAAAATGTATTTCCGAAACACCAATGGCCCGTAGTAAACGGTATCCGCGGATGTCGTTGCTCCGCTACCACGGTCTACCTACCTGTTGGTGATACAGGACATTTTCACCAAGTGGGTTGAGTTTTGTCCGATTGGAGCCGCCACTGTCAAGAACGTTACGGCGAAGACGAAAGAGGTGTTACTGCGATATATGCCTCTAAGCACTCACAAAACCAACATGGCGGCTTTGTTGGAATATTTAATGACTGTAATCCGTTGCTAGGTAACTTTGACCAGTATTAGTTCGTTCCCGTACCGCTACTTACGCTTATATACGCGAGTCATTACGGCCAGCTTTTCATCTATGCTAACCTTGTTTGTTGACATTTTTGTCGATGTGTGCTTATTTTCATTGTGTTTTAGGTGTAAATAGTGTATACTGTGTGAATTTTATTAATGTATTTGATTTATTCACTAACTATTATCAATTGAAATGGCTCATCCAGACGAAAAAAATATATTTGTTATACCTAAAAATAGTCTTAAAATCCCAATAATTAAAAAAGAAGCAAACTTCTGTTTTAAACTTTATTCAAGCTACCCAAATCCAAATAGAACATTGGGAAAACAATAGTTTAAATATTATACAATAAATGATCAGGGACCATGATTTTCAGTGGCACTTTAAGGTTTTTAATATTATATTATATTATTTTGTCCTATTTATTCTACATATTAATCCAATTTTATATTAAAAATCAGTGCTGGTTATTAAAATGAAACTGTTAAAAGTAAGTTGAAATTACACCAGAGAGTTGAAAACCCCCTCCCTCAAGTGGTATAAGAGATATTTTATAAAAGTTACCTATAATATGTATGTGTCAGTAATTCAGTAATATTATTTGTTTTATCTGAATAAATAACAGAAACAGGGAGGCTATACCCAAATTAGTTGAAGGGGTTCCTGATTATCCCAGTAAACTATAGGCCCGAGTAAACCATAGGCATATATAATTAGTTTTGAATATTTAATTTTAATTTAATTTACAGGGTCCAATAATTATGGTCTTTCTTCCTATACTTATAAACGTTTTAATTTTATTTAGTCCTTCGCTTAGAACTTATAAGTTTTAATAGGTTTTATGCTTATGGTTTTATGTAAGAGCCATAGAGTTTTGTCTCACTTAAAGTCTTGTGACTACTGTATTTAAAAACGTTTAACCCAAATGAAAATCGCTTTTTAAACACCATTATTAACTGTGAGATGTATTCTTACTTTAAAACCACCACTACTAGCATTGGATATCTACGTCAATCCATTTATACTTTTTTTTAGGTGAAATATAAACAAATTAAATCTCATTTCAGCTTTAATGAAAAACAAGGGAAGTCATGTCATTAATTTAAAGTATCGTATAATTATGATGGTTTGTGGTTTTTATATTTTTGTTTAAATTAAATTTCAATTTTGCACAATTTTGTGTAATCAAATTATAAAACAATTCTAAAAAATATCAATGTGCTGCATTATTGTGAAATAATAAGCTTCTAACAAGTTTTCACAAAAATAATTTCCTATTTTTTCAATTTTGACTGAAAATAACATTAAACAACACTTTTTTGGATTATATTATATCAGTAGTTGAATGAAAAACATAAAATTAAATTGTTTGGAAGAGACGTTACTAAACCAAGCATGTTCTGGGCTGACAACTGTTTGCCCACTCAAACAACGAACTCTTAGAGCTAACTGAAAACAAACTTTAGCTGGGTGGTTTGGAAACAGATGAAGTGAAAGCTTCAACCAGCAACAAACCTTAACAATGAATTATTAATGTTACGTTTACATATTTATTGTATACTTAAATACATAAAATCGGTAGTAAATTATTATTTTTACAATATAATACATTACATTATTATGTTGAAAGCTGTATTTAGCTGTATTGAAGCCTATTACGAGTATTTACTTATTCAGTTCGTAATTTTGTTTGGGTAGTTAAAAGAACCCTAGATTACAAAGGTTTGTTAAAAGGGATTAATTAAAGTATGTAATCTAAATAACCTGGTTAATTAATTATATCATCTCTAAACATTGAAACAAAACCCCCGAAGAAGCAGACCTGCGTATCTAGTGAATTTCCAATCATTTATGAAGTACGTGAGAATATACTAACTAAGCTTAGTAAAAAGTGAAATCATAAAATAATTGTTACAAATTATAACTAAATGTAGGTTTGGGATACTTGAAGTAAAATTTATGCATCTAAAGGATCTGTCCGTAAGGAAAAACTACGTAGAGGGTGCATCGGTCTTTTTGAGTTTTTGTCTAAAAAAACAAACTGAAAAATATGGAAAACAAGGTAATGACTAAAAGACGTGATATATGAATTTCACTGATGTAAAAGCAAATTTTATATTACAAAATACAAATTGTATTTGGTAAAAGTAAATCAAAAAATCATTCAACAATCATTCTACCGAAAAGTGTTGGGCTGACACTTGATACAATGAAAATTCATTGTCCATGCAGGAATTAACTCAATGCATTTAGGCAAAAGACAATTTATGAAATATTATGATCAAATCTCTATAAACATACTTCATGGCTAGTTATACAGGTTCTGTGAGTTTGTATACAGTGTTTAGGGTTTTGGATATACATAAGCGACACCACGGGTCCATTCCTTTTGGGTATAGGCCTGGTTAATGTGAGCTTGAAGGAGCGATATCAGACTTTAGGTAGCAGGTTATCCTTGACCTTGACATTTGTTATGAAAAACTAATTATATAATGTAATTTTTGACACTTTTAACTACAAAAAACACCATAGAGTGAAATGAGATTAAAATTAATTTTATTCTTATATTATGGAAGTCGACATGTCTTCAAAATATTCTCTTGAAACTTAGAACATTTTTATGAGCTTAAGTGAAAGCTTAAGTGAAGCTTAAGCTTAAACTTAAGTGAAAAATGAATTGAGTATTTAATCTAAATAAAAGCTTTGGAATAAAATGTTGGTATAACTATCTCGTCATTAATATTTTTTGTTACTTAGCTACTTTCATTTCACGTTTTTGAAGTATTTTTCCTAAAAGCAATATTTATACACAATTAACATACTACAGGCCATCATTATGCTAATTTTTGGAGTAGGGCCCACCCAAGTAATTTTGGTGTTAAACTGTTTAAAGTTTAATGCACTGTTGCTTACTATCATAACTCAAATTTATAGAATACAGCTTTGGATCCATTTTCGCTTTCCCACTACCCTAAAACACTTAAACGTAAAATATTTTCGTTTACATACACAAATTACGTTTTAAATGGAATAATATATAACTTATCATAAAACTAGATAAAACAGAATATGTTCAGTTTAAACATAAGTTAATTAAACATATTTTTACGTAAATGAAATTATGTTAACGTTTTATATCAAAGTTGTACCTTTGATAAGTAAATATTTTTCTCTCTAAGATATTCAAAGAATCAACGATCAATATAGTTGATCATATAAATTCCATAAATTTTTAAATGCTACAAGTCTTAAAGAAATAGTTTTGTACTGTCCCGTGTAATAAAAACTTATTTATTTTTATGAATATTCACTTTTAACGAATTTACATAAAAACATAATGTACATGGCTTGTTTATGTACCATTTTGTGAATATGTCCAATATAATTTAAATGTGACTCTTATAACTTGTAGCATATGCTTTGTTAAATTAAGCTACAAACTACTTTTCCAATAATGTTTATACATGTAAGATGCTGAAATTTACTTTAATTGTAGATTCCGTGTTATAGAATTAAATAAACAAAGCTCCTTATATTCTACGTACAGTTCCTACATTAAATTATTTTCTATATTACAAATAAGCATTTCCAAAGCATTTTAAATACATGTTTTGGAACTAACCTATAATCTTATGAACGGCTAAATAGAGATTGTAAATTACTGTAATGGATCCGAATAAGAAGTTAAAATCCCGATGATCGCAGAATGTAAAGCTAAAACTAAATATAAATCCTTAAAAAATCAATTTCTATTAGAAATATATTTTTGCACATAACCAAACAAAAACAATTCAAGATAAGTTTTCATGTAACATTCCCTGCTTAAAATACCTGCATTTTATTATTTATATATTCATTTGAAGTGATAGTTATTTTCTTAATGTTTTCAAGTATGCAATTATAAAAATAAAGCACATGCAGTAATTAAATAAATAAATCACTTTAAAAACTTTTTACGAATTGATTTAAATAACAGAAAGGTTTTCTATTTTGGTTAAATTACGAGTTTATTGTCACACGAGTTTGTAATGATCACATACTCATAGTTTTTTTACTAATTAACTCTTCAATATTCCATATAATATTCTCATGCTTTATTTTTTCGACTCTCATTCTTTATATTAAATATGTGAACTTATATTTTATGGGCCTGCATAAATTTAAAAAGTACAATGTCAAAATAAGTATAGAAAGAAAAACATAAACTGAAAGATATTTCAGGTACCTAGGTTACAGGACTAAGTAATATACCTAAGAAAATGGTCCTATAAGTTGAACATCAGAAACAATCTTGGAACTGTAATAGTACTAGTAAAAGTATAAAATATTTCGTTTTTTGCAATCACCGTTATAATGATTAATATAATATTCAACTGGAAAAGTTACTGATTACATATAATGAAACAGTGTTGCAAACTATAGTAGAACTTTCACATTAGCGTATAATCGATTCTGTCCCCTGACAAAGCGTATCCGTCAAATCATCGTAAGATCGTGGTCCAAGCCATGATTGCGAAGTCCTGTCATAGTCCGGTACAGGTAGGACAGGGTACCTCTGCACCTATCCACCAAGCTGAAGGTTGGCTGGAACACATCCACTCGGCCACCACGGCCACACACCTTCCACGTCAAGTCTGACTCGCTCCACACCTCTCCTATCTTGTACCTCTCACCACCCACACGACACATATCTACAGGATAACAAAACACTTTGCATCAGTAGTCAGTACTTTTTTTCGATCCCTATTTAGAAACTTCTCAAGTATCCAATAATAATTGATTGGATAATTGATTTGAAATATCAAAATAATGTTTTAATTTCTCAAAAATAATGCTCAATCTCAGAAATTGCAAAAAAAAATACAGACAGTGTTATTTAAGGTTAGTAAAACAAAATGGACGTTGATAATGTTAAAAATAATATTGAGAACAAAAACTACAGATAGGCCCGTAAGTTTAATATAATATTAGGACGGTCACAGGCACAACCTTGGCCATAGTGAACAAGAACAACTGACTTGCCCTTAAGGTTTATATAACACAATGACGTTCACAGATAAAACCATTGAACATTGTAAAACGACATGCCCATCAGGTTAGTACAACTCAATGAAGTACATCGATACAATCACGACCGTGGTCACTGTGAACAAGAACTACTGATAGACCCTTAAGGTTAATAGCATTAGGACGTTCACGGATACAACCACCACCTTGGCCATAGTGAACAAGAACAACTGAAATAGCTGTGATGTTAGTATAACATAATGACGTTCAGAGATACAACCACGACCGTGGTCACCGTGGTAAATATCAAGTTTCATAAAAAAAATTGGTTAATAAGTGAAACATTATTTTTCTTTATTCTTCATAAGATTAACATTGGAGCACTAAAATACAACGTACTGTATTTAGATGTTTTATATCTCTGTAACCGTTGGAGATAGAGAACAACTTTAAAGAACTGAATTGTGTAGTTTTTAAGCTGATTTTAATGGTGAGAGATAGAATTTGAAATTTTTAAAAATTAGATGGGAAAAACGCAAAAAACCCATTTTTAGGGCACAAAACCCCTCGTTCCTACGCGTTCTTATTGACGGATATGACTGGTTTACTAACTCGTCCGAGCAAATATAGGAATACACGTCACTACCCAATTTGGTCTCGGGCACACACACACACACACACACACACACACACACATACAATCACGTCTGTGGTCACTGTGAACAAAAACAACATGGCCATCAGGTTAGTATAACACAATGACGTTCATAACTACAACCACGACCGTGGTCACTGTGAACAAAAACAACATGCCCGTTTGGTTAGTATAACACAATGACGTACATAGATACAACCACGACCGTGGTCACTGTGAACAAAAACAACATGCCCGTTTGGTTAGTATAACACAATGACGTACATAGATACAACCACGACCGTGGTCACTGTGAACAAAAACAACATGCCCGTTTGGTTAGTATAACACAATGACGTACATAGATACGACCACGACCGTGGTCACTGTGAACAAAAACAACATGCCCGTCAGGTTAGTATAACACAATGACGTACATAGATACAACCACGACCGTGGTCACTGTGAACAAAAACAACATGCCCGTTTGGTTAGTATAACACAATGACGTACATAGATACAACCACGACCGTGGTCACTGTGAACAAAAACAACATGGCCATCAGGTTAGTATAACACAATGACGTACATAGATACGACCACGACCGTGGTCACTGTGAACAAAAACAACATGCCCGTTTGGTTAGTATAACACAATGACGTTCATAACTACAACCACGACCGTGGTCACTGTGAACAAAAACAACATGCCCGTCAGGTTAGTATAACACAATGACGTTCATAACTACAACCACGACCGTGGTCACTGTGAACAAAAACAACATGCCCGTTTGGTTAGTATAACACAATGACGTACATAGATACAACCACGACCGTGGTCACTGTGAACAAAAACAACATGCCCGTCAGGTTAGTATAACACAATGACGTTCATAAATACAACCATGGACTTAGCAATTGGGAACCAGAACTACTGACATGCCCTTGATATTAAGACACGATGAGGCTCATAGATTCAACCATCTCTACCGTAACTATAAAATTAAACGATTAAATAATTAAAATACTGGTAAAAATATATAATCGATTTTGATATGCATTATAAGGTCTATTTTACCATATTTGCTATGTTATTTTAAAATAGTTTTTACAGATAATTAAGAATAATATTTAATGATTCTTAAAATTGAAATCAAATAAGACTATTTATTTAAACCTTTGCATTCCTTCTCATGTACGCAATTAATTTAATTACAAGCAAGTTGTCCACTTGTGAAATAACTTCTAAATACATTTATAAATTGTATCTATTATATACGTGTAACCTGCTAAGAAGTTTAAGCTCACTCCAATGCCATTTAATGTAATCATGTTTGTGCTTTATATATTTAGTATATTGAATTAAAATTTCTGTTATATAATTTTATTACACTTTAGGTCTAACATGAACTAGTTTTTACAAGAAGTAAAAATTATAAAGAGTAAAACAGTTTGTTGAACCTTAATTTATACATACGTCTATAACGTAAGCCTTCAAAGTAACAACTTATTTTCTCATTAAAAACCTGAAATCTGTTGATAGCACTAGTGAAAGCACTGTTTATACATTTGAGAAAATTAAACCTGAAATTCAGCATTTCCAGTGGGAACAGACTAAACTTTCACATTTCAAAGCCAGCGTTCACTGACAAAGCTAAACACTAGTTTATTAAAATGTAGCTGATAAGATAATTTCTTATCTTAATTTCATTTAAAGGTTTACAAAAGTAAATTAATAGCAGAGTACAGTATGTTAAAACAATTTTGTTTACCGAATAATTAATAAACAGTTTACATTTCGTAAAAAAGTGTGTGTAAATAATAAAATTATTGAAAAGAAAGCAAATATGTAATAGCATATAATATATATATATACTGGTTAGATTATACAATATTATGAAACAAATAAAAGTATAATACAATCAATAAATACGTAAAAAATGAAAAATAATTTTAATGGGCTTAAAATATTGTATGCACTATTATGAATTGTAATTATTACTATTCATGATTTTTATTAATAAACCAATTAACTGGCACCACCATATTTTAATGTATTTAGAAACTTAAAGGTGGTAAATACTGTATACAATAACATCTTATTTCCTGTTAGGATAACATTTTAACTTTTAAATCCCATAGATTGGATACCTGTGGAATATTCTAAAATTTTATTTCACTAAAACCTCCCAGAGTGAAATTTCGTGGCAATCAGATAAATGGTTCGGAAACGCACCAATGACAGACAGACATGCATTCAGTTTTTATATAGAGATGATATAATACTCAATGCAACGGTTTATAAATCATTACGACGTAATCAGCGTTTTCTTTACATCTATTAATGGCATCAAAAATCACAGTTTACTGGTCTTCTGCCCTTAGCTTTTGGCCCTAGATCGTATGTTATAGTGAAAGCCTGGAATAATAAGAATGTTCTTGGGTTCTGAGAAGAATGAGAATAAGACATTGAATCCGTTTTCGTTAGGTAAGCCGGCATGAATAAGAATGTTGTAGGGTTTCCGGGGAGAATAGGAAAAAGACAATTAATCCGTTTTTTCCTGGATCATTATTATCCGTTTTACTCTTATTTGGAATTATAATAGTAAAATGCCAATTTTATCAATAACTTCATTTAATTTTTTTACTTTTATAACAAGTATTCTAGTTTTAAATATCTAGACCCTATACAAACCTGTCTTACTTAGGAAAAATACCTTTTATCGTTAGATCAATGGTAATAACATATGAGAGATTTTGCATGTTTAATCAAATGGAGGAAAGCTGCCTTTCTAGGGAAAAATTTAATTACATTTGTTTGTTTAATAAGTAAAACCTTATCCAAAGTTTACTTGGTTTTATTTCATTGAGGTTTTGTTTTGTTTGTGGTTAAATAAAACTTGTTTTTAATTCATAGTGTTTGTATTTCCTATTATAGTAAATAATAGTGTAATATGATGTGAAATATTGTTCGTAACTTGGCGAAAAATATATTGCCTACTCTCAAACGTTTCAAGTTTTCGATTTCGTCTCAAACTTAAATACGACCTCAAACCGGCTAAACATAATTTTCTGCCCTTGTAGCGAAAAAAAATACTATTTTATATTTTTAGAAACAATTTTCTACAATAATTAATGCTAGATAAGTACTTCCTTATTCTATCCTTATACTAAATTGGTATTAATCCATACGGAAGTACTTTAAACTTGAAATAGAAAGGGAAAAGTGACCTTTCTATCTGATATTGTAATAAAAGCTAAGCAAAATAAATAAAATGCACAAAATGAAAGTAACACAACCAAATGTTCTTTAAATAAAAACTCAAAACTATCAACTTCTTTGTAAAAACTTAACGTTCCTAGCACTGTACCAATATTTTACCCTTAGTAGGAAAAATAATATCCAGAATTAATTATATTTTTATGCACTTTTTATTGAGTTTTTACACTTTAACATATGTGTTTTACTTTTAAAAAATAAATAATTTTTTTATGTTGACTTTGTAGATGAAATAAAAATAAAACATTACATTTGTAATCCTGTAAACGCGTTCCTAATCAGTTAAAAGTCATAAACAAAATAAACATTTCCTATAAGACGTGAGAAACTGAGATTATTAATGAACTTTTAATGATAACTTAAAATTAATTGGTAGACAACATTTACATATTGTTAATATATATTGCATTATATATGTATTTTATTATATTATTATTTATTACATTATTGTGTATTATAATACATGCTGTAATATATACATTATTGTTTGGTATTTACAAAAATCTCTTTTTTAGTTCTGATAAATCAATAATAGTAGTTTAAGTGACCTAAAGAACATTATTTGGTCTATTAAGTACGTTTTTTACGTAGGCGTTGGGGTAGGGTGCGGTTATGAAATGCGTAAATGACATACTTTCTTTACTGGTTTTTTCTTAGGATCCTTTTAAACTGAATACGTAAATAGATAATAGTTTTGCTAGTTAAAGAGCAAATTCAAAAAGGTTATGAATATGAAAATATAAACCCCATTATGGCTCTTAATGTCTTATTTATAGGACGTAAATGAATAGCTTTACATAATACAAGGGTAATCCCCGTAGCTAAAGGGGCACGTATTTAATAAGAGAACGACAAAGCCGTCCTACTGGGATTATAGGCTGAATAACTCCACGCTCTGAGTCCAACTTGTTGAAGGTATGCTGCGGTGGACACGTTGGAATCTCTACCACTGACATATCACCTTGTTTCTAAACAGAAAATTGTCGAAGGATCCCAGAAAGAGTAGCCATACATCTATGATATCTACTACATTCTTATATATTACCTGATGACACTATTACGATTTTTTTAGCATGGTGATCTTAGGTACAGTATAATAAGCAGCACTTAAGTAAAGCATAAACAGCAATACACACTGGCATGACCGGACGTGGATATGCTGTATGAAGCTACTCAACTAATGGCCTAGTGCATCCCTAGGCAAAGCGCGAATCCTTGAATATTCATAGCTACCCAACAAAAATACTCAATAACTTACTCCTTTATTAAGTTAAAGCTGGTCAAAATCTCTATTTTATCTCAAACAAAACATAGTCAATCAACTGGCTCATTATTAAAAAAACAAATAAACACAAACAATAACCCGTGCCTTACGGTAAGACTTGTTTCCATACATATGAAATAGGTTAAGCCACTTACATAGTTGTAAATACATTATACCATTTTAAAATTGCAAATGAGTTGATGACGTCAGCGGTATTTATTGCTTATCTGACATAAAAGTACGCCTGTGCTTGCTAATGTAACGAAAACCTAAATGGACAGTTATAAACATCTGGTTTATGGTGTTAGGGAGAGATGTATGTGATACTTTTACATTAGACGGATTGTGAGTATAACTTGTTTGTTTGGACGTTGACTGCATAATGCGACAACTTAAGTAAAGGGACTGAATATGAAACGTCTGATAAATAATTTATAAAGTGTTCCTTTCGTAATATATTTTTAAGTTGTATCCAGTATGTTATATCAGACAGTTTCCTTCCACTTTATAAAATATCTCATATTGTATTTTCTGGGAATGTGTTAGAGTAAGAAAATGGAATTATTTATGTAATATTCTGGAATCGCATACAAACTATACATTAAACAACAAAGAAAATGTCTATAACACTTAAATCAACTTGTTATTGATATTACAAACCACTTTTTGCTATTGATAAAATTCATACTTGGACTCGTACTCGTACTACTATATAAACATACAAGTCAGTACCTTTCATTTCATATATAGATATATCTATTCCTATGAGGATGTGTAGCTATTTACTTACTAACTTTATTATAAAACCCTGCATTCTGGATTTCCACTAAATGAGCATGCTCGCAGTTCAAACGCCACGTTTCCTGTTGGCAATTCCCTTAAATCAAGGTTTTTAAGGTTTAAGGTTTTTTTTTAAGTGCTATAGTTATATTTTTGTATTCTACGATTATCTTTATGTCTTGTAATATAGCTATGATATTGGCTGTTTTTTGTCAAAATTACTTAAATTACTATGAACTTGAAACAGTGAAGTTAGTACATACAGTGAGGGCAAAGTTGAAACACGAAAACAAATAAATAATAGTTTACAATGGGTTCGCTGAGAAACATTAAAAACCAACCTTAATACTCTGTTTTGTAATAATTGAATATTTTTGTAATAAGCTCCATTTCCCCAAATTAATAGTCCATAGCTCATAATTCTATGGATATGCACATAACAAACCTTTAAAAGTACAATCTGTGTAACTTATGATGACTTAAGTCGTCTCATAAGGTAAATTTCTTTTGACGTTTTAAAGGCTACGTAGTAAATATGAGTTGTCCAAGATAGGTTGGGCTTAAGACAAATCCCCAGAAATTTTAATTTTAAAAGTAAAATAAATGGCTCTAATTTGATCTGCATTTAGGGATAATTGTTTGCTGCACAACAGTCACTAACTAAAATTGTGGATTCATTGAAGCTATTTATAATGGCGAACCTCGAGTTACGACTTATTCTACACCATAGTCGTCCATCCCTCCATCCCTCTGTGCATCGTCTATATCAGCTGGCAAGTCATTTATATAAATTTTTAAAATAGAATTGGTCCCAATATTGAGCCATGTGGAACCCCATAAGTCACATCCCTACATTGTATAACATTTTAATCCTAATTTAAAGTCCCCACGTTGTTTCTGTTTTAACATAAATAAACGGTACCAGTGGACTGACACATACTTTCTCCCTTAAGTAAATTTAAAAAAGACAATCTGTAATAAAACTATCATGTTCTACAAAGTTATTCTAAATATCATTTAATAATTTATTGTTCAAATTGTATGGGGGAACCCCCCCCCCCCCCCGGTAATACCAAGCTTTTTTGAGCTGGTTTTGTTCGGTGATTTGACCTTACACTTCATGCCGAGTTTTATGGAAAACGGTTGGAAAATAAGGAAGAAATTGATTTTTTTTATATTCTCCATAAGAATAACATTGGGCGCTTTCAGACAACGTACTGCGTTTATCATCGACAATAAATTTAACTTTTCTCTTGAACCATTCCTCGTATACAAATAATTCAAGATACTAATTTGTTTAGTTTTTAAGCTGGAATCAATTGAAATTAAAATTTAAAAATTTGATTTTTTTTACATTTAAAAGCTCATAAATTTTGAATCGTCATTTTACAGATATGCGGGTTGTGTCAAATTATGTAGTAGTCTGTGCACTATAAACTATCTAATTTTAATCAAAATCGTTAGAGATGTTTTGAGAAATTTGGATTTTTCACGTTTTTTAATGGTTTTTAGGGGTGAACTACCCTTAAACATCGAAAATTCCAAAAAATGAAAAAAACACCTGGAGATACGGTGACTATATATATACATGTCAAATTTCATCTAAATCAGACCAACGGGGTAGGCTGTGGCACTGTACACATCCAGACACACACACACACACACACACACACACACACACACACACACACACACACACACACAGACACACGGACGGACTGACATCATGTCAAAACCCACTTTTTTGGATTCAGGGGACCCCAAAACGGATATATCCACCCTCAACTGAAATTCGAAAATTTTGACGAAAACAATACTTTCTCCTTATACTATGTATAAGGGGAGAAAGTAAAAGGGAATGAGCTTAATTGTGTATGGAAGATTTCATTTTAAAAGTTTAGATTAGATTATTGAAATGGCGACCATACCACAAGGTAGGTATTTTAAGCCAAGTATAAATGAGAGTTGATTGCAAGATGATTGTGGCACGATCTTGTAGTCTTGTTACTGACTAAGGCTGACATGTTCCTTAGACAGGACTGTTAATTAATAGCCCAACAGCCTATGGCAACGAAGGGAACTACAGTTTAACGTGGAATCCGAACCACGACCTCTCATTTACAAATTGGTCTAATTATGAGGTGGTCTATGCGGATTAACGTACCACCGACCATCGCTCACAACTATCCACAATTCGTGACCTCCAAGTAGCTGGATTACGGGATGACGCCACCATCCCAGTCATAATAAAGAGATTTGTTTGCTTAACTTTCATCAAATCGAAAGGACTAATATTCAACCGCGTTGACGTAAGTTTATCATATTTTCACATCACCGCACGTATATATGAAACTATTAAACACAGTTTGCAATGTTTGAACTTCTAGAAGTTTACTCATTAACATGTAATTACTGTTGGAGTTGTGGCGTTGAATAACTTAATATTATTTGGGATATTATAAACGATATGGTTTTAGTTCGTGATGTCTAGTTAAATACTACAATTATTATTATTCTACTATTGATTATTAATCTAATACATTCTTTAAACTTTTTATGAGATGGACTGAATTATTACTTACATCTGATCTAGCTGGTAAACAGATGTGTACATGCAAACACGACGACATAATAGGTTGTCTGTAAAAAGTATTATTATATTATATAACATATTCTAAAATGTTTCGTATCAGGTCATTTTGCTACCCAATTAATCTGAGTATCGATAGTAATATCGATAGTTTTTAGGAAACATATAGTACTAAATACAAAACAAAAATTAGTATAAGAATTTTAAAGTTGGTAGTCAATTTTATCGCTTGATTCTTTCCACTCGCAATAGATCATCTCCAGTATTAAATAGAAGCAATGCGATTTAAACACACATTCATAGCCGCAATATAATGCATAAATATTAACTTGCGTCGAAGATTATACAATGTTAAAACACAAACATAACAAACCCAAAAAATAGGTTCAGATTTTAACTAAGGAATCAGTCTAAACACAAAAAAATAAACTCGATAAGTGAATAAATGTGTATTTTCGCATAAACTTAAGTTTTTACTTTCTCCCCTTATACGTAGTATATGGAGAAAGTATCGTTTTCGTCAAAATTTTCGAATTTTAATTGAGGGTGAATATATCCGTTTTGAGGTTCCCTGAATCCAAAAAAGTGGGTTTGGGCGTGATGTTTTTCCGTCCGTGTGTCTGTGTGCGTGTGTGTGTGTGTGTGTGTGTGTGTGTGTGTGTGTGTGTGTGTGTGTGTGTGTGTGTGTGTGTGTGTGTGTGTGTGTGTGTGTGTGTGTGTGTGTGTGTGTGTGTGTGTGTGTGTGTGTGTGTGTGTGTGTGTGTGTGTCTGGATGTGTACAGTGCCACAGCCTACCCCGTTGGTCCGAGTTAGATGAAATTTGGCATGTATGTATATATTCACGATATCTCCAGGTTTTATTTCATTTTTTTGAATTATTTATTTTTAAGGGTAGTTCACCCCTAAAAACTTTTAAAAAACGTGAATAATCCAAATTTTTCAAAAACGGCTGTAATGATTTTGATTATAATCTTATAGTTTATAGTACACAGAGTATTAAATAATTTTACATCACCCGCATGTCTGTAAAAATGACGGTTCAAAAGTTATGGGCTTTTAAATGTCAGAAAAATGATTTTTTTCAGCGAAAACAATAAAAGTAAAGTATAATTTGACTGGAACCATTGAAATCAGCCTAAAAAGCTAAACAAATAATTATTTTTAATTATTTGCCTACGAGGAACGGTTCAAGAGAAAAGTTAAATTTATTGTCGATGATAAACGCAGTACGTTGTCTGAAAGCGCCCAATGTTATTATAGTGAAGAATATTAAAAGATCAATTTCTTCCTTATTTTCCAACCGTTTTCCATGAAACTTGGTATGAAGCGTAAGGTCAAATCACCCAACAGAACCAACTCAAAAATGCTTTGTATTACGTGGGGGTGTTTCCCCCCATACAATTCAAACAACTGATAATTTAAATTCTCTCTCTTGTTTTTATTTTCAGAAATGGGATGATCATTTTTGAAAAAAAAATTATTAAATGATATTTAGACAAACTTTGAAGAACATGATAGTTTTAGTACAGATCTTCTTTTCTAAATTTACTTAAGGGAGAAAGTTTGTGTCAGTCCACTGATACCGTTAATTTTTATAGATTACTAGTGTTACCCGGCGAAATTCGTACCGCCTAACACTAATGTATACAATTTTATAGAACCTTTAAATCATTTCATAACACCTTATAATTTTGTAAACACTAAATTTATAAAATCTGACACTGCACCATTTTCTGCCCTCTGGGTCGGAGCCTTTTAGTATATGTATTTATACAGTAATTAGATACCATTGAGTACTTACTATTTTATGCTTGCTTCTTTGGCTTGCTCAATGGTTCAAATAAAAACAGCTGCTGTGTAAATCTTAAAAGGTAAGATACATGTTGGAATCCAAAACAAAATCATTTCCCCGTAAGATTAACATGGAAACTTTGAAGGCGTATAGGGTAGAGATTTATGGGAAAATCGTCAAAAAAACTATTAGACTTTCCTATTTTAGGTCTAAAGTACCAGTACAGTATACCAAATTTCAGCCTCCTTAGTAATCGGGAAGTGGGAGAATTAGTGATGAGTGAGTGAGTGAGGGCTTTGAATTTTATATATTAAGAAGATGTAGGATAATAATCAGCTGTTTGTATTTAAATGAGCAATCGCGTGTTTTATGTTAGTTTTATTTTTTTAAAGTAAATAAGTTATGTTGATTAATTTAAATTAAAATAAATGTTTTTCTATTAATTAAATATACTATATTTGTGACTAGCTGACCCAACAAACTTCGTAACTCCTAACAGTAAATACTCGTTAGCTTAAAGATTGGTCATGCTCTGAAGTCGAATAGCATTACAACTTCGTTGTGTAAGATCAGATATTCTGGGTCGTGGCATAGCTAATAACAATACTGGAACGATACAACATATAAATAACATTCCCACAAAACAACCAAGTTGAGTGGATTGACTCACAATTTTCCAAACCAACATAAAGCCAAACCAAACCTAACTGTAACACAGTTTTTATAGAAAAGATTAAATTTTCCTGTGGATAAAAAAATCCTGAAACACGGAATTTTTCGACAAAAAATAAAAATACAATTACATAATCCCAAAAACCGTAAACTATTGACATGGCGAATAAAGCTGTTCATTTTGTACAGAACATATTTACTACATACTTGTACATTAATTCATTATGGCATTGAATAGGAAAGCATATTAAGCATTAAGAAATGAAATTAAATGTTTTGATTGCAGAAAATCTGTAAACAAACTTATTCACTTCAAAAATTTAAAACGCCATTCAATGAAAACTTATGGATTTTTCAAAAAATTAATAGATTTTCATTAAAAGAAATACAGAGTGAATATTTTTTTAAAGATGTCATCGCTCGTTTGGAATTGACTTGAAGAGTTAGGGGGGTAGCTAGTGATGATCCAGTGAATCAATCGGCTTGGCGAAATGCTATTGGCAAGAATCGGAAAGGAATATCGGAGCACTGATGGACCAGATGTATCCAAGGGCCTGGGAGGAATGCCCCTACGACGAAGTCAAAGACATAGCCAGCCGTTTGTCCAAACCACAGAGGACCCCTTTTGCAGTAAGGCTAGAATTTAAAAGAGCTATCAGAAAAGACATTAAGAGAATAAAATCTTTAGCTAAAGATTGTAAGTATAGAGATAGCCTAAATGAGCAAGTAAAATATAGGTTTGATAGATTGATTAAATTTTTAGATAGATTTAATTTATTTGATTTTGATTGCTGATCGGGAGCAACTGTCCAGACATTGAAGTAGACGTCAGACAAAGATGACCCAATGGAGTTGATAATCGGGTGTATGTACCTCGATAGTGGTACTAGATCTCAATCCATGGATTGCGCAGTAAAATAAGTTACTAAGCAGTTGTGTAGTAACGATATTTATAAAGTAAGTGGAAGTAGTTAAAATTTGAGAGAACAGGAACAGCCATGATATTAAATGGCTGAGAGAGCTGGAACATGGTGAAGGCATATGGACGAGAAAACAGAAACAGTGTTACGAAAATTTCACTTGATGACTGGAACAGCCGTGCTATGGCTGAGACAGTTCACACAGTGACATATACCTACACAGGTAATTGTAGGTGACATACAGGTACTAAAAATATATTGGTGAGCAAAAATTGAATTTTATTTATTTAGTTTTTACAAGAGATACAAAGAGAAGAGTGCACACACATTTTTTTCGAGGAGAAATGCAAAACGCAAGGTAATAACGGCGGAAACACATTATTAAGTTGATTGGCTGATATCGGAGTACAGAGATTAGGTGTCAAGGATCAAGTTTTACGTACTTAATTTCTCGCAATTCCTTTTGCACACGGACATCTCGTGCACATATCACAGGTCAAAGACGTCATAGAATGGTAAATATTTTTCCCATTGTCGGAGGATGTTATCTTCATGGCTGTCAGTAGTCTCCTGACAACACCAAGCATCCGGGACGTGTCAATCGTCCAGGGGGCGGGATTGGAGACGCTGGATAATCTTTCTTCATCATTCTTTAGTTGGTTTTTCCATAACAAAATTTGCTACCCATACCAATTTAATAAGTGACTATATAGTTTAATGTGGCTTTTAACACACCCCCGTTGTTGAATGTCTCATGGACCTTCCAGGCTAAAAAACCGGAACTGCTTTAGTCTCCCGAACAAATCCTCCCGGGGAAGGTGACAACCTCTCTCCATAATGCCGAGAGCGGCAGCTCTTTCCTCGGAAAGCCCGGTGCAGTCATACAGCAGATGATCGGAAGTCTCCTCGGACACTTCCTGCAGATTGGGTCTCCAGAGAAGAATCACATGCGAGCAAGATGTTTCCTCATATGTCCGTGTCCCGTGATGAGCCCTACAATGAGTCTGAGTTCGGACTTACCTAACCGTAAAAGGTGCACTGTGATGATGCGGGAGGGAGAACTGAGAGACAGTTTGCTTACTCTCAGGAGGGAAGCTCCACACATCTTCTGCGGTGACACTCACGTGCCAACGTGTTGATCCTCAATCCACCTGCGCCCTGGAGATATCGCAAAATGGTTGTGAGCCCACGAATGGTATCGAAGCGCTATCGTTTGCCAGACGATCCGCTGTTTCGTTGCCCATAATACCTGAGTGTCCTGGGACCCAGCAAAGGTAACGTTGTTATGGTTGGCAAGAGAAGACACCGTGTTCCCATTCCCCGCATTCCCAAACTTTCTTGGAATCGAAGGTCCAGCTTCAAGGCAGGTGTCCAGTGCCTTGAGAGTGACTTGGCTTTCTGAGAGAATGGTAATGTTCCTATTCGTGACACCTCTGTTGAGGTTCAACAGAGCACATTCCATGATGGCTACCGCTTCTGCCTGCAACTCCGTGGGGAAATCCCCCATGGAAACGCAGAGCTTTACCTTATCTTGTATCATCAGTACCCCAGCTCCAGTTCTCTTGCTTCCCTTAGCCTTGCAATCCGTGTACCATTCTGACTCACAGGGATGAAGAGGTCTGCCACCATCTTGCCAGTTAATCCTTGGTGGATTCACCACTGAAAATGACTTACCAAAGGCGTATCTAGTGTGAAGGTGGTCTGAAGGCATGTCTAGGACCTCACAACTGACTACCTGCTCAATTCTGGTGTGACCAACCGAGTTTGCATTGAAAGTCATCCAGAGATTCTCACAACTGAGGTAATATACACATTTCCTAGAAACCGTTCAAATGTAAACATCTGTGGGAAGGGTATTGAACATGCAGTTCAAGGATGTTCCAGGGCAGAAACTCATAGCCCCAGAAATCATGAGGCAATCCAACCTCTGAATTGCCATAAGCCCCCTCACCGCTGCACCGAAGTTTGTCTTTGGCCACCAAACAAGTCCATAACAACCATAGGTCATACATGGCCTCACCACAGCAACGTATAGCCAGTAAAAAAGCCTACGCTGCAGTCCCCATGTATTACCAACCATTCGTCTGCAAGTCTTGAGTGACCACTTACCTCAGTCAATCACTCTTTGCAGCTGCGGCTTCCACCTCAGTGTCTTATCAAGTACCACACCCACTACCTGACCTCGTCCTGCAGAATTACCTCTGTGCCCTACAGGTTCAAAGGTCCCTGTCCAAGCAGGTTCCTTCTTCTTGTAAAAGGCACTGCCATTACCTTAGAGGGTGTAGGAAAGTAGTTACAAATTAGGGGTTAGAAGTCCGAATCGACACGTTTTTTCCATGTTATTCTTATGGGGATTATTTTTGCGCAGATTAAACAATTTATAAAAATCTCGCCTTTATTCATTATCAATCTACTATATGACGCCATACATCATCATTTTCATTAAAAATAAACAAATATTTCACAAAAAATGCATCTTTCCAAGCCTCGTTGTTCATAACACAAAAGTAAACGATTTGTAAAAATCCCACCTTTATTCATTACCAATCTATTGTATGATGCTATACAACATCATTTTCATTAAAAATAAACAAATATTTCACAAAGCACACACCTTTCCTAGCCTCGTTGTTCATAACACAAAAGTAAACAATCTGTAAAACTCCCGCCTTTATTCATTTCCAATCTACTGTATGATGCTATACACCATCATTTTCATTAAAAATAAACGAAAAGCCCCCATGTGCCAAGTCCCACTCTTATAAAACGGCCAGGTTTTTTTGCAAAATAATTTTGGGTTACTATTTTTCAGAAAAAAATTTGCCAATCGAACATAATTAGGAAGTGTTGATATCAGTTTCCAAGATATCAACAATTTTCTATTACATTAGATACTACACGACATATTGTCATTATTCAATAAAAAATTTGTCAAATATATATCTATATCTTCCATTATTTTTTGTCTTTCCTTGTCAATTACTATGAAACCATAATTATTGTTCCAACACTGATGACATAGATTACGAAATTCTTTAAATGTAAAGTCATTACCAACATGATTATTGTAAATGTGTTTTAATTTTAAATCATCTTGTTTAAAAATGATCAGAAAATTTACATTGTCTCGAATATATTTATTTACTTTACTATAAGACCGAGCCAAGTAAAAACAATTAATATTTCTATGTCAACCAATTGCAAAGAATTGTGTAATATTTGGACAATTTATATCATCAAACACTAAAATTGAGTGTCGTTTCACATCATTTGGTATAATTTCACATTCAGAGTAAGTGTATAATTTTACATCTTCTTCACACAATTTAATAATTTCACTTAATTTTCTGTATTTTTCTTGTTCTAGAGTCTTTGATATAGTGTAAATATTGCTGAATTTTAAACCATTTCTGTTGACTATTAAATTGTACATAACAACTGTTTTACCACTACCAGAGCTCCCACAAATAATTGCACGAATATTATGAGGAAATAGTGTTTTGATAACCTTTTTCTCTTCGTCATGTAATACAATTTTAAACTTGTTCTTTAGTTGAACGAATGACATTTTTTATATGAGAAAAATTAAAAAGAAATCTGGTGAAGGATTGTATCTTAAGCCTTATAGAGGACGTGGACTGTTAAATACTTTAATTAATCATCTACCATATCAATTATCCTTGCCTGGAGGCTACAGGTGGTGTGAACCTGGGACCAATGTACGTCATTTACTTATATATTGAAAGATGATAGAGGTAATATAATTAGAGGTGGATTTTATAAGGAAGAATTGTTAAAGACAAAATATAAGGACATTTATTTAGTAGAGAAGGTAATTAAACGTAGCGGAGATCGTTATTACGTTAAATGGTTGGGATTTCCAAGCAGATCATGGATTAATAAGAGCGATATCATAAGTTAGTGTGAGGTGTCGATGGCTGTGGGACTTGGCACATGGGGGCTTTGTGTTTATTTTTAATGAAAATGATGTTGTATCCCATCATACAGTACATTGGAAAGGGAGTTTTACAGATTGTTTACTTTTGTGTTATGAACAACGAGGATAGGAAAGATGCGTGCTTTGTGAAATATTTGTTTATTTTTAATGAAAATGATGTTGTATAGCGTCATATAGTAGATTGGTAATGAATAAAGGCGGGATTTGTATAAATTGTTTAATCTGCGCAAAATATAATCCCCATAAGAGTAACATGGGAAAAACGTGTCGATTCGGACTTCTAACCCTTAATTTGTAACTACTTAGGAATAACCTTCTGCCAGTTTACTGCAATTAATTGGTCAAATTGTTCTATTGTAAAATTATCAGCTAATCAGCTGATGTTGTTTGTTTGTGTTAATGTTTTGGTTTTGTAGTTTGGAGAAGTCAAATTAAAAGGGTATTATTTTTTATGGTATTTTAATAATACTTGATTGGCGATCATGAGTAGAAGGAGAAAACCCCAAGAATGTGAATTTGAAGAACCAAACTATAACAACATTCAAAAGAAAAAAGATAGATTTTGTATAGATCTCTATGATGAAAATAAATTTCAAAACCGGTTCACCGGATTGCACTTACTGCCTGGGTGTTCCCGACGATGCGGAGCACAATTTCTTCAGCTGCACCCGTTGGGAAAGGCCCCACCTGAAGGCTACACGAAAAACTGTTTTTTTCTCGGTGGACACGGTCTGCCACAAGATCATTGAGGACGAGGGAAACTGGGATTGTTTATCACAGTTCGTCCTTCTAGAGAAGAGAAGCGATCTGGACCGGAAGAGGCCCAGAACACCTAAACCAGTGGCTGGACATTGAGTGAGCCCCAATGGTATAAGCCAAATTTAGGCCTAGCCTGTTGTAATGAGACGGTTCCAAGGTAGAATCCTAAAGAGTAGAGGAGGTTTTGTTTAGTAGGTAGCCCCGCTTCTTAGGGGAGTGCCACAATACAGGCAGGCCACATGTGTGCATAAAGCATTTCTTCCACCTCTCCCTCAAAAAACTTTTGTATTTACTTCCCTGTGAGAAATAGGCTAGATCATGTATATGTCTAAAGGGAATATTTTCAATTAATCTAAACAGCTGTTCTTATTCTTTTGTATTAAAAATTCAATACGATTTCACGTCAAAAAATTTCTATTAATATATTAAGCAATAATTTTAATATCTCGAAAGACGAGCTCTTCACTTTACCTTAATGTGAATGTTGACTGTTATAAATCTGTCTGGAAAAATAATTTCGAATGAAAATTATGAAACATACCACTTTAAGCCTCTATTTATTTTTTTATAAATAATTAGCTCTTCAATTTTCAACAATGCAAACAACAATGTGTTTCTAAAAACTATTAATTTAATATTGGCTATGGCCTTTACAAAATACTCACCTATAATAATAAGATATCATAATCTAGTATTTTCCCTCTTCTGATTGAAAACTTTCATATTCATAATATGCAATATTTTTCAGAATATTGAAATAATTATAGTAGGTATAGCTCGCTTATCTATTGACATAATTTGATAAAATATTTAATGTGATCTTACTTAGTTAACAGCCCTAATATAAGTACATTACCATGTAAAAATCCCCTGCAGTAAACCCACATACTCAGTACTATTCACTTAAGATGGAAATAATATAAGTTCTATGAAATTCGCTATACTCACACCAGCGTGTTCCGATAGTGTGGTCATTGCAATCGTGGTTTGACGTTGAGAAAACCAGAAAAAATTAATTAATAAGTAATTTTTACCATGAATAATTTTTATCTTAACATTTATACCCACTTTCATCAACATCTGTCCATAAATAAAAGAGTTTACCTATTCCCTATATGATTAACATGGGAAAAGAGTATGCAGGTTCGCTGCTATGATAAATAAATAAACTATGATTTTTAAGCATAAACGGGTGGGTATCAACAACATGAAGGTAAATACTAAGTTTAATCCAAAAATATTGATTGGTAATGGAAATATTAATTTTTCCTTATCCTCCACAAGATTAGCATTGGAGACCCTAAATCAAATGTACTGTGTTTAGAATTTTTAATATCTCGGTAACCTTTGCGTATGGATAAAAAATTAAAGAAACTAAATTGTGTAGTTTTTTTTATCTGATTCTAAAGGTTAAAGGTAAAATAAGAAAATTTAAAAAAAATACATTGAAAAACGCAAAAAAACCCATTTTTGGGGTACAAAACCCCCCGAAACTACCTGTTCCGATTGACAGATATGTGTGGATTATGAAACCATCTGAGAAAATGTAGAAACACACGTTTCTTTTGAATTTGGCCTCGATCGGAGTATTTTTATGAGAGTTATCGTGTTCACAGACATATCAATAATTTATGTTAAAATAAATTTAATGGTTCTTGGGTTATATGTACACACACAAACATATATATATATATTTAAATTTTTAAACGACTATTGTTTTTGGTCTCTGGGCACCTAAATACAAAAAAATAACATGGTCCCGGGCTTAAGTCTTGCAATGAGACCTACGGTAATAGCTTATTTCCTATGGGAAATTCGCTAAAAGTCTAATAATGTAATATTTTTATTGGAATTACCAACACTCCTAGGCAATAAACCGTTGAGAAATGTATTATTTGAGCCAAAACAGTTCAACTTTGGCTTGATTATTTCTGGCTATGTAATATTTTAATGATTTTAGATATCATTAAAGGTGTTTAAGTATAATACACAATAGACTAAGTTTAAATTGATTTTATAATAGTGAACTAACCTATTACCCTTTAATGAAAGCCTAAGCTATAGGCTACGAGTAATCAAAATTAAAGTTTAGAGTTGTATACCTATTGTAAATCATAATATTATACTTGTAATGTATTTTTTGTTATTATTCCTTCTTTTGGAAATAAACTTATCTACAAATCATTGTAATTTATTGAGTAGAGATATTTAAATTTTGTTGATTGAATATTTTGTATATTGTCTATTATAAAATATATTCAACTACTTAATTATCAACAAAATAAGTCATTTTACTTTTATTTTGTTTTTTTATTATTGGAACTTTCAAGGAAGATTTTATTTTGTTACAGCAAAACAGATATAAGTTTATGATTTTTTAAGCAGATAAAAATAGAATAAATTATTTCTGTGTTAGTAGATTCAAAGTTTTTGTGGAAATGAGGTTTGGCTTGTCGGGGTATAAATATTGAATGTAAGCCAAAAGACTGCGGCGCCAATTCCCCAGAGAATTATTCCTCACTCTCTCTAAGTTTAAAGTATTTCGTAGAGAGCCATAGGTTAGTATAGTCGACTTCGTTACTTAAACATTGGAAATAATTATAAAGAAGGCTGTTTGTGTTAAATTATGAGTTTAAGTATAAGTTATCAACACAAATTGTAAAATGTTAGACAAAAGCACAGAATTCATGTATAAAACCAACTAAAAGGTTCAGGTGTGTAAATATTTTTTAATAGTATTTAATAGTTAAAACACTATTACGGTGTTATTTATAGCTTAGCTACAATCATATTAACAATTACTTAATATGACCAGCATTCACATTATATATAAAACCTACAAAAAAATTTAGGGTCAAATAATAGTTTTTTTTTTATTTTGAAATAGTAGCTAAAACGCTAATACAATATTTTATTAGCTTAGCTATATTGATAAAGAAAGTAGTGAAAGTTGAATGTTAAGCTTCTTCCCATACTACCAAGACTTGTGTTGAGGTGTTATCTAAATCCTTGGTTCAGTGGGTTTCACCACTTGCATATTAATCACTACATGTCCCCACCGTAGTAGATATAATCTAGGGACAGACTTACACCCACAGTTAATTCGTGATCCTCTCCAGTTGTACCACTAAATTAATAACTATTTTGATCATACACCAAATAAATGGTGAAATAATAGTTATTAGATGGTTTTTAACATAAAAGACGTTTTATGAAATGTATTACAAAAATGTTATTTGCAATGAAGAAGTTGACAAGACACATAAATGGTTAATAAATGTTAATATGTTATCCAAATATGATTTTGATATCTAAAAATCTACTGGGTTTACCTAGTTCAGAGATTGACAAAATAAAGAATATATATCACACTACTGGTCACACCTTTAGCTATCAAGACTGATGGGTTTCCCTATCACCATGGATTCTGTGTATCTTTTTAAGGAGGGGGTCCAATAAACGTTTTTTGGACAACGGATAAACGATGATTGGGATCATGAATTTTCGCAGGGTTTGATATGGCCCGACCCTGGATTTGGGATGGTCTAGATTAATATTTATTTCTCGACAAATTAGGTAGACTATTCCAGCTCTACGTTTCTAATTCTAACAAATCCCTTATTTCTAGTGGTATTGCAATGTTTTGCATTAAGAATAACACATTAAAATTAATTTATAATACTATAAAAGTTAAAAAGGGATATGAAATACATGGTTCAAATAAAAAATTCTTGACTAAGTTTTTAAAGACTGTAGCCTATTATAAGGTTTATATATAGGATATAATATAGTTCGGGCTACCTTTCCTTTAATGTAGAACGAGTGCCAACTGTACTCAGTAAGTTTGCCAGAAAAGTTCAGTAAATAGTGTTCTCCTTTTGACTGTAGCGTTGGTAAAGTAGGAAAAAGTTCAAATGGCTTTCCTTTATCCCTTGTATTTATTTTATGAGTTTTCGTTGGCAGCTTTGGTGGCAAGAACACAACACGTAAAATTGTTTATTTATTTCATCATTAAAATTGATCACGAGACTTTTTTAATATTGTTGGAGAATATAAAAGTATTAAAGTTGTATTGGTATATAATCTAACCGTTGAATGATTTTCAAGCCTCATTTATAGATTTAAAATAATTTTATAATGTCCACTCTAATAATAAAATGAAATAAATTCAATATTTGGGTTATTATGGCTTAATTTCCATACACAGAAAATATGTTTTTATGAATATAATGTGTTTTGATTACAATTATTGTTACAATGTTCCTTTGAAAATCAGCTAAATAAAAAAAATATTTGTTTGATGCTATGTTACAATACTTAAAACTAATATAAAATTAATTAATAAAATAATTAACTAATAAATGTTTAAAACACAAATGTTGAAGGTAATATTTTTACATAATTGAAAACTTTTATTTATATTGTATATTACTTATATTTATAACTTAAATTTATATTGTTAAGAATACTTTCTGCGGTAATACATTCACCAACACACACAATTTATTACATAAAATATTTTTTTTAATTGAAAAGTATAATGTAATTAATATAATTAAAATGGAATTTACTTAATAATTTCTCCTACTTAATTATACATTTAAAAACCAATTTATTTAAAGAATATTAACATATACAAAATTATGTTTCCTGCAATTATCTGCTACTCATGAGCAGATTTCTTCATTACAATAGTTTAGATTGGACCATAGCTAAAAAAACTATATTACATCTATCTTAAAATATATTACATACATTTTACGATTACATACATTTCATACAATCGTTTAGATTGTATGAAATACAGTATAAGTAAAATTTGGTATATTCATAACTGTTACGATTCATGACTCATGACTGCTAGTAAAAAAATATAGTCTATTATCGCAAACTATGGTAATACATACTTAACTATACGTTTAAGTTAAAATATTTACATGTGAGGTAAAAGGACCTTAGAGTAGGATTTTATCCTGTTAAATACATCCCCATTTGTAGCCGGTTGCACTGAGAGCTGGCCCCGACACATCCAACATCCAAGCCTCCATTTCATATTCATACGACTCCTATATCCAGGTGCTGTAGCTTTTGTAACCAAAACTATGTTTATACTATTTTTAAGGTAGTTCATAAATCGATTACCTTAGTTGAATAAATATTGGGCTAAAGATATTTTGTTATTTTTAATTTATCCCACATTAGATTGAGTTCACTTCGTTAAAAATGATTACAAGTCATTCCCTCTCAAATAATCGAGCAGTTGAAGGGAAAAAGGTTTTCGTCAGTATGATTATTATTATTCATTAAAACCTTTTTAGTATTTTTCGTTCAGAATGGAAATAAAATTTCAAAGAAATAAAACACTAATTAAAAATCATTAAATAACAATATAAACAGTAATAATTTAGTGCCTTTAATAGGATATTTCTATAATAATTAAAACAAAAAACACAATGAGAAAAGCTTTAAATGTTACAAATGAGAGTGAAATAACTGCAAGTGTTTGGAAATTTCAACTAATGCCAGCGGCTTTGGAATCCAACAATCAAATCATAAAAACAATCCAACAGTGCTATCGATATTTTGTAATACTCTGTGACTATAACTATGAATTGGACCTCTACCTGGTCAATAGATTTATTTTTTATATTTTGCATATAAAAAATTTTCTATGAAAGTTTTATACCTTAAAATACATAACTTTCATACTACAATAAAAATACCCCCGTCGCAGCAGACCTGCGTACTCAGCGAATTTACAAATAAATTATAAATTAAATAATAATATATGGCAAGTTTTATAAAAATCTGTTCATAAACATGAGAATTATTTGCCTATTCTCCATAAGATAAACATGGGAAAGAGTGTGCAGGTTTGCTGCCGTGAGGAACACTGAAATTAGGCATTTCTACCATAAATAATTTTTATCTTAACATTTATACCAACTTTCATCAACATCTGTCCATAAATAAAGGATTAATATTAATAAAGGAAATAATTTGCCTATTCCCTATATGATTAACATGGGAAAAGAGTATGCAGGTTTGCTGCCATGATAAACACATAAATTATGATTTTTAAGCATAAATGGATAGATCTCAACCAGATGAAGCTAAATATCAAGTTTTATCTAAAAATATTCATCAATGAGGGAAATATTAATTTTTCCCTATCCTCCATAAGATTAACATTGGAGCCCCACAATACAACATACTGTGTTTAGATTTTTTAATATCTCTGTAACCGTTGGAGATAGAGAAAAACTTTAAGGAACTTAATTGTGCACTTTTTTAAGCTGATTCTAATGGTGAAATATAAAATTAGAAATTTTTAAAAATTACATGTGAAAAACGCAAAAAAAACCATTTTGGGGTACAAAACCCCCCAAGCTACCCGTTGCCATTGACCGATATGTCTGGTTTACGAACTCGTCCGAGCATTTGTAGGAATACACGTCTCTACTAAATTTGGTCTCGATCGGACCATTTTTACGAGAGTTATCGTGTTCACAGACACACACACACACACACACACACACACACACACACACACACACATATATATATATATATATATAAATTTTAACGACTATTGTTTTTGGACTCTGGCACCTAAAGAAGAAAAAATAATATGGTCCCGGGCTTAAGTCTCACCATGAGACCTACGGTAATAGCTTCTTCCCTATGGGAAATTCGCTAAAAGTAAATAATTTGCAAATATAATGTTTATTAGTCTTCTGCAATTCGTGGTAATATCCGCGAGGAAAAAAGTAATTGTTTAAGGCTAAGAATAGTATACAGAGAGGAATATAATTGATCTAGAATATATTATTTTGATTCAATGGAACCTTAAATGTTAGGAAAGTTAATTCGTGGAAATTCCATTTCAGTAATGTTCTTGGTTTATTTAGGTTCACGTTAATACCACGCGTAAAAAGTTATCATCGGAAGTTACTAACTGGCCACTAACCATTTATTTGCGCTGGTAGATTTCTTATGCTCTAGCTTATTGTCATCAGCTTATTCAAGAAACTATATTGATAGGGAAGACGGGTTTAAACAATTTATTTGTTTTAAAATCAAAATTATAATATATCAAGAACGCAAATTATTGTGAAAGTAATTAATAATCATTGTGAAAAGTATTGTGAATATACGAATATATAAATAAAGTAAGTTAATAGATAAAGTATTGTGAACTTAAAACAATCGGCAGGAAAGCTGTTTTATGACGCCTAAAGTCAATATCAGGAAGAAATAAATTTTAAAACAAAATTTACATTTAAATTGATGTGAAGATCTTTTTTATAATATTAATCATGAATTTATAGATAAGTGACTAAAGAAATACCGGTAGTTTACATTTTAGAATTTAGTAATAAAACAAATAATGAGAACGGTTTGTTATTTGAACTTTACCATTTAAATACAGTTTTATATATATACAGAGTGTTCATTAAAGTCGGGGACAAACTTTGAGGGTGGTAGTACTCATCAAAATAAACAAAAAACTTTCCATAACCATATGTCAAAAATCATTTGTTCAGCCACTAGCCGCCATTTTGTTTTTTATACAAAAACGTTTTATATCAAGAACATTTTAAGATACAGAAACCAAACTTTGCTCACATATTTATCCATATTTATCGGCCAAAAAAGAAATATTCTCAAAGCATATACCATTTAGTTTGCTTTTATATTTTTAAATGGTGGCAATTAAAAATCTTTTAGTTAAAATAACAAAAAACCATTAACTCTATTAATGTTTGTCAAGGATACTCAGTTAATTATTTTAACTTTACTTTATATAACAGTAATCCTTAAAGGTGAACTATATAGATCAAATATATATATCCATATCACATGATTAGAACAATAAAAAACATTTTCTTAACTAAACTATGATGTCATTTATTATCTTTAGTAAATGACGATTATTTCATAATCTCTGATGGCGGGGGGAATTAATTAAGTTCTTACGTGTGTATTTTGTAATTTAGTTACCTTTAATGTTTTAAATTAGTCTTATTGATTAAATTTGTGTAGTAGGATGTTTATTTAGGCTAATTGTGTTTGATGGTTCGTAGTGTGGTGCACGGCTTCGTGCATTTGGAAAATTTGTTTACAATGGGTATCTGCTGTTCAATGGCTTCTCTATTGAGAGAACGGAAATAAATTTATTGTATTTTTCCTTAGTAATAATTGGAGAAATTAGATTTTTTATATCTCGGTAACCGTTGGAGATAGAGAAAAACTTTAAGGAACTGAATTGTGTAGTTTTTTAAGCTGATTTTAATGGTCAAAGATTAAATCTAAAAATCTTTTAAACTACATATGAAAAACGCAAAAAACCCCATTTCGGGGTACAACCCCCCCCAAACTACCCGTTCCCATTGACCGATATGTCTGGTTTACGAACTCGTCCATATATATATATATATATATATATATATATATATATATATATACATATATATATATATATATATATATATATATATATTTATATAAAAATTTTTACGACTATTGTTTTTGGTCTCTAGGCACCTAAAGAGGAAAAAATAACTAGGTCCCGGGCTTAAGTCTTACCATGAGACCTACGGTAATATCTTCTTCCCTATGGGAAATTCGCTAAAGATAAAACTACTAGTAAATATTTGAAATCAGTTTTCAACTTATCAATGTTAAACAGTACCACTCACATCACATACATGATAAAGTAATAAACGGTATGTAATTAGAAAATATATTCAATTATAGTGTGAATCTCTTTAACACATTAAATAAATCACTGTCTACAGCAGGATATTTAGTGTAATGTGTGTAATGTGCAGGATATGGCAGAATTCCTCACAAGGCAAAATGTCGGCTCAATACTCTGGCCCAGTGATCAGGATAAGACCTCAGCAGACGCAAGAAATTTAATTTTATAGCTGAATGGACAGAGATGGCTGAAATTAAATTCCAAACATCGCAACCATATAATACAGGTTGGAACCAATATTTATAGAGAAACAATCAAACAGTGTATGAATGTAAAACTATTTTTTTTAAATGTCGAAACAATATGATAAAGCACGGGGTCTCACATTATAATATTATGGATCACTTTGTCAGCACCGGGTCTCTCATTTTTATATTATGAACCACCATGTCAGCATGGGGTCTCGCATTTTTATATTATGAATCACTTTGTCAGCACGGGGTCTCGCATTAATATAGTATGGACATCTATGTTAGCACTGGGTCTCGCATTATTATAGTATGGATCACTATGTTATCACTGGGTCTCACATTAATATAGTATGGACGTCTATGTTAGCACTGGGTCTCGCATTATTATAGTATGGATCACTATGTTATCACTGGGTCTAACATTAATATAGTATGGACGTCTATGTTAGCACTGGGTCTCGCATTAATATAGTATGGACGTCTAAGTTAGCACTGGGTCTCACATTATTATAGTATGGACCACTATGTTATCACTGGTTTTCGCATTAATATAGTATGAACCACTATGTTAGCACTGGGTCTCACATTAATATAGTATGGACGTCTAAGTTAGCACTGGGTCTCACATTATTATAGTATGGATCACTATGTTATCACTGGTTTTCGCATTAATATAGTATGAACCACTATGTTAGCACTGGGTCTCACATTAATATAGTATGGACGTCTAAGTTAGCACTGGGTCTCACATTATTATAGTATGGACCACTATGTTATCACTGGTTTTCGCATTAATATAGTATGAACCACTATGTTAGCACTGGGTCTCACATTAATATAGTATGGACGTCTAAGTTAGCACTGGGTCTCACATTATTATAGTATGGATCACTATGTTATCACTGGTTTTCGCATTAATATAGTATGAACCACTATGTTAGCACTGGGTCTCACATTAATATAGTATGGACGTCTAAGTTAGCACTGGGTCTCGCATTATTATAGTATGGACCACTATGTTAGCACTGGGTCTCGCATTATCATAGTATGGATCACTATGTTATCACTGGGTCTCGCATTATTATAGTATGGACCACTATGTTAGCACTGGGTCTCGCATTATTATAGTATGGACCACTATGTTAGCACTGGGTCTCACATTAATATAGTATGGATCACTATGTTATCACTGGTTTTCGCATTAATATAGTATGAACCACTATGTTAGCACTGGGTCTCACATTAATATAGTATGGACGTCTAAGTTAGCACTGGGTCTCGCATTATTATAGTATGGACCACTATGTTAGCACTGGTTTTCGCATTAATATAGTATGAACCACTATTTTAGCACTGGGTCTCACATTAATATAGTATGGACGTCTAAGTTAGCACTGGGTCTCGCATTATTATAGTATGGACCACTATGTTAGCACTGGGTCTCACATTAATATAGTATGGACGTCTATGTTAGCACTGGGTCTCGCATTATTATAGTATGGACCACTATGTTAGCACTTTTCTCACATTATTATAGTATGGACGTCTAAGTTAGCACTGGGTCTCACATTATTATAGTATGGATCACTATGTTATCACTGGTTTTCGCATTAATATAGTATGAACCACTATGTTAGCACTAGGTCTCGCATTATTATACTATGGATCACTATGTTATCACTGGTTTTCGCATTATTATAGTATGAACCACTATGTTAGCACTGGGTCTCACATTAATATAGTATGGACGTCTAAGTTAGCACTGGGTCTCGCATTATTATAGTATGGACCACTATGTTATCACTGGTTTTCGCATTAATATAGTATGAACCACTATGTTAGCACTGGGTCTCACATTAATATAGTATGGACGTCTAAGTTAGCACTGGGTCTCGCATTATTATAGTATGGACCACTATGTTAGCACTGGGTCTCGCATTATTATAGTATGGATCACTATGTTATCACTGGGTCTCGCATTATTATAGTATGGACCACTATGTTTTCACTGGTTTTCGCATTAATATAGTATGAACCACTATGTTAGCACTGGGTCTCACATTAATATAGTATGGACGTCTAAGTTAGCACTGGGTCTCGCATTATTATAGTATGGACCACTATGTTAGCTCTGGGTCTCGCATTATTATAGTATGGATCACTATGTTATCACTGGTTTTCGCATTAATATAGTATGAACCACTATGTTAGCACTGGGTCTCACATTAATATAGTATGGACGTCTAAGTTAGCACTGGGTCTCGCATTATTATAGTATGGACCACTATGTTAGCACTGGTTTTCGCATTAATATAGTATGAACCACTATGTTAGCACTGGGTCTCACATTAATATAGTATGGACGTCTAAGTTAGCACTGGGTCTCGCATTATTATAGTATGGACCACTATGTTAGCACTGGGTCTCGCATTATTATAGTATGGACCACTATGTTAGCACTGGGTCTCACATTAATATAGTATGGACGTCTATGTTAGCACTGGGTCTCGCATTATTATAGTATGGACCACTATGTTAGCTCTGGGTCTCGCATTATTATAGTATGGATCACTATGTTATCACTGGTTTTCGCATTAATATAGTATGAACCACTATGTTAGCACTGGGTCTCACATTAATATAGTATGGACGTCTAAGTTAGCACTGGGTCTCGCATTATTATAGTATGGACCACTATGTTAGCACTGGTTTTCGCATTAATATAGTATGAACCACTATGTTAGCACTGGGTCTCACATTAATATAGTATGGACGTCTAAGTTAGCACTGGGTCTCGCATTATTATAGTATGGACCACTATGTTAGCACTGGGTCTCGCATTATTATAGTATGGACCACTATGTTAGCACTGGGTCTCACATTAATATAGTATGGACGTCTATGTTAGCACTGGGTCTCGCATTATTATAGTATGGACCACTATGTTAGCACTTTTCTCACATTATTATAGTATGGACCACCATGTCGAGACCAGGTCTCGTATTAATATAGTATGCATCACCATTTATGGACCGGGTCTAGCATTGTTATAGTGTGGACCAACTTAAAGCACCGGGCTTCTCATCATTATGAGCCCAACCGAGCCTGCACGCCACAAAGACCATGTGGAACCGCGCGCTCATTCCTCAATACCCACACAAGTACAGTGCTCAGGACAAATACGGAGAGGGCCAGGCCAAGAACAACAAACAAACATTCAGCAGTAACACAATTTATTCCGTTCAAAGTCCATATTCAATACAATTTTAGTTTAACTCAATTCATATCATGATTTTTATATATATTTTTATTGCATGCCTGGCTAATTGTTGCTGGTCAGCACACTCAACAAAATTAAGATTCAATATTTCATTAAGTAAACAGTGCTTGTTACTTAATAACAAAATATGTTATTTTGAAAGAAAATTGAGTGTCCAAACTTTAAACAATGCAGGCAAGTTCACCTAGAGACCTCTGGAAAACGGCTGGCTCCGAATTGGAAATTCCTAAACAACCTTAATAAAAAAATTTATAAATTAATCACACATAAACACCAAACATGACACATAATAAATAAATAGCGACTCCCTTACTAAATATATATATATCACCGTTTATAACAGTCCATTCTACTCCACAATGTTTTTTCATTCTCCTTTTCAGCACAGATTTTTAATAAACAGTTCATGTATTGGTCTGCTGCTCCCCTCCATGAAAAAATAATAAATTAAAGACGTGTCGCCCGAATGTGCTGCGCAGCAGCTTCATCATAGAGTCAGGTTGGGATAAGACGGCTGCTGCACGAGGTCGGTCTCCCATGAGTCATCGCAGCATACAAGACGTACGTAGCAATAGGCGATGGACTCAGCTTGAAGACATCAGCAGCAGCAACAGCATAGAGTCAGGTTAGGATAAGACGGCTGCTGCACGAGGTCGGTCTCCCATGAGTCATCGCAGCATACAAGACGTACGTAGCAATAGGCGATGGACTCAGCTTGAAGACATCAGCAGCAGCAACAGCATAGAGTCAGGTTGGGATAAGACGGCTGCTGCACGAGGTCGGTCTCCCATGAGTCATCGCAGCATACAAGACGTACGTAGCAATAGGCGATGGACTCAGCTTGAAGACATCAGCAGCAGCAACAGCATTGAGTCAGGTTGGGATAAGACGGCTGCTGTACGAGGTCGGTCTCCCATGAGTCATCGCAGCATACAAGATGTACGTAGCAATAGGCGATGGACTCAGCTTGAAGACATCAGCAGCAGCAACAGCATAGAGTCAGGTTGGGATAAGACGGCTGCTGCACGAGGTCGGTCTCCCATGAGTCATCGCAGCATACAAGACGTACGTAGCAATAGGCGATGGACTCAGCTTGAAGACATCAGCAGCAGCAACAGCATTGAGTCAGGTTGGGATAAGACGGCTGCTGCACGAGGTCGGTCTCCCATGAGTCATCGCAGCATACAAGACGTACGTAGCAATAGGCGATGGACTCAGCTTGAAGACATCAGCAGCAGCAACAGCTTTGAGTCAGGTTGGGATAAGACGGCTGCTGCACGAGGTCGGTCTCCCATGAGTCATCGCAGCATACAAGATGTACGTAGCAATAGGCGATGGACTCAGCTTGAAGACATCAGCAGCAGCAACAGCATTGAGTCAGGTTGGGATAAGACGGCTGCTGCACGAGGTCGGTCTCCCATGAGTCATCGCAGCATACAAGATGTACGTAGCAATAGGCGATGGACTCAGCTTGAAGACATCAGCAGCAGCAACAGCATTGAGTCAGGTTGGGATAAGACGGCTGCTCCACGAGGTCGGTCTCCCATGAGTCATCGCAGCATATAAGATGTACCTAGCAATAGGCGATGGACTCAGCTTGAATACATCAGCAGCAGCAACAGCATTGAGAGCAGCTAGACGGGGTGGTGTTGGCAGCAGTGTTGAGGGTGGACACCAGAACCCTCAACAAAATATTCTCATGCTCTTAGTTAGGCCTAACTGTAAAATAAACCTAGCCAACAAAGAAATAAATTAATATATAACAAATAACAGATAGATAAATATTTAAATGCACAACAATAATGAATAAAAAGTGAATAAGAAAAAAAACAATAATAACAAAACTCATACCCAAAATATGTAAGCTAGGTTAGTTTGAGAAAGTTTTAACTTTAAACGTTTTTAGCAGCAGGACAACAGCCCAGTTGTAAATTTCTCAGAAAATTAGAGAGAAACATTGCATTATTATTGTATAGGCCTCAAATAGTTATAAGCAATGACTAACCAAAATGTGCTTTCAACTAAACAAAATGAAACATGCTTGACACCTGTTTAGGCCTGTCACATGCACCAACAAACTAACATAGATTTTTTTATATTTAAATTCACTCAGAGAAGAAGGCTAAATGTGGTGAAAAGTATCATGTGCTTGGAGCACGGCAGCACCCCCGCCGGAACAGACCTGCGTGCTCAGCGAATTTTCAAATCAATAAGAATATCAAATTCAAATTCAAATTTATTTCGCATGCGCAATAAGTTTTTTTTACATGCAGTGCTTATTTTTCCTCTCTAGCTAAAAGCTATTTGAGAGGATACTTAGATATAATAATAATAAAAATAATAATGATGTATGACGAGTCTGTCAATAAATATGAGAGTTATTTTCCTACTCTCCATAAGATTGACATAGGAAAGAGTAACGTTTACTCTTTCCTAAGAAAATGTATTTCATTTTTACTATTTAAACAATCTTCTAATTTTACCTTTCACCACCAAAATCAGCTTAAAAAACTAAACACTTTAATTTCTTAAAGTTTTTCTCCATCTCCAATTATCTATATTTATGAGATAACCGATATTATACAGAATGCTCGGCAATATAAAATATACCGAGATATTAAAAATGTAAACACAGCTGTATTTTGGGGCTCCAGTGTTAATCTTATGAAGGATAAGGAAAAGTTAACGTTTCACTTATAAAGGGTGTTCATTAAAGTTGGGGACAAACTTCAAGGGGTGATGGGAGTACTCATCAAAATGAACAAAACATTTCTAATAAACATATGTCGAAAAATCCTTCGTTTAGCCGCTAGCCGCCATTTTGTATTTTATACAAGAAACGTTATATATAAATAATTATTTAAGATACAGAAACCAAACTTCGCACACATATTTAATGGCTAAAGAAAAAAATATTCTGAAATTTTCATTAAGTTTGCTTTTATATTTTCAAAATTACGGCGGTTAAAAATATTTTAATTAAAATAACAAAAAAAACATTAACTTCAAGAACCTCCGCCATTTTGAAAATACAAAAGAAAACTCAATGATACTTTGAGAATATTTGTCTCTTTGGCCACTAAATATGTGTGCAAAGTTTGATTTCTGTATCTTGAATAGTTCTTTATATATAAAGTTTTTAGTATAAAATACAAAATGGCGGCTAGCGGCTAAACTAAGGATTTTTCGACGTATGTTTATAGGCAATTTTTTTGTTTTTTTGATGAGTACTATCACCCCTTGAAGCTTGTCCCCAACTTTAATGAACACCCTGTATATTCACTTATATTAGATAAGGAAAGATTAATATTTACTTTATTAACCAATAATTTTTGTATGAAACTTTGTATTTAGCTTTATGTGGTTGGGATAGTTTATGTGTCCTCCAAGCAGCAAGCCCGCATAATCTGTCCTATGTTAATCTTATGGAGGCAAACTCCTTTTTTGTGGTCAGATGTTGATGAAACTTACAATAAATGGTCGAAATAAAAATTGTTATGCTAGAAATACCTACTTTCAACGTTCCTCACAGCAGCGAACCTGCTTACTCTTTCCTATGTTAATCTTAAGGAGAATAGGCAAATAACTCTCATATTTATCGACAGATATTTAAAAAATTGTCATATATTATTATATTTTTACGTGGAAATTCGCTGAGTACGCAGGTCTGCTATGACGGAGGTATTTAGGATATATAATAATAATAACAATGATTACTTTTTTACAATATGCAGCAAAGTAAAGGTAATAAAGTAAGCTCTACAATTATTCCAAATACCAACTGATCTGGCTAAATGTTAACATTAATTTCTTATAATACAAGTCCGAGGAGATGGAGTAGCTTTCGAGGAGAAAATCTGATCCAATTTCGTTACAATGGGAGAAAGAATTAATCATCATCTCAATAGATGTTCTCAATCTCCTTTCTTTGTAAAGTATACCAGTTTTAATTTTTTTAATTGTTAAATTAGTTTATTTAACGATTGTTTTAACTTTTTATAAGTTAATATTAGTTTATTAATACTCGACAATAAATTCAAAAAATATTGTTATATTAGTGCAAAAAAAGTATTATAACTCCCAAGATTATTTTATTTGCAACAATAAATTGTTATACAGTATATTTACCATCTTGTATGTAATTATAGTATAAGTGTAAATATATGAATGAAGTAGTGTTGGAAGACGTGCGTTTTTACTTCATGCTAATAAATTCACTAAAGAAACACAATATTTTATAGCACAAAGGAGAAAGGAATATTTTTTATTTATTAATTTTCATACAACTAAATGTGCATTATTTTTTTAACCTCAAGCCACTTTTCAACCAAGGTTATGTGTCTTGATCACGCATCAAAGTGATACGGATGTCTGTTCAGAGTGACCTCTAAGAGCTGAATGATTAAAGCGAGCTCCACAGGTAACAGTGCTACTGTTAAACCAATCAGAATACAGATTGCATTATCCATGTACATGTTCATATCATGAGGTCAGGCGACACGTAGTTTGGCGCGCGCCACTGCCACCGCGAATATAGGTCACCCGTTGCTGCGGCGATGCGTTATCAGCTGTTCAAGTATTCTACTGAAAACTTATGCTAAATAGTAGTGAGTAAGGTCAGTGTTCATTTCATAATATTCTCATATAATTTTTATAAAATATTATATGTAATAATTTTAACGTGAAATAAAAGTTTATTGTTAGCATCGATGTATAATATTGATAGTGCTAGCAGTCTAACTGCTATATATAATGTATTTTTAGTAATTGTATTCATATAAATATATAAATAACATTCGGTTAATGGAACCTGGCATGAAATAGGGTAGTCGAGCGGAATGAGGATTTGAGATTTTGGGTGTCAAGAACGTGATTCTATCAAGTGGCAGACAATGTAACTAGATCTAGCCGCTGTGCCTCGTCTCCCGAGGCCATGTTTTCCTGGTTTAGTTGAAGTTTCCTGAGTATAATATTATTTTCTGAAATAAGTCTCTATGAATTGGATTTATCTCTTCCATAACTATACGTGGAATATGTGATCTTTATAAGTCTAAACCGAACATCTTTTCGAACCCTATTTTAATTAAGTTAATTTCTTTCAGAAGGTAGTTTTCCCCACTAAAGTCGCGAATAAATCAGGTGTTAACTTTTGTCATTACACATTGAGGCGGGTTTGCTTGGTGACAAGTTTGACAATTAGTTCTCTAATAGGCGCCGCGGTCGCTTGTATGTCGGGAGAGCAAAACTCAATCTCCTAACTCACGTGTATTCGGGATTCATCAAATATTCTACTAAATCTAACTCAGCTCATGCATATTAACCTAAAACTTAACTCATTCAATTTGGCAAAAAAAGATAATACAATTTAGTTTTAAAAATGTTTCGTTAAAACAAAAGTATTCAAGTAAAAAGTGTTTCGTCATATTTCTTTTAAGACCACTGTTTTATGTATCTTTTGTTGGTCGAAAGTAATTCTTTTGTACGCTAGAGAGAGAAAGAGACAGCTTATGCAGATTTCATCAGAAATGTATTACAACGTATTAGTATTACAATGTAGAAAGTATGAAAATAAATGCATAGTGAATGTAAGGTATTGATAGTACGGAAGACGATAATAGATTATTATTAGCTTAAATGAAGTAGATATTACTGAAATACATTAAGCTTATTGTTTACAGTCCCAATGACGAGATAAAAGAACTTCTTTGTCTATAAATTCTTAGTTTTTTACAGTGGTATGTTCATTATTTTACGCACTCTGACGAAAAAATAGTGCATTACATGGGTCAAAAGTGTTTTCAGTACTCGCTTTGATTACAACATTGAGCTCGCAAAACTTCACTTCCAACACATTTTTCCTCAAGTACTGGTCCAAATTTTTTCTTGGCACATTGTTTTTAAAAACCATTATATCAAATACAAATATATGATTCATAAAAATATAATTTTATAAGAAAGTGGCTTAGTTGGAAAGGACATGAATGAACTCAGTTATTTGGGTTAGAAGAAAATTATTGGGATGGAATGGATATTTACAGTAACATCCAAACGTCGAAGTCTAATGTTCATATGTGCTCCAATAAATCATTCGCACTGCCTTGCTGGACTGACGGTAACATATCGGCTACGAGTGTCTGGTGTGTGCTGTGTGCTGTATGCTGTATGACAAACTGTGTGTTACACTTATGAACGTAGAGCCGTCGCGTCGGGGGTGTGTGTATCAATTAAAATTTAAGATATTTTTACGTAAACTCAAGCTAAATTTAATGATTCTTCCCTACATACGGGTTTCAGTAGAAATAAAATTTGTGATACGACAAAATATTTTTATAATATATTTTGTAGAATAAATTTTACTTAAACTCATTAAATGGATTTCTCATGAGTATGTCTCCAAGAATAAATGTTAATAACCAGATTGAATACTTGTATGCAATGCAATGAAGTTTAACATTTTCAACATCAAAGCAACAATTTAAACTGTATAAGTAGTATCATTACGCGTATACTTTAAATTCATAAAAGGTGAGCAATTGATATACGTACACCATACTACATTGATAAATCTGGGGAATCTTCATAATACAAGTGTAAACCTGATTATCCTTGGTTATAATGCTTGTGACTTGAGACGACTATCGTCAAGTCTTCCATTCCATGCAAAGAAAGTGTTACACTTTCTAACAACCCATATTAATCAAATACCAACTTTAATATACCACTATATTCTTTACTTATATATATATTATATTCAATATATTCTTTACTTGTAATATGTTTCACGACGATATATTTTTAGGTCATATTTTGTTAAATATCGTGGTCCATATACTAGTTATTATTAACACAGTCTAAATATGCTTATAGATATAAACCGTAATCTAAACTGGGCCCCTCAAGTAAGAGCTCAAGGGCTTGTGGTCGTATCTTGAGTTAATGGGTTTATAATTTGAGGCAATGAGCCTAAAACGTACACCGGATAATATTATTACGTCTTATTTCCCATGTAAATTGGAGTAAAACCTAAATAAGGCCTATGCTGTAATATTTGTACAAAAAATAATCTTAAAAATAAACTTACCATACGAATAAACATAACAATTAGTATTATTGTTCTAACAATCTAATATCCAATTGTAATACACGGATAAGCCCAATCTAATTTTTCATAACTTAAAGATCTTATTTTATGTCTTTTATTTTTTATTTATTTTATTCGTGTGAAAATGAACCAAACTACTATGACTAAATGTATTAAATTTCTGAATAAAATAATTTTAAACATCATTATTTTACGAATCTATTTGATACTTGAATCTAGTAAGTAAATAACAAAGAATGCTATATATAGAAAGAATAATAAAGAAAAATAAATAAATGACAAAACAATATAATACAGTTCCTAAATAATCTAATTCAAATGAATGAAAGTATGCATGCAGTATCTCAATGTCTCACTTGAGATTCATCGTGGACGCCCTGCTTGCACAATACTGTATATCAATGGGTATATTTCATTTAACCGCTTTCTAATAAACCCATCGTGTTATTACTAATACTTTGGACAAATCACGTTCAGCGTGATAAATCTTTCATGGGATTTAATTGGATTGGAGTGGACAGTAGTAATTGGATGTTTATTAGGGCAGATAAATATCCCATCTGTGTGTAATTAGTAGGCCCAAACCGCAAGCTCAACTATTCTATTAGTGATTTCAATTGCCTATATTGTGAATGTTTGGGTAATAGTTGGTCATTCTTATTCATTTATCGTTTTCAATCTTATTCTAATATTCTCACCCCGTATTAAAAACACTTAAGAAAGGACCTGACCCAATAACGAAGTGGTTCACAGTTTATGAACATATTAAAACTGGTTATAAAAAAGCTAGCAAATAATGTTTTAGATTTCAAAAGAGAGAACGAGAAAAAATTACTCACTTTCCTTTGTAGTATAGCTTAGGGATTAGATCATGGATATATCTAAACGATTTTTTTCAGTTCCTCTAAACAGAGGTCCAAATAACCATATGACATCACTTCCATTACTTATTTTGCGGCTCGAAAATTACTAAGACCCCTTACAGCTTTTAAACATATCCATATCAACATTGGTACATGAAATATTCATTGGTTGTTGATTGTTGATAGTAACAATCTAACTGATTAATAGAATGTATACTATATTATAGATTATATATATTCGTTCGTTGTATCAATATATACACATAGTTAATAAAGGTATGATCAAAATAATAATGCATATTATGCAGGTTTATTATACATTTAGAAACTTAAACAAACTAACTTTAAACAAACTAATTCTAAGTAGATAATAGAAGATTTTTATTACTAAACGAAAATCAAAATAAACAATTTGAATATTAAATAAATGAAAATTAAGAAGGTACAAACACAAATTTAGTTACAAAAAGGTACAAACAAAACTGCTAAAATGACAAAATATATATAGAGTTTAAGGACCGGCTTATCATTTGATTATACGAAAATATATCTATGAGTTAATTACAAGGAAATATAATAACCTATTAATATAATTATTAGGTTCTTTCAGATCGTTAGATTTAAAGAATATTTAGCTTTCACAAAATAATTTACCTTGAAGTTAGCTTATAACATTGCTAGGAAGTTAATATCTTTTAAGTCCTTGTGAATAATTGGAGCATTAGATAAATTGAAATCTAGATTAAGAGAGGTAAAATATGGTGTAATTACCTTTGAAATTGTAGCCCTTGCGAATGATAAACGTCTGAAGGCTTATAAGTTATTTGGTTAAAATATAACCACCTACTTTTTTGTAAAAAAGTACTACATATTTAAGATGATTATTGATGGCATGTTTTATTCTAAATAAACCTATACTATTCCATAAAACTAAACATAGCAAATCATAATTGCATTTTATTCGAATGGATATTCTTTTAGCTATTTCTTGGACAAAGTATCACTTATTACGTTTTTTCGGTGGTATCCAGGTTATAAACACCCTCATGGGATACGCTGTTACTGACATTTTAACCAGTTCTTCTGTCTACATGAATCATTAACAACATCACCAAAAGTTATTTCACTCTTATTCCAATCTATTTAGGCATTAATTGAATAAATCAACTAATAAGTCCTAAAAATATCTGTTTTTGAGAAAAATGTATAGGTGGTAATTTTAGTCAATGATAAAATAAATACAAAAAAACATAATAGTTACAAAATTGATTAGACAACAGTTCATAAATTTAATTTAATTAAGTACTGTTATTGTATGTATTGAGTGGAACAAAATTTGATAGGAGTAATAATATATCAATAACAACCAAACCAACCACATAATTAAATGAATAACCAATCCAATTACGTGTAAAATTCAAACACAACTTTAAATCAATTAAAACTTTTTAAAAATTTTTTAGCGTCTTTATGGCTACTCTACATGTTATAAGACCTTAAGAATGTCCCATACTGTCTGGATCCTTCAAAGAGGAATAACCAACTAAAACGAAATAATATTGCATAATATTTAATTGAAACATGAAAAATTTGCATATATCGGAAATTTAGTTGATTTTCCCAAGTCCTCGATGGTTCTCTGTTTATCGATTATATCTTTTTAACGAAAGGTCCTATCAGAAATCTATGGGTACAATATGGCACTGATTTTTGAGATCTACAACTTTGGTCATATGACATTTTCCCGTATTTTGACTCTTTCACCACTAGATAACGTTACATTTTAAGAAAATTCCTTTTTTATGCAAATTTTTATTTCTTATTGCGTTATTATAGTAAATCAAGGGCTAATATTTTACATGCACCTTCATTTTATAACCATAAGTGAGAATACGTAATAATGTTGCAACTTATATATCATTTTGAAAATGTTTGTCATTTTCCGTAAGTAGTAAGAAAATGCCGGTTCTGGTCAAGTTATAAACAATGTTTTAGAATGTGACTTTCAAACGACCTGTTGTATTAATCTGTTTATGTAGAATATAGTGCAGATTACTTAGTTTTTAACTTTTTATGACTTAAAAAAATAATTTAAAAATAATAAATATTTTTAGTTCTTTTATATACTTCTTGAACGAGATGTTCTCAAAGACTGAGAGTACCCTACTATACGGATTATTGAATATCTATATCTTTGTTAATATGACTTTTTATCTTAACTCATTCCCTTCATTCCTAGAAAAGGTTTTTTTTAATTATTACCATATTGCATTATAATAGTACATAGAGCGCTAATAGTTCGTTAAAACCTCACTTTAATCACCCTTAAGAAGGAAACGAAACAATTTTACAACAGTTTTAATGAAGAAATGAAAACTTATCAAATATGGGAAATTTAATTGATTTTCCTTAAGCTCTGGATGGCTTTAAGTACATGGAATTAGATATAATATCTACAATGACCAGCAAATCTACAAATTGATACCTCCCTACAACAATCACTTATATTACGATTGTATTACGACAACTCAGATAAAAATCTTTAATCAATCTTGGCATTGCTTTAACAACAAAGACGACAATATAGTACTGATATCATGAAATAATTGTTTAAAAGCGATTCTGCCGACACCTATAAAGGGGCCTGGGGGCGGAGCCCCCAGCGAGCGAAGCGAGTTACTGCTATACACTGGCATATAGCCTTATATCAATAGTATGACTTGCACGGGGTAACAACCCGTTGTAGAGTTATTCTGGAAGGATTTAGAGTTAGATGTTTAATTATTTGTCGAACATAGGATTTTGATATTTTAGACATGAAAGTAAATTTTATGTCAATAAAATACATGAAATATGATTTTCTTTTCTGCATATATATTTTTTCAGACTAAAATTATAACCTAAACGTTGTGTTTATATTGAAATATAACTTACTTACGTTTTAAGAATTAGTCACTTGCTGCGACATCATACACAATTTGTTTGAATAATTTACTGGAAAAACTGTAAATAAATAGTGATTTTTTGAACAGGAAGCTTTAGTGAATAATCACAAAAATTAAAATGAATAGAACTACGGAATAAAAGAAAAAGTATTACAAAGAGTCAGTAAAATAATAATATTAAAACAGTACTCATATGCCTCACATTGCTTATCGGAGTGTACATTTATATTGCATATCATAGAAAAAACCCATTCAATAAGAAAAACCTTTACAAATTATTACTTTTAAGTTTTAAGCTTCGTAATATTAAAATTATCTTTAGTAAATTAATACTTTCCATTCGGTTTAATCTACATTATAGACGATTTCAATACAGGATATGAATATGTTTTGTAGGCAATATCTCCATTATCAGTTTGAAAAAGTGGTATAAAACGTGAAGAAGGATAAACAATAAAAGAAAATGTCCCCTACATAAAAGCTTGAGGCCATTTTCTGCGAAATATTTGCACTCAAATGTGCAGCTCTAAAACGATTGTCTCTTTTAAAATGCTTTATGCTTATATCTCGGGGTAACAACCGTAGGCTAATTTAGGAACATGTTATTTTATTTTTTATGAGACAAAACACATAGTAAAATTTTTTCAATATATATATATATATATTATTTTTTTATATTTATTTTTTGACTAAAATTTAAATTATAGAAAATTTAGAGACTGTTTTAAAAATTAGTCACTTGCTGCGACATATCCGATCAATAGTTTGTTTTGTACTGGAAAAACTGTTTTTTGCTTTTTGAACATTATAAAAAATTTTAATATATTTAAGAATTAGTTAAAAAAGAAAATAAGTAAGTATCTTCAAGGTCATATATAAAAAATAATAAAAACAGTACGTTGTATTTTATATTGTTAATTTATAGATTAAAAAAAATTAATTTTTCACTTATAAATATTTTTATGTAAAATTATATTAGCTTTTCTTTTAATACATTTTTAAAATCATTGTTTATAGTGTTTATACATGGCAGAAACCTGCATATCATGTAATTAGTTAGGCAATATCATATTTATCAGTTTGAAAAGTGGTATAAACGTTAAAACAATAAAAGAAAATGTCCCCTACATAAAAGCTTGAGGCCATTTTCTGCGAAATATTTGCACTCAAATGTGCAGCTCTAAAACGATTGTCTCTTTTAAAATGCTTTATGCTTTTTCTAATATATGATCAGCATTTTAAATTAATAGGATTTATTTCGTAACTGTATGTATATTGTCAGTACTACATATATCTATATGTTTTTATACTTATTTGTAAATAGTTTTTTACGTAAAAACTGATTATTTAAAAATAACTTTTGAATAAAATTGAAAAGTCAGAGAAGACCGCTGGCATGTATAGTAGTATTGTAACAATACTTAATATATACTTTAATATATCATTAAAACCTTCCAAATAATAGTTTAGTTTTTTTAATACCATGATTAAACTAAAATTATAACTTATAACAAAATGATACTATTTATATGGTACTTATGTGATATAAAAGTCCATATTCCTTAAAATGGTTCACACGAAGGACGTTTTTTGAACTTTTTTTATAATACACAATTCAACAAACCTTTTTACAGAAATATGTAAAATGAACATGTAAATATGTAAAGCTCGTGTGAAACGTGACATAAACGTTTTCACATCTTCGAGTGAAACTACATACTTACTCTGAATGTGAAAGTATACCACACAGTTCACAGTTTCTATGTGATCAATCTGAATCAGTTCTGACTATAACAACAAATTAACGACAAATTTATTGAATATCAACTTGATGATGTCTATTGTTTAAACACAGTACAGGTATAGCACATTACACTAATGAATTGAATGTAAATATAGTTGTTTTGCAGTCGCATTCGACATGGTTACTAAAGAAGACACACATGACAAGTTAAACAAATGAAACAAGTCAATTGAATGTAAATATAGTATTTTACAGTTATCCTTTAACTCACATTCAACATGGTTAATAAAGAAGACATAGAGTATAAGTACACATTAAACAAATGACAACAGTGAATTTAATGTAAATGTGATACTTGACAGTTCTCCTCTAACTCACATTTGACAAAAAAACGAAAGACACTGGCTAATTGTACATAGATATCGTATTTACAGTTAATTGAGACAGTTGTAGAATGGATTATTTACATTTGATGTCAGTCTTCTAATAAGCCTGACACCAGTGAACTGTACGTAAATATGGTACTTGGCAGTTATTATATAGTTCATGTACAACATTGGGTATGTCATGATTACTAGAGAAGATATGTGATAGAGACATGAAACGAAAGAGACTAGATATTGTATTTTACAGTTATCCTCAACATGGCACATGGTACAAGCAAGTATAAAACAAATGACACTAGTGAATTGAGCACTTAACAGTTTTCCTATAATTCACATACAAGTACAGAAGACATGAGTACAAGTAAACAGGAAACGAAAAAACACCAGTGAATTAAATGTAATTGAGATAGAATCAATCTTGTTGTAGGACATTTTGATTTCTGTCTTCTAATAGGCCTGGGACTTGATGAAAGCCCACATCTTAACACTAGGCTATTGTAGGTTTGATAACAAAAACTATAAATCACACAAATAAATACGTAAGTGTACAATCAATTAATAATGTGTAAAAATCTTTTTAATTACACCCACTTGTCTTGTAGGATAGTACAGCATCTTACAGCTTCTTTAACTCACATTCAACATTGTGTTTGTGAAGACACACAGTACAGGTACGCATTAAACAAAATGACACCAGTTAATATAGTATTTTACAGTTCTTCTATAATTCACGTACAACATGATTACTAGAGAAGATACACATAGACAGTACATATCATATTTACAGTTCTCTTATGATTCACCTACAACATTCACTAGAGAAGACAGGGGTACAAGTAAACATGAAACAAAAAAAAACCCAGTGAATTAAATGTAATTGAGACAGTTGTAGGTTGGATTATTTGTGTTTGATTTCAGTCTTCTAATAAGCCTGGGACCTGATGACAGTTCATTGTGTTCAAAGTCAATCTTAACATTAGTTTAATGTAAGATTGATGACAAAAACTATAAAAGTACACCAAAATAAGTTAGTGTACAATCAATTAATAATGTGAATTATGTGTAGAAGTCTTATATGAATTAAATTTTGTCTTGTAGTATAGTACAATATCTTACATATAAGGATCAAATTTTATGCATATATGATTTGTCTACTTTATCAACTGAGTGATCGTCAAGTGAGATGTTGGCTCGAAACATTCTTTAAACTGATATCAGATATCATACCAATAACAGATTTTACACCCCATAGCCTAGTCCCCAGCACCCTTGTGCAACCATCCTTACATTACTCACCACCCGACCATAGTCTGGACTACGTTTGTTCGGGTCAGGGCAAACACGTCTGACCTATTTCACGACTATGGCTTCCCCACTTCCCACCACAGTTTAATGCCACTGTTTTTGTATTTAATGTCAATTAATTATGTTTCATATACTAATTTCAGCTTTACTGTTAATAGTCATAAAACCTATAGCCCAACACACTTCATCCATCGCCTGACCATAGTACGTTTGTTCGGGTCATGGTAAATACGCCCGGTCTGGTTCACGACTATGGACAAACAAAGCCAGATATTCGTTTGGACCTGCTTTATTCTAACCTTTGACTCCATCCTCTTGTACCCAGACTTGTAGAAAATATATAAATAAATAAATTCATCCTAAAACCTTACTCAAAGCCAGCCAGACACTCGTTCGGTTTGAGAACAGCCTGCTCTCTGAAACCATCCATGCACCAACCATAACTCAAAATACTCGCAACAAACAAAACACAAAGGACATAGTCCTATAACAGCCCACTAAAACTTTAAATCCTGTCCCTTAAATCATAATTTTATATATTTCAAATCTAATCATTCTAATTCTAATTGCTCCCTGTTCAAATCATGATATGGCAACAATGAAAGAACTAGTGACAAAGCTTTATGAAAGAGTGAATGTTTAGTTGCGACTGATGAATAACCATCGGAAAATTTATAAAATTGTGTAGTGTCCCAAATGGTAGAATAAAAAATATTTCAGCAAGACGGTGTCACAGAGTACCATATCATATTTAATAGGAGATAGCGACAAGATTGTTAGATCATACCTTGATTTCTCGTTTATCAAAGATATTGTGTAGTAGGTAAGCGTGTAAAGTTTACAAGAACTGAGACATAAGATTGTAACTGTAGATGAGAGGATGTTAGGGAGAAGCAAACTGTGGTTATCACTCTTTTGGTTGTATTTATGACACTGAACACTTTGTATGTATTAAATAACCAAATTTTAATTTCTCTCTTGTTGTGTTTTTAAAGTTTGACACTATGTTTAGATACCTTGAGAAAGGTACAAATAATATTATAAGGTAAGTTAGAAACAAACACCATCAATACACATACTTGTTACGATTCAACACTGTCATGAATTTGATCTAGGATCTGTTGGATTCAACATATAAAATATTTAATGTTAGAATTTAGATAATGACAGTAAAAGGTTAAATAGTGACATTGGTTTATATTGGACATTGGACAATATTTATAAAAATACAAGATATTGACTAAGGGTCTAAAACACCATGCGTCAGATGATTCAGTTGAAATTAAACTCCATCAATAAAACACATCTTGCCTCTTGTACCACCAAGTTGGTAAGTTGTCATTTGAACTAAAATGAACTTGATCTAGCATCTGTTGGATTCAACATATAAAATATTTAATGTTAGAATTGAGATAATGACAGTAAAAGGTTAAATAGTGACATTGGTTTTCGTAATAAGTAGCTAAACGAAATATTTCTATCAGTTAAAACATCAACAATTAAAACATGTTTGGTTTGCATTGCCTCAGACAGAGAATGATGAACTTCAACAAGAAGACTACAACATCAACCCTCCTCAGTGGCATAATTTTATTCATTTTCTTGTTGTATGTTTGAGTTAAGTCATAACACCCGAAAACTTATACGAGTACAAGTGAGGAACTCGAGTGAGTGTAGATGACTATTCTTAGGTGCATGTTACTGAGGTGTGATTTTGACTTCATACAAAGTTACCAGTAGAGAGCATATAGTTTGAAACAACACAATAAGATAGATCTCTATTTATTATAGCTAAGCTGGTGATGGACACCTACTATCATACCTTTTCAACTACTAAAGCTTTCAAGTACCAATCGCAGAACGTTTTATTCGGACCTTTAAACATTGGTTATTTAGAGAGTTTTCCGCTCAAGGAAGTTACAAATGGTTGAACATTTATCTAAAGTTAATTGCAGAATATAATAATCGCGTGCATAGAACAATTGGTATGAAACCAAACTCTGTGAATGAAAGGAATTCAAAGAAAATACATAGGAGGTTGAGTCAATTGTATAAATATAAATTTGAAAAGGCTAAATTTAAAGTTGGAGATGTCCGAATCTCAAAGTATAAGCATGTCATGTGTTCAGTAAATCGTTTACACCTAATTGGACGGGTGAGTTGTTTACAATAGCATAAGTAAAAAATACAAGACCTATTACTTATATATTGAAAGATGATAGAGGTGATATAATTAGAGGAAGATTTTATAAGGAAGAATTGTTAAAGACAAAATATAAGGACATTTATTTAGTAGAGAAGGTAATTAAAAAATCCGGAGATCGTCTTTTTGTAAAATGGTTGAGTTTTCCAAGCAGATCGTGGATTAATAAGAGCGATATCATTAGTTAGTGTGAGGTGTGGTAGTGTAAAAAAAATTTTTTTTGACTTGCTGTCAAATATGGCTGGTGCAGGACGTAAGCACTGCGAGGCGCGAGCCGACGGTGGGTTCAACCTGTGTGTAACGCGTTCATTCACGAGACGCGGGCGACTCGGAGCTAGCGCGCCTGGACATTGGATACGCGGACGGTATGTGTTTACGCGACTTGACGCCGGGAGCTTGGGATTTTAAATTATGAAAGGTATGTGATGTTGTTTATTTATATGTTATTATATAGCATCAAGCAGTAGATTTGATATGAATAAGGGTTTGGGGATTTTTTTCAAAAATGTTCAATCAGTCCAAAAATAATACCAAAATGATTTTGAGCTAAAAACGGGGTTTTTTCTATTAAAATGGGAAAATGTGCTAATTTTGGGTTAAAAATGATGGTTGTTACCCTATAATGTGCGAAAAATGTGACAATTTTGGGCTTAAAATGGTATTTTTCAATAATTAAAAATGGTGAAAATGCCGATTATGTTGGCTCTTTCCCATATCCCCACTACTCAGGTTCACCACAGTGTATTGCCAGCAACATTTACCTCGATATTCCCTCCGCACACTGCTCATTGGCGAGCACCCCATCCACCTACAGCCTCCATCATAACAGCAAGTCAGGTTCACTACAGTGTATTGCTAGCAACATTACCTCGATATTCCCTCCGCACACTGCTCATTGGCGAGCACTCAAGCAATCCTGCTGGTTTTAGTTATCGAGCCGTTCGTCTTTTCTCGTAGCGATAACGGTAGTTTCTTGATTGTACAGGCCTATTGTTTTCTCTTTAAGAATGACAGACACACAGAATAGATTAAATAAATGTATAAAAAACCTGGAAGAACATATTTGAAAGATTACAACTTTGTTTCAATCTTATTAATGTATTACCAGGTAAGAACACGTTAGTTGTTGCTGGATGTTCTGAATCATCTCTTATGTTTCAAATTATGAAAAGGTAGAATTTCTTGATAGTATAGTTGATACACAGCCCGTAGCAAACAGTTTGATATAATTTACTATAAGATTAAGTCAGTCTATGATGCAATTATTGTGAACGAAAAACTTGTTAGTAATGTATCTCAAGATCAATCTGAAACTGTAGTTAAGTCTAAACCACCAAGAGTATAAGTAAGTTTGGAGGTCAGATAGATAAATTTACTTCTTTCAAGGCTGTATTTGATAATTTGATTCACGCTTCTTCCATAGCTACTACCAGTTCTTAATCTACAGCGTTTTTTTGTTAATTAGAGGAACTTGGAAGATCAAGCTTGTGCAGATCACAGATCCACAATCCAAAGAGATAAAACAGGTCACTATGCTGTTTTATTGCCATTTAAAAATGATGGTAAACCTCCTGATTTTGGTTCCACTCGAGAAATAGCTCTCGAAAATATCATTCTCTTGTAAACAGGTTCAAAAGAAACCCTTATTTCGTCAAACAATAAAAAATTTGTTTTCAAGACTATGTTAATCAAAATCACATGGTGTTAGCTTCTGATGCAGTCCCCTATGTACTAACTCATCATGGTGTGGTGAAAACAATTTCTTCATCTTCTCCATCAAGTATGGTGTTTAATGGTTCTGGTGACTCCAACAACCCTTTTAATAAGTCCTCGATGATTGCACGTAAGCTGCAAGCCGACATGGGAAATATTATTACCGGCTTTCGCTTGCACTGCATTGTACTGACTTGTACTGACTTAAAAAACAAATGTACAGAGGTATCCGCCTATCTGACGAAGACTGTAAATTGTAGCATATGCCCTGGTGCTTGTCCTCTGGTTCTAGTTTAGGAATGGGAATTACGTAGATTGACATTTGGAATCTCTTCAAGTCATTTCATCGCGCAGAGAACACTAGAGCAATTGTGTATAGATGAACGTTCTAACTATCCCAATGCCGCTCATATACTCAGGAACGCATTCTATGTTGATGACATGGTTTGTGGTGCTTCATCTGTCACAGAAGCCTGTAATATATATGATGAACTCACTAAAATGCTACAATCTGGAGGATTCGAATTCCACAACAAGTTCCATGGACAAGTTCCAATGAAGAAGTGCAAAACTCTATACCAGAGTCTCACAGAGAAACTCCACAATCCTTAGGTCAAATAAATCGAGCAAGGATTTGGAGTAGAATGGGATCCTTCACTGATTTTTCCGCTATTCTATTTCTCCCATAGACTGCACTCCTATCAAACGTAATGTACTCTGCCAAGTGAAAATAATTTATGATGTTAATAATTTATGATGTGTATTGCCAGCAACATTTACCTCGATATTCACTTTCAGACACTAGGGGCAGTCTAGCACTCTATCCACCTACAGGCTCCATAGTGACAAAGTCAGGTTACAACATAATAACCACAGGAAACCACTTGAAACACCATTTTAGAATACGATGTAAATATAAATGGCATAAATAAATTAAAAACATGCTTAAAATAGTACATCCGGGAAATATTTTTCTTCTTAAAAGCATTTTAATCATATTTCTATGATAAACAATTTTTATAGTTTAAAAATTTACACCGGAATGATCATGAAAATGTTTCGTTGTCAAATGTACACAACAATGTAATGGATATAAATACACTTAAATACAAATCAAGAAAGAGATTGTGATTTGTAGAGCCATGAAAGCTGTCTGGATATTGTTTGCGTTTCCATACCGTGTCAAACACTGCAACGATTGCATTCATATATTTTTGCCCGTTATTTTTATATTGGATTTCGAATGAAAATCACCTGCGATTATTTTAAACCATTAATTTATACTAACGTTTTATCATTTACGATAAATTAAAAAATTAATAACTGAGTAAATATATTTGTGATATTTGTTGTTTGAACTTCTAATTTTAAGTTATTATTTTTACGGCACTATGAATTAGCCATTCGCAGTTTAAAATTTCATTAAAAGATACGTTTATAGCCATGTCAAACGATATAAAAAGGGATTTTGCACATATTTAATCATCTTATTCATGTAAATATTCATTAATATCATAAATTCATGTAAATATTCTAATGAACGAACCTCCTACGTTCGAAAAAGGTAAAGGTATGAAGTACAAAGGTACACTAGTAAAGGTGTGTTAATTTATGTGAAGTTATGCATAAAGATTTTCTTTTTACTGTATTCATATTTCTAAGGACATTATGGGCTCTTGAAGTACGTTCTTCGTCATGACTTCGTCATGAGATTAACATTGGGAAACGGTTTGTTCACTACAAACGAGTGTTACTCCCCGACACGGACAGTTAGCATTAGCTTCGTTTATTCTGAACACATTTTTTCATTTATATTTTTATTTCCATATCGTATCTTTATGTGTGGTAAGGTGAGGTAATAACATTTTTCATATATAACTGTTTATTTTTGAAACATATATCTTTTAACGATTTTTATAATACACTAAGCCATTAGTCATCATCCTCGTGGTATAAGCCTCATGGTAGGACCGGGGGCCATTTGTTTCGTATTTGGGTTCTAAAAGGTAAAACTACTCGTTTGATAAAGTATATACATGTATAATATATACAATTTTGAATGACCTGCCAAAACGTTTTTACGGAGTTGAGCTATGAACTTTTACTATGGTTCTGGGCCTAACTGTAACCATACGGGTCATGTGAATACTACTTTTCCACAGGAAGTTTGCTAATAAAAAACTAATAAAAAAATTTGGAATGCAACACTTCAAGATACATCAACCGCTTTCAATATAAATGTACAAAAAATCCAAACACAACATAGAAAAATAGTCTGCGATGTATAAGGCACTTAATAATTTATGGGGATGAAACAACATTTTACTAACGATAAATTTACATACATTGAATCTCGTCATTATAGAAACCACTAGAGCAAGACAGTATACTTTTATTTATAGATATAACTTTTTATTTGCACTGTGTTAAGTATTATAGCAGTTTGGAACTGGTGTAACTTAAAAACAAACTTAATACGATAGCTTATTGTTTTATAAAAATTATTTTCCATAAATTATATTTATTATTTTCCACATCAAACCCTTATTTCCATACTATGGCCACAAATAAGTTTATACAAATAAAAAAATTCCTCCCCCAAATAAATTTATCCACTAAATGGTACAGTGGATTTTGGGTGACGTAACTGGTACGGTGGGATCTCTCGGAACTCTATGGGATAATACACCAAAATTCATTTGAAGAGATATCGAAGTTATGGCGAATTATTACCACTTTCCAATCGTAATATAAAACATTATGATTAGGTCTGCAGAGACGTTCTCTATTACATTATTTATATATTTTCTAATTTAGAAAAAAAACTCTGCAAATTAAGGCTTGTTTTGAAAGCATAATGGAAATATGTACATTATGAGTTTATCTAAATATAATTCAAATATTTGTTGTTTCAAAAATAATCATTAAATTTCTATAACTAACAAGAGAAAACACACTAAATTAATTGAAGACATTTTTAGGAGGGCATAAAGTGTTGTTATGCGCCGTAATATTTTTTATGAATTTCGTTGAATGATGTGATCTCACACTGCATACAAAATTCGTGGAAATGTTTAGGAAAATAAGGAAGAAATTTATTTTTTCATATTCTCTATAAAAAATACATCGGGCGCTCTCAGACAAAGCACTACCATTCACAGTAACCTTAATTTTTATCTTGAACCGTTAGTTGTAGACAAACATTTCATGTTAATTATTTGTTCAATTTCTAGGCGTTTAAATGGTCTTAGTGAATCATAATTCTACCGTCATAAATAATATTATGGTATTAGTTTAGTTATACTTAAAATGAAACTTAAAAAGTTATTTTATTTAACATTTAAACCCCGAAACCTTATGAACCGTAATTTTTACAGACACGCAGGTGGTGTGATTTTATCTAGTACTAAATATGAACATTACCGGTAAATACTAAAATTTATAAAAACCATTCAATTTATTTTTGAGCATTTTGGATTTTTCTTATTTTTAAGGATTTCTAGGAGTAAAATACCCTTAAGAATAAAAATTAACAATAATCAAAAATGTCTAGGTGAATATATATATATATATATATATATATATATATATATATATATATATATATATATATCAAATCAGTAAAATGGGGTAGTGTGGGGCTTTGATCATATCCACAAACACCCGCGCGCGCGAGTGTGTGAGGATACGTTCAGGATATGAGAGGTAGACATCATGACGAAACACACTTTTTTGGATTCAGGGGACCCCAAAACTGATAATCCATTCTCAACTCAAGTTCAAAAATTTTTACGAAATCAATTCTTTCTCCATATAGTATCTTAAAAGTGGGAGAAACTAATAAGGGGAATGGGAATAATGATTGCGGTAGATTAATATCAAGAATGACAACAGAAATTATGTGTAAAACAGAAATACGTAGGTTTTGTGTTTCGTAAAATTTTGTATTTCAGTGTTGTTACTTATGTCCATACAAATAATAAACCATATTTTGAAACATCATAGGCTTTAATTAAAATACATATTTCTAATATTATAAAATGTACAATTTATGTCCGACAATTTTCAAGTATTACCTTAGTTATGTGGATTTATAAGGAAATAAAAATCCAATAACTATATAAATTTTATATCGGCATATAACTGAATTGTCATGGAAAGAAAGAGATAATTAGTTTTACAAACCATAACAAAATTAGCGGGTCAGACAGCGATAGTGTAGAGTGGTAATCAACTGTGACGTTGTTGATGAAGTCTCTTTGAGCTGGTAATTGAGATTGAAATAGTGATCGCTGTAGCCGAGCCGGATCAGAACAATGGTTCCAAACAACGGGATCATTGAACTTTTACATACACCGAATTACAATCTTATATCATATGCAATCAATCTCATAATCAATCTTAATTCATTATCATTTGGCTAATACAGTTGGAGTTTATATGTTATTGTTTTCTGTCAGCACATGAAGGCAATTTATAGTGTAACTATTATACAATGTATTTTAAGTATTGAGTTTTACTATATAAACATTTATTATATCCTATATTTTTCAATATATCTCAAATATACTACCTAAAATGAATTCTAAAACTTAATTTACCTTCCTCTTAGTTTTAGAATAATTTAAACGTGTTTAATCCATTTATTTGTAGTAATAAATGATACCAACATATTTTAACTTTGAATGAAACTTACGATGTATAGATAAAACTAATCCATTAGCTAATGTACGAAATTTTTGATCAAAATATGTACACATGGAACCTCAGCATTTTGATATATAATCAGAGCCAGTAGTGGAAGTTTCGCAGCCACATGGCGGCATGTGTGGTCCATCCTTAGATTAGTTCACTAATGTGCCAACTTGATGATCAAGATTAACCACACTAACAGATCAATTACGCGGTCTGATTTACTAAGATAAAAACTAACTAAGCCTAAAAATAATTATATATGTATTTAGATTAAAAAATTGTTTCAATAGTATTTACAATATTTTTGGGCAAACTAATACAATCCATTATACATAATATGTTTATTATTTGTTTGTAATTGTATTTAACTCGATTTTATAGTTAATGTATTTCTCAAAAGGTTATTGTATTACTATTGTAGTTGTAGAATTTGATATTTGATATTGAATTAATCGAAATATTTGGTAACTAAATTAGAAATTTATTTATTGGACTTCAAACTGATCAAATGGTTGTGGATTGGAACCGGTGGGGGGACTCCTGACTGATCATGAGTGGTCGGTCACCTCTGGAAGACTACTGTACGTGTATACGTAACAATAATAACAATAGCAATAACACCATGAGCTACGATACTGCTTTTTAATTCACTGCCCTAAGTCTATGGTGATTGGCAGTTGTTAATTTGAAAAATATATAAATAAATTTCAGATGTGAATAGGTAGCTCTTGAGTTTATTTTCCAAGGAAGATCTCCTAAACCAGTCAAGATACAAGGTGTAATCTCGTTAGTTAGCGCACAGGATCTCTGCTCTAGATCCCTGTAACGCGATTACAAACCACCTCAGAGGATAAACCTTGGTGCGTGATGGTTATATTCATGAGGAAAACTAAATAATATGATTCAAAATATGAAATATGACAAAAAATATATGGTATGATTTTTGAGATTATGAGATGGGGTGAAAAAGGTAAATTTCGAATCTTAGACAAATGATTCAAAACACATATTTGGTTTAGTTTTTTTTCAAGCTGGTTTTAACAGTCGTCAAACTGATTTTAATTTTTCTGCTAAGCCAGAAAATCTAAGATTTCTTTGATATTTTTAAAAGCCCATAACTTTTAAACCCCAATGTTTTGAAAAATGCAGGTGATGTCATTTTGTTTTTCTCTTCAAAAAGGTTTCATCAAAACTGTTAAAGGGGCTATTTTGATCAATTTTAATTGTGCGTGTTTTTGGGGGGTATAAGGGGTAAAATACACTTTAATAAAGTATTCATATAATGAAAAAATACTCCAAGATATCGTAGATTGTTAGATACATACCGAACGAATATTGGACCAATAGTCTTGTCTCAAAGGTTTTCACATCCTTACGGACACATGACACACATGATCGTCACTCTAAAAACCACATTTTTTGAGAGGGGTCAGTAAGATGGATGTATCTGCCATAAGCTCAATATTTGAAAGTTCTGATGAAAACAAAATACGTTCTCCATAAACTATCATATAAGGGGAGAAAGAAAAAATGAACAGTTTTTAATATTCAGTTTATAGCAACTGTTCAATTTTTAGTAACTATTGGCTGTTTAGTTTTTGTAAAGTGAAAGTGTTGAAACAACAACTACAATAGTAAAAACTATTTTCGACAATCAGTTTTTTTTACAGTTTGCAACACGAAAGCCCTCACAAGTCAGCTGTTGCCCAATCCTGTTGATCGTCGGTGTGACTTATTAAAATGTTTTTTTTAAATCCGTTCCTCCTTGATTATGGTTCGATTTAGTATATATAATGAAAAATCAAACTAATTATATTTTGGGGCTCTCAGATGCGAAACCCCGCTTTGGGGGAAAACCCGTTAGCACTATTGGCTAGCCATGTACAGAATGTACTCTCTGGACCTTTTAGATAGAAATTGTTTTTTTTTCGAGAAACATACATATTTTACTATTATAAACATGAATTTTCAGCTTCAAGTTTTACATCTGTAGGTATGCAAGTGTTTGTTATAAATTATGTTAAATCTCTAGATTTATTTAAGATAGAAACATCAAACTTGTATACATGTGGATTATAGTAGGTAGAACAAAATTTAAAAAAATCATTTTTGTTCTAAAGCCATCTCAAGATGGAGGCCACGTAGAATATTTAATGAAACAAACCAGGATGATGAAAATGCTAAATTAAAAGGTGCATCAAATGACACATTAATTTCTAAAAACTAATACAAAATAACCAAGTTCCATATAACCACAATACTGTACGTAAGAGACTGCACATTATTTATCAGCTGTTTCTCTAAATTTTGCCTAAAAATTTGGCTTCTTATTGTTATTATTTTAAATCCAAACTGACCATCACGATTGGCCGAGGATCTGGGAGGTAAATGAAAGAGAGCTAGGTGCCGTAGCTGCGGGAATCACAAAGTCTAACCGGAGATGACCGGCTGACCACTCATCATTCAACAAAGGTCACTGGCCGCCGGTGTCGATTCAGAAACCGTTGACTTTCTGGGACAGGGAAACCTCTAAACTAGCGGTTATGTTAATAATAGTCACATTTATTCTTTAAAATATTGATGTATTGATGTAGATGTAGTATTGATAATTTATCAGTCAGAAGTTAATAATAAACCAGTTTATTTCAATATACGAGTAGAGTTTAATTTTTATTACTTTACCTTCAATCCATATCTTTCATTTTTATGATAAGCATTATACTTTGTGATTAAAATCTTAAAAAGGGAAATGAATTCCCTATTAATGCAAGAGGCCTTCGTTACTTATAAAAAGGTGAAAAGGTTATAATTAATTTTAGATGAATGATAGAAAAGGTTTGATTATGAGAAACAGTGATTCATTGTACAACAATCGTGGTTCAGCCAGTCGTGACGTAATCATTTGTTCTAGGAATATGGCGGGCTAGATGAATGCGAGTAGGAGTGGAACTACTGCAATAATCCCAGCTATGGAAATACAACAATTCAAAACATATATTAAACGTGTATTTTTACCTGGAGTTATACTCTATAAATACAGTTAAATAGACATAGGTTCACACACCTCTATATATATATATATATATATATATATATATATATATATATATATATATATATATAGTGCTACTGAATAATTGGATTAAAACCTTATAAACGTATTTTGTAATATTTTCCCAACTCTCTCTCTTTCTGTAACGAATTTTCATTAGGAGTATATAAATTTTTTGTGATTTCGAATTTATTTACCTTAATTTTAATTACCTTATGGGTCATTCCCATAATCGGTCCATCCAAGTTGATTGCCAAACACTGCATCCTATTGAACATAATACGCGTTTTTACTTTCTCCCCTTATACGTAGTATATGGAGAAAGTATTGTTTTTGTAAAAATTTTCGAATTCAAGTTGAGGGTGGATATATTCGTTTTGGGGTCCCCTGAATCCAAAAAAGTGGGTTTGGACGTGATATCTGTCCGTCCGTGTGTATGTGTGTGTGTCTGGATGTGTACAGTGCCACAGCCTACCGCGTTGGTCCGATTTAGATGAAATTTGGCATGTATGTATATATTCAGGGTATATCCAGGAGTTTTTTTCATTTTTTTGAATTTTTGATTTTAAGGGTAGTTCATCCTTAAAAACCCTTAAAAAACGTGAAAAATCCAAATTTCTCAAAAACGGCTCTAACGATTTTGATTAGCATTTTATAGTTTATACTGTACAGAGTACTAAACAATTTTACACCAACCGCATGTCTGAAAAATGACGGTTCAAAAGTTACGGGCTTTTAAATGTCAGAAAAATCAAATTTTTAATTTTCAGCGAAAACAAAAAATGTAAAGTATAACTTGACTGGGACCATGGAAACCAGCTTAAAAACTGAACAAATTGGTATTTTGAATTATTTGTCTACGACAAACGGTTCCAGAGGAAAGTTAAATTTACTGTCCATGATAAACGCAGTACGTTGTCTGAAAACACCCAATGTTATTCTTATGGAGAATATAAAAAAATCTATTTCTTCCTTATTTTCCAAACGTTTTCCATGAAACTTGGTATGAAGCGTAAGGTCAAATCACAGAACCAACTCAAAAAAAAGCTTGGTATTACCGGGGGAGGGGGTTATTTCCCCCCATACAATTCGAACAATTAATTAAACTTTGTCTCTCTTTTTTCAGAAATGGGATGATTATTTTTGAAACAATAAATTATTAAATGATATTTAATAATATCACTTTGAAGAACATGATAGTTTTATTACAGATTTTCTTTTTTAAATTTACTTAAGGGAGAAAGTATGTGTCAGTCCACTGATACCGTTTATTTATATCTGTATACATTTAATGTAAAATGTTATAGCAAATACACTGCTTATGCTCAAAGATAGTAGAAAATTCATTCCATGAAAATTCACTAGAAAATTATAGCGTTATATACAGAATTCTTTAGAATTTGTTACTGATGAGCCCTTGAAGAAAGATTATTTAAAAACCATTGAGCAATAACAGACTGTTTACCTATTTATTTTATCATATAAGAGTGTTAAATTAGCTCATTTAGAATTATTATTGTTCAACCTCATGAAAGATTAGCTTTTAAGATTAAAGGTATGACTTCCTTTCCATTGAAACGATACTTAGTAAAACTAAGTGGTATGAGGAGTTGGTGATAATCTCTTGATATCCACAGTATGAGTTTTAGTAATTATTTTATTTGACTAAGACTAATTATCATATTAAACGATCAGTTAACTACAGTAAAATTAAAATCAAAGCCCAGGTTGTGGTTTGAGACATCTCAGTCGTCAGTAAACTCACCAAATCAGTAAGGAGTGGTGTAATAATGGTGTAATGAGGTAATTTAGGTTATGGAGTGTAATTTTCTTTTTGAAACTTTCCAAACTCACAACAGAATCTTGTCAAACACTTGCCTCTTGATGAAGAGGTCATTAGTGCAAAACACTCAACTCCGATGAAACCCCTGGCATTGACTCAACGTCAGAGTCTCACGTTCATCAGTTCAGCCATTATGACTTGTGTGACTTGACTGAGTTAATGGAAGCTAATTTACCGAAATAGAAAGTTTCATTATTTCATACAGTTAATTGCTCATTACAGAGTACTACGTTTTTCTATCTAACAATTTAACTCCTTGAAGTTTACAAACGACTCTGATGAAGATGCACAATTCCGGTTCCCTATAATAAAAACCCCCAATATTTGCTTAAAAAGATTCTCTTTTATGCATGAATAAATTAACATATAAGTAGTTGTAAATAGCAATAAGTGATGGATTAAGGATATGACGTATTTTTCCCCCTGTAGAAAAATATCGACAAAAGAATCTATTTATTGCTCAGACGGCTCAGCCTACAATGGCAGGGATACCCCAGGGATCGTTTTAGCAGTAATCAGGGGCTGCACTGGAACAACGATAAATTTGGGTCCGACTCAGGCAATTATTGAAAGATAAATAAAATATAAAATTCTATATTAGAGCCGCCTCATCATTGTCAGACCCGGGGTAAATTAAAGTAAGTTACGGGCGCCGTTTCTTACTCGGGGTATTTTAAAGTTAGTCTGCGCGTCACGGATTGTCCGAAACGCAGGACTGCACGTGACGTCGTCACTTGAGACGTGCCCACACAGGAAAGTTCGTAGGGGCCTATCAGCAGGACGCACCCAGATCGACCATCAACTCAATGAATTAAATGATAAATTAATTCGGAAATATCTGGTCTCTCTACACCAGCCACCAAGATATATTTCCTTAATTCAAACTACTAAATTATTATTATGTTCACTGGGTCGACCGGGTCTACACGGATCATCCGCGCGAACGTGTCTAGTGCCTGTCTAGACCAGCCAATCTTGCCAGAACTCGTACGCTACCAGTAATTAATAATTATAATGTGCTGACTTAAATAACCACAGTGTAATCTACAAGCACTTCTTATAATTACGGTACTTTATTACTGTACGAGTTGGCCTAAATAAATGGCCTTCGAACCCTTTTAATGTCGCCTACTGGCAGGTCTTCACAAGTGAGCAACGCTAGCCATTTTAAGAAATTAATAATTAAATGTCTTAAATTATTAAATATTTTAAGGAAGATATTCGGCGAAACTCACCCAAGAGTGGATCTCTCACCCAACTCTTAATTCACAGGACACTTTAGCTTTACTCTCACTTTCGATATACTTTCACTATCGACCGACACACTTTGTCACAGGAAAACTACCACGGTATTTGCCGCGCCACGACCGAAGCTCGACTGACTAGTACCCAGGACCTTCCACCCAAGCTTCACTGATAAGCCGGGTCAACGGTCAACGGTCAGCGGTGGCAGGTGATCTGGCCACGGCCTACGGCTCGCCGCTCGCAGCGACGACGAAATCATGTTATCTTTCCCCCCAACTAAAACGGCTCGTTACAAGGACACAGTGAATGTATATAAGTATGGTAAATGTAAATGTAAGTAAAACACGTAAACTAACCAAAACTATGATAACTTTCAGTAAGTTAATAGACCACAAACTATACAAGTATAAGGTGGGTATAAACATTATTTTATTTGTAAAAAATTTCGTTAACAGTTATTTTTCAGGAAACATCCTCAAGCACCTACTCTTAAATTCTCATAAAGTTATTTGCTATAGTCCTAATGGGAAATGTAGAGTTTAAATTAACCAACGATTTAAAGAAGGTGACATTGACCACTTTAATAGCATTATTTTTGGAATAAAACAGTGAGCAACTTCTAATTTTTAAACGTTTCAAGTTATTACTGTATTTTAAAGGTAAAATTACATATAAACACACTCGACAATACATGAAGCCATGTACTTGATGTTTATTAGGCACTGAAAATGTCTATTGACTCTCTTTAAAAACTGCATCTGTGTGAACAATATTGTTCACTAGTCTGGAACTGGTGGCGACGTCCTGTAATCCAGCTACTTGGAGGTAACGAATTGTGGATAGTTGTGAGAGATGGTCGGTGGATGTAATGTTCTCTTGTGTGGATTAACGTCCACACTATTGAACACTGCGTTAATCCACAAATACCATCCACATAATTAGACCAATTCGTAATTCAGAGGCCGTGGTTCGGATTCCACGTTAAACTGTAGGTCCATTAGTTGTCATCGGCTGTTGGCTATTAATTAACAGTCCTGCCTAAGGAACATGTCAGCCTTAGTCAGTAACAAGACTACAAGATCGCGCCACAATCATCCTACATTCATTCCACATTCATACTTGGCTTAAAATACCTACCTGGGTAGGTCGCCATTTCAGTTAAAAGTATGAAGTGTATTTTATATTTATATCATAGTAAATAAGTTACGTAACAAACTTTTTATCTTAAAACTTCCTCAATAGAAAAATTAAATACCGTACGTATTACTTTCAGTAGAGCATAGTTCCGATGGCTTGTTTTTGTGTGGATTGAAAATAACCTTCTTAAGTTTTATTTATAATGTAATAAAAGAAACGTGAATTCAATTGAAGTTTGATTTGGTATCCTTAAACGGTCATTGGAAACCTGTTGGATGTTTTTGTCAGCATTGCTGCCATTGTTAGCGAATTTCTCGACACTGTAAAGCAGATGACTCGTGAATAACAGTTCAGAGACGTTTCATACTTGAATCAGCTTCGGTTCTTTATATTACTAGGTCCTACGCCAGAGTTTATAAAATATTCAACAAACAAATTGTTAACCTTCAATTGGACAAGTGTCGCATGAACGGACACTCAAATAAAGACTCTAAGACATAATTGATGAAGCGGACATTTAAATCATTCATTACAATAATCATTCACTATATATTGATTTTTCATAAATATCTATAATCTATTGTTAAAACTTATGGGAATAATGGTTCTAACATTGAACCGGAATGAATATGATTGTAATAAAAAGGAAAATCAAACGTAAAGAAAATGAATAAAAAAAATATATATATATTTCCATTTGTCAGTCGAACAAAAACTCAAAAACGATTCTGAATGTCCGTTATTATGGAGGAATATGACTCCTAAAATAATATCAAAAGAACTGTATATTTAAAACATTTGTTTTAACACGTAGTATAATAATTGATGTATATAAAAATATGTTTCTCATTATTTTATAAATACTTATCCTTAAATACAAATGAATCACAAATATGTATGAAAAGTAATATATTACTTAACATGGTTAAAAACCAAGAATATGTTAATCATGCTATTTTACCATACAACGTATACTAGAAGATAGTTTGTACTCCTAGATATTTATGAAACGTCTTTCAAATTAAATACATAAATGTTTTAATACAATGGTAACTATTCTATATATTGGGCTTCAAAAAGGAAACAGAGGATTAACTTAAACACTAAAAGCAGATTTGAGTTCAACCAATTTTAGTATGAAATACATGCATGTTCAGTGACAATGCAACGAGCTGTTACCAGCTGAGGTGAGCGTTTCCGGTTGTAGTGGTTAGCCAGTTCCGGTGTGTAGTGGCTTTCCGGTCCTGAGCCGAGCTTTAAATTACACTACTCTACTCCGTAATACACAATCCATTGTTATATACTTAAAAATCATTTACTTTGATACACTATATATATATATACACTATGCAATGCATGTATGTATGTATGGTTCAATGGTTGTAATGTAAGTTGTTCTTCTTTTGCAAGACACGTTATCTATATAATGTTACTTTAAATGTTAGAAATTAGTAAAATCTTTGTTTAACTTTTCTATAAAACGTGTTACTTGGCACAATTTGTATTGGATTATTTATTTTTTGTCATACCGTTTAGAAAATAGTTGTTTTCTATTCATGGGATATGAGCGAAAAATATATCAGCTGATTATTTTTTATAACTTTGTTTTTATAACAATCTCTTCAGAGATTTAAACATAAAAAACATGAGTTAAAATCCATTATGAAATGAATTTAATCCAAAATATAAGTTAATTCACATTTTACTATACGTTAATAAACTTTTCCCTCCTTGCTCTTTTTTTAATCGCGATGAAAAAGTGGCACTTGAGGTACTATTGTGATGAAATTTACAAGTTTTAATGTCATGTATGCCATGTGTTCAACGTGTATTGTGTCAATAGGAAATCTCAAATACAAGAATAAGCGATTAAATCTGTAGCCTATTGATTTTGGCCTCTAGGTACCTCAAAACAAAAAAATAACATGGTTCCGGGCTTAAGTTCTACCATGAGATCTAAGGGAATAGCTTTTTCCCTAGGGGCATTTCACTAAAATTTGTTTTGGTTGGTCTTTTTTGTAATATCTTCGATAAGTTCGTTTGCCAACGCAATCTACGATAACTACACTTTTTGGGAGGGAGTTTTTACCCCGGAATTGGGGTTTTCCATTTATGCCTATATTTTTTAAATCTAAGTTTTGTTTCTACCATTAGATTCAGTTAAAAAAACACATAATTTAGTATTTTGAATTATGGTTCTAGGTCTAGTAGTTTCTAAGATACTAAAAATGATAAATATAGTACGTTGTCAAATACTAATCTTATGGAGATAAAAAAGTCAATAACTCGCTTTTTTACGTAAATATTCTTCCAACATTCGACATACAGGTCCATTTAGCTAAGTTTTATTGATAAATTAATAAAAATCTAAATTTTATGTTTCTAGTGGCAGCAACCCTACGTACTCTTTGTCCATGTAATTCTTACAGAGAATAGATAAATTTACATAACTCACTTAGATATTGAAAAAGTTTTATACAATTTGTAAAGTGATTTTAGTAACTTCAATGCAAGTCTACTTCTATTTAAACAACCCTTTTTGCAACAAACCTACACATTCTACTACTATTCCATTGTAATGATATTAATAATTTAAGTTCTATGGAATTCGCTCTACTCACGCCAACGTGCTGCGTGCGATCTCGTTTATCTATTTTATTTTCTCACACTTATAAGATGAATGAATCAATCAAAGAAAATACTTTTTTATTGTGAAGCGAATTGAGCACTAAATGCTTCTCTCTTACAATTGGCATTAATAAAATAATAACAACAGTAATGTCAATAATAATAAAAACGGAATATAAAATGAAGGTCAGGTGATGGTACAGGCTGTTTTCCGACTCTGTGAGATCTGCAAACAGCGGTCTCGGGAAGCGTTACCGACAGATTTTCCGCGCACACTCGCATGACCAGCTGGTCAGTGTCCTCGCGTGTAGTCTCCTGGATGCCGAATATCCTGATGTTGTTTCGCCTCTGGTACTGCTCGAGATCGTCCGTTCTCTCATCCAGCCTCTCCTCCATTTTCCTGCAGCTTGTCCGACAGTTTCATCACCTCGCTGCGAAGACCGGCCAGCTCTTCGTTAACGGCAATCATGGCTGTTTTAATCATCTCCTTCATCTTGTCGGCCAGCCTAGTGACGAGGGTGTCAAGCACACGCACACTACCGCCTGCAAAGTAGTTGGTGACGCAGGTCTAGATGAAGGCAAGGTCAATGACGTCAGTCTTGGACATTGCTGTAGTCGAAGTATCGTTCGTCGAGGACGGAGCAGATAATGAATGCTCGACTTTGGACTTATCCGCGTGGGAGTTAGACAACGGAACCGGCTTAACTTTTACGGCTTACGATATTATATGGAGAAAGTAATTGTTAAGACTTGCGAATTTGGGTTGAGAGTGGATATATTCATGTTGGGGTCCCTGAATCCAAAAATATTGTTTCTGACGTCCGTGTATCTGGATGTGTACAAAGCCGCAGCCTACCCCGTTGGTGTGATTTAGATGAAATTTCGTATTTATATATTTATCGAATCTCCTGGTGTTTTTAATTTGTTGAGTTTTTTTATTTTTAACCCGATGACGATCTCACCCTGTGGTGAGAAAAATCTTAACCAAGTTGATGTTTTCCAAGTAAATTTTATGTCTTTTTTTATGAGGTGCCAGATATTCCTCAACAAGCATGTACAGTCCCGCCTTGATAGGAGTGGGAGGGTGAGTCGTGACAGGGGAGGAAAGTGTCCCACTCCACCCCTTAAGTCTGCTTCTCACCACACGACTGATCGTACCGCTCCGTCGGCGAAGAGTTTCCTCAACTCGCGGCTGACCTCGTTAGTGGAAATTCATAGTTTTCTGTGGTTTACTAAGCCTAGCCATAGTGAATGCACACATTATGTAAAACTGCAATTCCCAAAAGAACATTCCTAGAAAAATGTTCATGAAATATTTAGCGTTGTCTCGTATTCGGCCTTTTTGTCAAATTAGGTCAAATATCCCAGCTTTTTCACTGTTCTTGAAAGAGGCAATTCGTAACACAACTGGTGAAACATCTGTTAAAAATATCAAAAAAAGCGAAGGAGAATTTGTTGGCTTTGGCAAAGCCAAAAGGTGACTTTTGCCATTGATTTTGGTTTTGCCCTGCAAAGAAAATGGCTACACTAGAATCGATATGACGTCTGTAATAACTATAAAGTAAGAAACACACAAACGCACACGAAAAGTGAAATTCACCTGCGAGTATAGCTATATTAGTAAAAGGGGTTACTAAATTAACACTGCACGATAAAAATATAAGACATATGACTTATTTTTAATTCAATTTTATAGAAAATTCATAACTAGTAATAACTTGATTTTCCAAATCATTACATTCTGAAAATAAAGTATTTATTTACACATATATTCAACAAACAGCATAATTCTTTGAATTCATAAAAAATATATCTATAAAGTCTTATAATTTTAAAACCGAGATCTTCTTGTAAGAAAAAATCTTACCAGAGGACTCATATAGTAAAAAATGTCAATAACGCGACTTCTCGCGGGTTAAGAAGGGTCACCCCTAAAAATCTTTAAAAACGTGAAGGATAAAAATGTCTTTATTTTCAAAATTTTAACAAATATAACACCACCCGAATGTTTGTAAAATTAACGGTTCAAAAGTTTTGGGCTTTTAAGAGTAAAATAAAAATATTTTAAAGTTAACCGCAAGAAAACTAAAGGTAAAGAATAATTTGACCATCATTAAAACAAGATTAAAATAACCGATTAGTATTTAGAATTATTGAGTTATTTGTCTAAGTCTAAATGTTCCAAAGAAAGGTTAAATTTACTGTTTGTGGAAAAAGCAGTACGTTTTCTAAAAGCGACCTTTGTTATTCCAATGGAGGATATTAAAAGATAATTTTTTTACTTATTTCCCAACCGTTTTACATCAAACTTGGTAAGTAGCGTGCAGCGTAAGGTCACATATAACAAAACTACTCAAAAGGCATGATACTACCGGGGGGTTTCCCCCAACAAAATTATAACAATTAATTTAACTTTGTTTATCTTGTTGTTATTTTCAGAAATTGGATGAAACAATATATTAATCTATGATATTTAGGTAAACTTTAAAGAACATGATAGTATTACTGCAAATAGACGTTTTTTTTAAATTTACTCAAGGGAGTTAGTATGTGACAATTCACTGATACCGTTTATTTTATTATAATTTCAGTACGTAATTCCCAAGAGTCATAACATATCTGGACTTACTGCAGTGAGACTTCAATCTTTGAAGTTAATTCTTGGAGTCACGATATTTGTAGAAGGCTATTTATATCTTAATATTCTTACATTGTTTTGTTATATGCAATGGGTATTGTTTAAGTAAATTGTTAAGTAAGGCGTTTTGAGTCTATAAGGCACAAAATTAAGTTTTAAAGTGTTTTCGACTGAAAGAAATTTATTTTTTAAATAAAGTAACCACAATTTTTATATACATCTTATACATTTTTAATCAATATATTTTTATAAAGCCAAGTCTCAGGCCTACATAACAGGCTGATAATTATATACTGACAATTGTATTTTTGGCTTTAAGCAGTGATCTAGTAATGAAAAACTCATTAAATAGTAATGTCAATAGTTTTAAAATATAAAGCATATAATACCAACCCTAAATTACAGAGCATACATAAATAGTTTTTGATTGTTGTGTCAATAAGTAAATTAAGTATTTGTAACGAAAAATATTATAGCAGGTAAATGACACATTAACAGATTAATGTTGTGTACAGATTGTAATTTAAATTAGTGTTGTAGTAGTGTGTCGTGCAGAGCGTAAATCGTGTAGCAATGTAGTGTAGTGTAGCAGGTAATCGGGCCACATTAAATCGAGGCTCAATGATTACATTGGGATTGTAATTTGCCACTAGTGTTTTGTAGCGTGTGTCGTGCAGAGCGTACTCGTGTAGCAATGTAGCAATGTAGCATGTAACAATGTACTACGAATGTAGCAGGTAAATAGGGCCATTTAACATTATCTCACTATTGTGTACATTTTTGTAATTTGCCACTAGTGTTGTTGTAGCGTGTGTCGGGCAGAGCGTAACTCGTGTAGCAATGTAGCAATGTTGCAGTACCGAATGTAGCAGGTAAATGACGGGCCACATTAACAGTGTCGCGTCTCTCAGGGCTGTTGTGTAAATTGGGATTGTAATTTGCCACTAGTGTTGTAGCAGCGTGTGTCGTGCAGAGCGTAACTCGTGTAACAATGTAGCAGTACCGAATGTAGCAGGTAAATGACTGGCCACATTAACAGTGTCGCGTCTCAGGGCTGTTGTGTACATTGGGATTGTAATTTGCCACTAGTGTTGTAGTATGTGTCGTGCAGAGCGTAACTCGTTTAACAATGTAGCAATGTAGCAGTACCGAATGTAGCAGGTAAATGACGGCCACATTAACAGTGTCGCGTCTCAGGGCTGTGTGTACATTGGGATTGTAATTTGCCACTAGTGTTTAGTAGCGTGTGTCGTGCAGAGCGTAACTCGTGTTAACAATGTAGCAATGTAAGTACCGAATGTAGCAGGTAAATAGGGCCACATTAACAGTGTCGTGTCTCAGGGCTGTTGTGTACATTGGGATTGTAATTTGCCACTAGTGTTGTAGTAGCGTGTGTCGTGCAGAGCGTAACTCGTTTAACAATGTAGCAAGGTAGCAGTACCGAATGTAGCAGGTAAATGACGGGCCACATTAAAAGTGTCGTGTCTCAGGGCTGTTGTGTACATTGGGATTGTAATTTGCCACTAGTGTTGTTGTAGCGTGTGTCGTGCAGAGCGTAACTCGTGTAGCAATGTAGCAGTACCGAATGTAGCAGGTGAATGACGGGCCGCATAAAAACAATGTCGTGTCACAGGGCTGTTGTGTACACAGGGGATTGTAATTTACCAATAGTGTTGTAGTAGTGTGTATCGTGCAGAGCGTAACTCGTGTAGCAATGTAGCACTGTAGCAGTACCGAATGTAGCAGGTAAATGACGGGCCACATTAACAGCATCGAGGCTCAGGGCTGATGTACATTGGGATTGTAATTTGCCACTAGTGTTTTAGTAGCGTGTGTCGTGCAGAGCGTAACTCGTGTAGCAATGTAGCAATGTAGCAGTACCGAATGTAGCAGGTAAATGACGGGCCACATTAACAGTGTCGTGTCTCAGGGCTGTTGTGTACATTGGGATTGTAATTTGCCACTAGTGTTGTTGTAGCGTGTGTCGTGCAGAGCGTAACTCGTGTAACAATGTAGCAATGTAGCAGTACCGAATGTAGCAGGTAAATGACGGGCCACATTAACAGTGTCGCGTCTCAGGGCTGTTGTGTACATTGGGATTGTAATTTGCCACTAGTGTTGTAGTAGCGTGTGTCGTGCAGAGCGTAACTCGTGTAACAATGTAGCAATGTAGCAGTACCGAATGTAGCAGGTAAATGACGGGCCACATTAACAGTGTCGCGTCTCAGGGCTGTTGTGTACATTGGGATTGTAATTTGCCACTAGTGTTGTAGTAGCGTGTGTCGTGCAGAGCGTAACTCGTGTAACAATGTAGCAATGTAGCAGTACCGAATGTAGCAGGTAAATGACGGGCCACATTAACAGTGTCGCGTCTCAGGGCTGTTGTGTACATTGGGATTGTAATTTGCCACTAGTGTTGTAGTAGCGTGTGTCGTGCAGAGCGTAACTCGTGTAACAATGTAGCAATGTAGCAGTACCGAATGTAGCAGGTAAATGACTGGCCACATTAACAGTGTCGCGTCTCAGGGCTGTTGTGTACATTGGGATTGTAATTTGCCACTAGTGTTGTAGTAGCGTGTGTCGTGCAGAGGGTAACTCGTGTAACAATGTAGCAATGTAGCAGTACCGAATGTAGCAGGTAAATGACTGGCCACATTAACAGTGTCGCGTCTCAGGGCTGTTGTGTACATTGGGATTGTAATTTGCCACTAGTGTTGTGCCAGCGCTTACTCGCCCCTGTTGCCAAACGCTGCGATAGTTAATCACATGTGAACTGACCGGCTGGGTCAGCTATTTATAGAAAATTCCACCAATCTACAATCGATTGCATATTTAATGTGTTTCGTTGATTTTCTAAAGTAATATAATACAAAGACGACCATTTTTATAAATGCATTATCCTCACTGTGATAACTGAGGAGCCTAATGTTTGGAATTCTCGGATGTAACGAAGTTTTTTTTTAAATCACTTAAGTATTTTAGAACCAAAAATGAAATAAAACTTTTGGAAAGGATTGAAATTGAAGTAACTGTTTAAGACTTTTAGAATCAATTTATTGCTATTGGACTCCTACCTTAAACAGTTAATCATTAACCAGTTATTATTAATGCAATTAATGCATTCAATTAAAATCTTTTTCCACAATATTTCACCCAACCAATATATAAAAATATATACTATATAAAAATGCTGTATTTTAACAACATGCCCTTTTGAATGTTACATTGACCTCAGGTAATACGGTGGATTAGAATGTGCTTGATTTGAATAGTAAAAGAGTGTAAAAGATTGTGCGATATGTAAATCAGATTAGCAAATTATGATTGGTGTTTTCATGCATACGTTGAAATTATGGTAGTGAGAATTAGTACCAATAAATGTACCAAAACAAACTTATCAAGTTGTCATTTGCTAGATAAATTGATCTTGGATTACCTGTCAAATTAACCTGAGCTCCAGCAGTTATAACTAGAACTTAATAATGAATTTGTTTGGTTTAGACGTAACATGTCAAAACCCGGCGAGGAATGCTGCAATAGGGTTTTGGCAGTGTAATATTTTGGCCTGGTGCCAAAGTTTAGCTCTTGACAGGCATCTATTGCCACCGCAGTGTTTCTCCTACCACGACCAGCAATAGCTTCTTTGTTGATTTACAACGCAAACATTTTATCCCAACATTCTATCTTTACAGTCTTATATAGTTTTCTATTAAAAAACATCTGTATATATATTTTTTATGTTTAGGTTAACGTTAGTTTGACATAAAATTCAATATTTCCTGATATTTTTGTGATTTTCATAACTACGTAAACAATATGTTAATGTAGTTTTTTTGTTTCCAAATTAGTCAATGGGTAGTTTTCGACTCCACGGCTAAAATATTAAAAAATGTGGCAGTGCATACTAGAAACGGCAGATCTATATTCACCACTCATGACAAAGCTAGTAAAATATTGTAATAAACACTACAAAAAATATTTTCTAAAATAACACATCATAAGATAAATACTCCTTATTATTGAGGGGATTATATGCGTACACATGTATTCATTTATATTTATTCATATCAAAATTACTACAAAACCTTAGGACTTTGTTCTTGCATATAATGTTATATAAAGTTGTATATAATGTAACTTAATGCGTATCAGAGTACAATGTCACAAACCGGATTTTAAAAGGTGAATTCATTCAGTAGTTATAGCTGATATACAATCGATAATTGGGTAGACGTGTGCGTTATTATAATCAGGAAGCACATTTTAGCTTTTTTTATTTTTATTATTTTTTATTTATTTATTTTTCCTATCGTGGTTTGGAAATTAAATAATAAGTTCTAGACTTTTTTTATCACCCGTATATTGTATCAGTAACAGAAATCATTATAGCAGTTGTAGATTAGCAACTGATAATCTTTTTCAGTTTAGAATACGAGGGAGTACCCAAAAGTAACCGGAATTTGTTTTCCGAGGGCAGAGCTTTGGCAGTACGGGTGAGCGCCACTACGGCGTGTCTAGCGCAACTCTTTGTCAGTTCCATATTTTATATAGTATCAGTATATATGTGCCAACGGACAACAATTCATTTTACTTTGAATCTATATTCTTATTGTTAGACAAAATAAGTACGATTTTCTCATAATTCTTATATTACTACATAAATTTTCCTGTTTAATATTATTAAAATTAACGTTCACCACTATCCTTTAGAAATGTAGTACTTCAACCTAGATTAACATGAATTTTAATCCAGGACATGGTTTTGCAAAGGACTGGAAACATGTAGTGTACAAATATGAAAAAACTATTGATATGGTTTAACCTTTCTGGAATAAATAGTGCGGTGGCTCAAATCAGCCACGCTAATATTTTTTTTAATTTACTTTTGTTTTTGTACTAATTTTGCCTAGAGTACTGGAACATGCTAGCAAGTACAAAATGGCTTATATAGATAATCTACAGAATTTGGAGTACAGCTGTTTTTATGATCAATTGTGTTCTTCATACATGCAAATGTACTAAATTTATTATTAGAAAGAAGGTGTTTATTTTCACATTTACATGATCTACAATTAAGTGGAAAATCAGTCAACCAATCGGAATGCTCATATCGTCAGCGGTAAACATGCCGTGTCTCATTGTCTGTGGTTAACCTGTCCCTCCGTCCGTCGTTTATCTGTATTCATGTTCATCGTTTACCTGACTCCCAGTCCGTTGATTACCTGTCTCCCCGTCCGTCGTTTACCTGTCTTCACGTCCGTCGTTTACCTGTCTCCCCATCCGTTGATTACATGTCTCCCCGTCCGTCGTTTACCTTTCTCCCCGTCCGTCGTTTACCTGACTCTTAGTTGATAGTTGTCCGTCGTTTTTCCTTCTCTCTCCGTCGTTTTCTGTCTCCGTTGCCGTCTTTCTTATTTTTTTGTCTCTCCAGTTTTACTGTTTCGTCTTTTGTTGACTGACTATTACGTCTGTTTGCGTCCAAGTGGCGTTTTTCCTGTTTCCGTCCGTTTTTGTTTTTTTTACTGTGTCCGTTGTTTTTTGTTTTCCTCCGTTTTACTCTTCGTTACTGTTTGTCTGTTGTCGTTTACCTGTCCAGTCCGTTCTTTTGTCCGTCGTTTACCTTTCTCCCCGTCCGTCGTTTACCTTTCTCCCGTCCGTCGCCGTACGTATTTTTCCGTCGTTTACCTGTCTCCCCGTCCGTCGTTTACCTGTCTCCCCGTCTGTTGATTACATGTCTCCCCGTCCGTCGTTTACCTGTCTCCCCGTCCGCCGTTAACCTGTCTCTCCGTCCGTCGTTTACCTGTCTCCCCGTCTGTAGTTTTCTTGCCTTTCCGTCCGTCGTTTACCTGTCTCCCCGTCCGTCGTTTACATGTCTCCCCGTCCGTCGTTTACTTGACTCCTAGTCCGTTGATTACATGTCTCCCCGTCCGTCGTTTACCTTTCTCCCCGTCCGTCGTTTACCTGACTCCCAGTCCGTTGATTACCTGTCATGTCAACCCGTTAACCTGTCTCTCCGTCCGTCGTTTACCTGTCTCCCCGTCTGTAGTTTTCTTGCCTTTCCGTCCGTTGTTTACCTGTCTCCCCGTCCGTCGTTTACCTGTCTTCCCATCTGTCGTTTACCTGTCTTCCCGTCCATCGTTTACCTGTCTCCCCGTCCGTCGTTTACCTGTCTCCTCGTCCGTCGTTTACCTTTCTCCCCGTCCGTCGTTTACCTGACTCCCAGTCCGTTGATTACCTGCCCCCCTGTCCGTCGTTTACCTGTCCTCCTGTCCGTCGTTTACCTGTCTCCCCGTCTGTTGATTACATGTCTCCCCGTCCGTCGTTTACCTGTCTCCCCGTCCGCCGTTAACCTGTCTCTCCGTCCGTCGTTTACCTGTCTCCCCGTCTGTAGTTTTCTTGCCTTTCCGTCCGTCGTTTACCTGTCTCCCCGTCCGTCGTTTACCTTTCTCCCCGTCCGTCGTTTACTTGACTCCTAGTCCGTTGATTACATGTCTCCCCGTCCGTCGTTTACCTTTCTCCCCGTCCGTCGTTTACCTGACTCCCAGTCCGTTGATTACCTGTCATGTCAACCCGTTAACCTGTCTCTCCGTCCGTCGTTTACCTGTCTCCCCGTCTGTAGTTTTCTTGCCTTTCCGTCCGTTGTTTACCTGTCTCCCCGTCCGTCGTTTACCTGTCTCCCCGTCCGTCGTTTACCTGTCTCCTCGTCCGTCGTTTACCTGTCTCTTCGTCCGTCGTTTACCTGTCTCTCCGTCCGTCGTTTACCTGACTCCCCGTTCGTTTATTACATGTCTTCCCGTCCGTCGTTTTCCTGTCTCCCCGTCTGTCGTTTACCTGACTCCCAGTCCAATGACTACCTGTCGTCCCGTCCGTCGTTTACCTGTCTCCTCGTCCGTCGTTTACCTGACTCCTAGTCCGTTGATTACCCGTCTCCAAATCCGTCTTTTACCTTTCTCCCCGTCCGTCGTTTACCTGTCTCCACGTCCGTAGAATACCTGTCTCCCCGTCTGTAGTTTTCTTGCCTTTCCGTCCATCGTTTACCTGTCTTCCAGTGCTTAGTTTACCTGTCTCCCCGTCTATCGTTTACCTGTCTCCCCGTCCATAGTTTACCTGTCTCCCCGCCCGTAGTGTACCTGTATCCTCATCCGATGTTAACCTGCTTCACCTATAATGTATACGTAATAGAATTGAGAATGTTGTTTCGACCCTGGTAGATGTTTATTCATGCCTTTTTCTTTTAATTGACGACGGACGCAAATATATTTTGCTCCCAGATTTAATGCTTATAGCTGAATAATAAGAAATTCCACAAGAGTTTTTTTTGTTTTTATTTTTAAATCTTAGTTCTATATTTTTTTAAATCGTGTTGTTTTAGCCAAACAGATAAACATTCACGTCATTAACCTATAACAAGTGGTGTTAAATTACTACAGTACCTAGTTTTTGAAAAGGATCCTGTACTAATGTAAAAGACTAATTTTATAATTACTCTCAATTTTGTCAGTGTCCCGTAATATCGGATATAAGGGGTCATACACCATGTGTGTGTTAATGTTTATCAATCAACTATTTTATGGTGATTAAGATTATTAAAATTAGTTCAAAGACTAGTGGGAGTAGGAAGAAATTTTAAACTAGACAGTATTTTTCTTAACCTCAAATACAAACAAACAATAAATATGAATAAATTTGTTCTTTTGAGGAAACAGGGTTAATAAGCTAAAACACTCATAAATATAGTTTTATTAATACTGTTTAAATTTTAATAACCAATAAAACATGATAAGTAAATGTATGCAGCGGAAATGCTGCCTTTTTGAACACATTTCCATGATAAAATTATAATTTTCCATAAAACAAATACTGATTTTGTCTGTCTATATATAACCAAACAACATTACATTTTTTACTTAGAAACTTACATGATTGTACTTTATCATAAAAAAGTAGTTTTCAGTTGGTAAAACACATGTTTTGTCTCAAATAAGTGGAACGTGCGAGGTGCAAATGGTTATAAGCTTTAAAACGAAACAAGTACAAATATACATATATGTACATCTTAGAACTAGGGTAACATTGTAGGATCAAAATCTCTTCATTTGCATCTCGCACGTTACAAATATAGACAAAACATCCTTTAATCCTTCCAATCCCATATCCTTTGCCCTTCACTTAAGATATGCCTAGATTTATTAGTATCAATTCCTATGCACTGAGTTATGTCTAGAAACCGTCAAAGCGAATTTGCATGGCAACACGAATAAAATACGTCATTAGTAACAATCAATTAAAATTATAAACATTTCGAACCAGAGTAAATGTCACACAGATATTTCCTGTATTTGAACACGTTTTTTCATAGTACTAGGAGTCTGTGGACATCCTTGTTGTCTGAGGATGCCAGACTGATTACAGAGGGGTGGTTGAGCCTTCGGAGGGGGTGGTGGTTCCGGGATACTGGGACTGGTCACCTCCGGGGGGTCGCAGTACAGTGGCGGACAGTTGGAACTTCTCCTGGGAGGAGACGACTTGAACTCCTGCAACGGTAGGTCAACCATTGTACTTGACGACGTCATTTCCACAAGAGCCTGTTTTCCCTCAGCGTCGCCGGAACTACTAGAACAACTGTTAACTTCCTGAAGCTCTTCTTTCTTTTTCTTCTTCTTCTCCTGAGATGACCTATCTCTCTGGTGATAGATTCCGGCGAAGATGAGGACGTTGAGCAGCAGCAGGAAGCAACCCACGGCGATGGTGACCGTCAGCGCCGTGGTGTAGCTCTGGTAATGGCTGGACGCAAGCTTTCTCAGCAGGTTGTTGCTGTTGGGTCGCGACTCCAGGGTGGTCGCTGTGGTCGTGTTGGGAGGGCATTCGGTCGTCGTCTGATCGGACTTGCGTGTGGTTGACGAACTTTTGGTTGCTACCACTAGAGGAGCTGGGGTAGTAGTTGTCGTCGTGGTTGTTGGAAGACTCGGTCTCTGTAATGACTGAGGTCTAACCGATCCTGGAAAATTAAATTTCATTAATAATACAATTCAGTGGAAAAGTTTAGGCAATTAAAAGCGATAAGGTCAATGCTTAAACTTTTAAGTACTCCTAAAGTTAAATATTCGTTTTTAACATAAAATAACATTTAATCGATTGTTTTATAATCCAGAAACAAATTTTACGCAGTATAGTATACTAAAGCAAGGGTCATAGCTTCAAGAAATACTTAAAGGAACATCTGAGAAGATCAAAGACAAAATTCCATTGAGATTGTCAGCTGTATACAAAACTAAGTGTACTTGTGGTTCCGTATACATAGGAGAAACCAAAAGAATGATTTCCACCTGACTCAAAATACACATTCGCCATACTAAATAAGTAAATCTCGAGAAATTAGCCGCAGCGAACACAGTTACACAACAAAACATGCTATCGAATTTGACAAAACACAAAGTACTTGCTAACATCCCACTTTTCTACCCCAGACAAGTTAGAGAAGCCATAGAAATAAGGAAACACAAACATAATTTTAACAAAGAAGACAGCTTCCGTTTACCCTAATTATGGCAACCTGTTAAAAAAACATTCAAAATTACATCTTAATAAGGCATTGTTAATTGGCAGGTACGTGTGGTCATCCCCACCTCCACCAGGGCAGTTCACCCTTTCGCCTACCTGCGCTTAGACAACAACCCTTCAGTCTCAGCCTTGCCACTGAGGATGCCACTTCACAGCAAGGGCGAAACGTTTGGCAATACAAACAACATGACGACGCGGTTGATGCCGAAAAATCAATTTGACATTGTTGACACCGGCCGCGAAAGCCTACGTTTGAAGAATAAATATTTAACTTCAACTTAACTTTAAAGCATGGAATATGTTTTGATACGGAGGCGTAATAATCATTCGAAACTAATGATATTTTGTTAACCGTACCATCGTAATATTGGGCGCCCTCCTCCTGGAAGTGGTGATGGCGCATGCTGAGCTCCTCCAGGCCTGGCTGGTGCAGCTGTGGTATCAGATTCAGCCACAGCGACATCTTGTGGCCGCGGTAGTGACTGCGCACTGTCGTCTTGTTGCCTGCATATAACATAGGCCTACAGTACCGGTATTATTATATAGTTCTAATTATTTCGTGGTATTTATCGTATCAATCTAAATATTTTGGAACCAAAAATAACAACATTCTCTATAGTGAATTATACTTAGAAAATATGACGCATATAGTTTTATAAAGGTTGTTGTCATAATCAAATTTATCTCTCAATTTACAGTCCGGGTTTCTTCCAGTGAATACGGGTAGGTAGTAGCACAATTATTCGTATTTATTTGTCTATTAGCAACTCTTTTATCATGGTTGCCAACTTAGCAAATCGTAACACGTGATTATTGAGGAAGGTTTTAATATTCTCGTTAAGCACTATATAACATAAAACGTTTGTTTGAAATGTTTGTTTAACATTTGCGGCCACGATTTTAACAGAGTAGTAGTTCTGTAAGGAATAGTTTTAAAAATTATCATTTAACACTATAAATAAATATTATATACATATAGATTATATTTAAACAAGACGATATCTGTTATTACTAGTTTACTCCGAGAAAAAAGTCAAATATTTACCTACTGTAGCGCTGTTTTATTGGTTTCTCGTAACTTGAAGGCTTATGGGGCCTTTAAACTATTAGTTCAGTTTACTCTTACGTCATTTTTACCAGTATACGCAATAAACACCAATCATAAAAATTATTAATGCGTTATAGACTATAGACAAAAAGTTGGCTTTGTTACCACATTGCGCCGATTTAATATTATTTATTTTTATAGTATTCTGTTAACTTGCATTTAAAATCATTGTTAAAAGTTTGAATCGGATTGAATCTAGTTGGACCATCATAGTTATATTTTCTTCCTACAAAAATTGTACTAGGTAATTACAAGTTTGAATCGACTCCATAAACATATCAAACAGAGCCTCTACAAACATAATTTGGTGAATTTGTAAGTTAGGAGATAAACTATAATTACCAAAGCAAACAGGTGAAAGTTAGACTAATGTTTGACTAGGACAAACATGAAGCACAGATGAACTGCGAAGCTGCTGTAATGCAAAGCTTGCGAGGCGTGATAAACTCACCTAACTCGAGATAGAGTTGATTGATGGAATCGTAGGAGTCCCAGAAGGGCGTGTCCTGCTCGGGGTGCTTGTTGTTGCCATCCGCGCCGTTCGGGTCTCTGAGGAGTACAGACACCACCGTTACGTCACTCCTCCACAGCTTGTCTTTAATAAATTCTTATGGGGGGGTTTCTCTTATATATTGTTTAACATGCAAATACAATTGTTTAGTTGTACTCATATAATTTTTAAGGGATTGCAGTTTTTAGCAAATTTCCCATAGGGAAAAAGCTATTACCGTAGGTCTCATGATAAGACTTAAGCCCGGGACCATGTTATTTTTTCGTCTTTAGGTGCCCAGAATCCTAAATCAATAGTCGTTAAAATTTATATATGTATATACGTATATATATATATATGTGTGTGTGTGTGTGTGTGTGTGTGTGTGTGTGTAATTTTATATTTCACCATTGAAATCAGGTTAAAAAACTACACAGTTAAGTGCCTTAAAGTTTTTCTCTATCTCCAACGGTTACCGAGATATTAAAAAATCCAAACACAGTACGTTGTATTGTGGGGCTCCAATGTTAATCTTATGGAGTATAGGGAAAAAATAATATTTCCCATATTAATAAATATTTTTGGATTAAACTTGGTATTTACATTCATATGTTTGAGATCTATCCATTTATGCTTAAAACCATAGTTTATGTGTTTATCATGGCAGCAAACCTGCATACTCTTTTCCCATATTAATCATATGGGCAGATGTTGATGAAAGTTGTTATAAATTTTAAGATCAAAATTAGTTATGGTAGAAATGACTACTTTCAGTGTTCCTCACAGCAGCTAACCTGCACACTCTTTCCCATGTTAATCTTATGGAAAATAGGCAAATAATTCTCATGTTTATGGACAGGCTTTTATAAAACTTGTCATATAATATTATTATATTATTGATTTGGAAATTCGCTGAGTACGCAGGTTTGCTACGACGGGGGTATTTAGTTCCATATTAATATAAATCAAGTTCTTAGGTATCGGTTACACGATTGTAAAAGCTTATATAGCAATAGAAAAGCATTTATATCAGTTCATTAGTACCGTATTTATTTAAGGTGGAGTGAATACTTAATCCAAAATGACGTTAAATAACTTTGATTATTGATTACAATATCAAACTTCAAATGATCATGGTAAGACTAACTGTGTTATAGGTTTTAAAGATTTCTGTAATATTATCAAAACTAACAACGACACGTTTAAAATGAACCACATCACGAAAGTTCGCTTCCATGAATAACGAAAAATTACGATACAATAAGAACCTAATAAGCAAAATACGATTATATGATTAGATAGTTTAGAAAACGATGTAGAAAAGAAAAAAAAGACAGAATTGGTTTCTATGTTCCCTTACCCTCTCCTAACAAAATTTGAAAGATAATGAATGAGCTTCTTGGAAATAGCGCCATCTTCACTGGAGTAGTTGTGGGGGAAGAATGGCTGGCCACCCACCAGCGGCAGTCCTAGGACATAAGGCACATCTTCTCCTCTTACACTTCCCGACCTCTGCAACAACATTACAACCGATTTGTTACAAACTGCATCAAAACCCGTAGAAATTACGCCGTCTTCACTGGTGTAGTTGTGGGGGAAGAATGGCTGGCCACCCACCAGCGGCAGTCCTAGGACATAAGGCACATCTTCTCCTCTTACACTTCCCGACCTCTGCAACAACATTACAACCGATTTGTTACAAACTGCATCAAAACCCGTAGAAATTACGCCGTCTTCACTGGTGTAGTTGTGGGGGAAGAATGGCTGGCCACCCACCAGCGGCAGACCCTCGTGTTTCATAAAACATCTATTTACAACTTAAAATAAAAATGTTTGATAAAACCGTCAGTATTTAAAACTTTTTACGGAAGAACGGAAAAACATTTGTAATGAACATTACATTGTAGTTTTAAAATTAATTCCTTATTTTAGTTCTGATGTAGCAAGTTTATTGATATATTATTTAAATTTATACAATTGTATTACAATAATCGCACGTTTGTGGTTTCAAAAACACCATTAAACCTTTTAAAAACAATAACAACCTTTGTAAAGTTGCGTATGAAAAAAAGTGAAATAATTTTTTGGAGATTACTTATAATTGTGTGTATATTTTCATATTGAGTTTAAAAAATAAACAAGTATATAGTGTTTCTTAAATTTTCATTGATAACTTATAGTTTGAAAGTTTTATTTGTTCAAAGTTAACTTTCAAAACATAATATCCCTTAACACTTAAAAAATACTTATGTACTCGTATAACATTGTTGTCAAAAAGTATGAAATGAATTTCGTTTAGAGATAAAATGTTTGTAAGTAGTCTGTTTTTTTTTTTTTTAATATAGGCAATGATTTCAGGCTCCCGAGATACTGATCAGGAAAATATAGATTTGGCTAAATATTCATCCGCTACTTCATTGTCTCCAAAATTCATTAATTTTTGTAGTCCATTGTTTACAAAAAATTCTAAAAGAACAAAAGTATTTTAAAACTAAATTACAACCTTTGGATTGGATTAACTGGCATATAATTAACTATTATCCAATTGATTATTACTAACTTATATAAAGTAAAATAATACATGTTTACTATGTTTATTATTATTCATGATACTACGACCAAAGCCGTATTATAAAAACATACAAACAACAAACAAACAGCCGTATTATTATAAAACATACAAAATATTATACAATACGAAAAAGAGTGTTTTGTTTATGTCTAAAATTATATTTATTATTATTATTTTAATGTTTACGGCGAATTTTGTTCATCCCACCCCAGTAAAAATGCTTTCACCGTATGGGGATTACGAAAAATTTATAGAATAATTTTCATTTGGAAGTTAAATATTTTTTAGTTAACACATATTTAAAAACCTCCAAAACACAGAAACACCATCTATATAGTAAATATTTTATAAATATTTAAATCGTTAACTGCCAATTACAGTTTCTATTTACAATCAAGAGACGTTAATTGGTTAATTAACTAACCGCTTATTAGGTTTCAATGAACTAATTAACTTTTCAATCTCCTGTAATACAATGCAATGAAAATGACTAAGAGAACGTTGAACATTTAGCGGTTCTGCTAGTTTTGTTTCATAATTCAGAATATTATGTTAGATTACTTGTCACACACAATATCCGAATCAATATGGATTTTATTTATTCCATTGCCTTTGGCTTTATTAATCAGTGCAACCATGAGTGAGGCCTTTGATCAATATCTCTCTTTACCAATACTCTTTGTTCAAAATGAATAAACAATGCTTTCAATAAAGTCAGTTACTAAGAATGATTGAATATAATTTCAGAGATTATTAGGTGAAACAAAAGCTTGTTTCACCCAACCAAACCAATAAAAAATGTTTGATTAATAAATATAGGCATGACAAGGTTTAATGATTATTTAAGTAGAATTGATTTATTACGGTTCCTTTTAAAACAGATGATTATCAGGTAAAACTTTTATTTGCATAATTACTAAAACAATGACGATGGTATTATACCTGAGGAAAGTCGGTTTGGGAGGACTGGTGACGGAAGTGCAGGAAGAACGTCTTGCCGCCGCGCACCGTATGGAGGTAGCCAAGCCTAATGAGAGGGGCAGCCGTGTGCCCGTCACTCAGCACTTCCAGCGTTGCGTCTCTCACACTCAGCGGATTGCCACTTGCTCGCTCCCAGTCCGTATACTCGTTTTTTAATGTAGAAAATATCTCATTTAGGTGAAAATAATAAGCGTTTCTAACATAAGTCCTTAATATTCTATCGCGCCTGGTTTCATTGAAACCGAATTCTAAGTCTTGAGCACTCAGGTCCAGATAGGACTCAGTGGTCGTGAGGCCGAACAGGAGTTCTCTGTCGGGGAAGTCGGCTAGTTCGAACCCACTGCCTCGTTTTTCGACACTCAAGTCCGCGAGTGCGGCGCCTCCGACACTGGGGCCGTTGACTAAAACTGCGCCATCTACGAAGGGGGCGAAGCCCGGCAAGAACCTTGGAGGGTCGACTCGCACAGCTAGAAGCTCATGGAGAGTCTTAGTCCTCAAGCACGGTGCTAAGTCATCCTCTACGAGGTCCCCGTGACAGCCCGTCTGTTCGGCAACCTTGCGCTTGACGGCCAACGGCTCCCGCTGAAGCGCCCATGGGGACATGCCCGACCCACTGAGCAACACCACCCGGTGCAATAGCTCTGAAAAAGAAACACCTAATCACATCAACTGACTATTTATTGTTAATTTGAAACTAAATACATTTGCGAAAAACAGAAACAAAAACAAAGTAAATGTAAAGTTTGGATTTTCAATAGTAAATACATAGAACGTCGTTGTGTTATTGTTATACAGTAACAACCCTTACAACTAATAACAATCATTTGCAGTTGCAGCTCAAGATTTTCAGAAGACATTAGAAACTTACAAAATATATTTTACAATGAGATTACTTTAGGTAAAGGCAGCACGCAAACATATAAATGATATAACAATAATATATATGACATAAATAATAACAACAATAAAAATAAAATAGAACGAACAATAACAAGTTAAACAAGACAATGTAATGCTACAACCAGGCGCTTGAGTCTCTTCACTTGACACAAAGATGTCCAAATGTGTTAAATAGCATTTCGAATGTCCTGACCGCTTGCCGTAGGTGATGCTATGATGTCTTTGGGCAAACAGGTCTCTGGATCTCGTGATGGATGGAACGTGTAAATAAATCTTCTCAAGAAGATCAGGGTAATCCACGAGACCATTATCAAGTTTAAAAAGAAAGACAACATCCTGTACATCTCGCCAGGTTTGCAGGTTTAGTAAATCCAGCATGTTGGATACCATGCTCTGAGGGACATCGAAATAGCGAATGTAGGAAATGTAAATGACTACTTCAGACGTGGAATTTTTCCTGATTTCCTCAAGACGTCTAAAACTGTCCCTATCTGCAAGAAGGGGGACCACTGTAGCCTTAACAGCTGTAGGCCTATTTCAGTGACACCTGTCTTCGGAAAAGTGGTAGAAGCAGTCATAAAACCTCAGCTTCTAGCTTTTTTTGAGAGAAATTACCTCTTCTCCAACATGAAATTTGGATTCCGTCGAGGAAGGTAAACTATTTATGCTGTTGTCAGGATTGCTGAGAGCATTAAAGTGGCATTTGAAAACCGTGAGTCTCTTTCCCTGACTCTGTTACTCGAGTCGAGCCTTCGACATTGTGTCTCACGGGATCCTGGTCCAGAAGCTTGATTTCTATGTTGTAAGGAATTCTGCTCTCTCCATTCTCCGCCCCTATCTTGAGAGGAGACACCAGGTTTTGGCTGCTGGTAATGCGGTGTCAAGTACCTGTCATCTTTGGTGTCCCACAGAGGTCAGTTCTTGGACCTACCCTGTTTATCATAATGATCTCGACGATCTCGGAACGACCTTGATGTTTGCTGACGATGTGAAACTGTTCTCTGCTGGACCCGGCATTTATGGTGTCCTGCAATCGTCGGTGCAACGTCTTGAAGCAGCTACATCCTGATTCCTTGCAAACCGTTTTCAGCTGAATGCGTCCAAGACACAGCAGATCACCTGTAGCCTCTCTAGACATGATGTTGAGTTCTCAGACCCTGTGGAACTCCTGGGACTTTCCATTGACCACAAGTTGAGCTGGGCAGTGGGCATGCCACGTAGAGCAAACGACTACTATATTATCAAGAGTTTATTTTCTTCTTCTGAAGAAAAGATCATGTCTCAGAGGCTGTGTGACGAGTGACTACCTGCTGATGGCATATGATACCGTTTTTACTGTCACGTGATGTATGGACTTCTGCTTATTGTGTTTTTAATAGACTGCCACAGAGGGTTAGAGAGCTGGAAACTTCTAGTTTCAGAAGAGTTTTGACTGACTATATTATGAGCAGAGCCTATTACACCATTCAGGAGTTCATGGATGATGACTTTACGTATTTGTAGCTAGCCAGAAGTGACATTTTAAGTGTTTTAATTATATGTTTTTATGTGAGTCTGTGTTGATCCCATCAATCCCACTACGTGTACATCAGATGAAGTTATAGGTATAAGGTATGAGCGGTAACCATCTCGGAACCCCACCAGTCTCAAAAATCTGTTCTGGATTCTCTGTAGACAATCTTGGAGAGTTTCTTGGTGAGGAGCCCACACTACTAAACAATACTCAAAAGAGGCCTTACATTACAGCAGTAGATTGTTTTAAGTTTCCGCAACAAGAAAAAGTATCTTGACGATCGAACAAGGAGTTCTAAGGCAGTCCTTGTACAACTTAAGGTCATCAACAAACAAGAGATAATATGTAAAAATACAGTTTCCAATGTCGTTGATAAAGACGAGGAACAGTATGGGCCCCAGAATCAACCCCTGTGGTACCCCTGAAGCTGCTATGATCGTTTTGATTATTGCAGAGGCAAACTTCACATATAGCAGCCGATTACTCAGTTAGCCGGCAAACCAACTAAGAAGTGCTCCAGCAATTCCGAAAGCGTAAAATTGTCAATTAATCGTATGTGACACACCTGGTCGAAAGCCTTAGCAAAATCCAGATAAAGGCAGTTAACTTTTCATCTCTCACCATTGTCACCAGTCACCTCTCTCAAAGGCCTCCATGACATAGCTCTGAAACATGACCAGGTTTGTAGCCAGACATAAAAACATGCTGATTGGGTGTTATCTGTTTGCGCAGCATAGGACCCCCACATTCATCAAAACAAGTATTGTAAAACTTTAGCCAGACACGGTTGCAGTGCAATGGGTCTTTAATTTGAGACATAAACTATTGGCCCAGATTTATGTATTGACACAACAAAGCGATTTTTTAATATATCAGTATAGAGACCAGTTTGAAGAGACCTATTAATCGGCTTATGCTAATGGGCAGCCAAAAAAGGACTAAAATATTTCAATACAAAAGAATGTATCAAGTCAGGCCCATTACTTTTGGATTCGTCCAGTCTGCTGAGAGGCCCCTCCACATATTGAAGCGTCAACTCACAAGAAGGAAGTGACTCATAATCGTTGAAGTTCAAATTGTATGGCCTATAATTAGCATATTGTGTGATAAATACTGAAGAGAAGTAATCTGCAAAGTTATTACACACATCGGAAGAATTTGTCGTGAACCTATGCTTTTTATGTCATTGCTAGTCTTGTTATTGTTATGCTTGTTATGTTATGTGCTTGTATGTTGTAGTATTATGCTTGTAAAATATTAGCAACTAATTTTAAGGACTTTATTAAATATTTCTAAATAAATACATTACTTTAAGTCAACTGTCCCTCCTGACCTGAGCGGTGAACTAAAGACAGAGAGGTACCGTAGCGGCATTAGTCACATAGGCTAGCCCGAGGCTGACCGCTCATGATCAGGAGCCACTAGCCGCTGCGTATACTGCGTCATCAGATTGTTACGTATGCGCTTTGCAAGTAAAATTACGTTATTTTGGGTAAGAATAAACTTACCACTTTTTTTTCAAAAAACTTACCACAGATTTTCAAAACCCAATAACAAATAATAGACTATCAACGAAAGTAGTAAATTGATGTTGAATGTAAGTAATGTAATGGAGAAGTTCCGAACCCTTGGCGACAGGCGAGACGGCGATGTAGTTGGCGAGCGCGGCTCCCGTGCCGTGACCCATCACCGTGATGCTCTCCGGGTCCCCGCCGAATGCCGGCAGGTTCTCCCTCAGCCAGTGCAGCCCCGCCACTAGGTCCATCAGACCAAAGTTGCCTTGGGCGCTTCCTCGAGCTCCCGTCTTCAAAAAACCTTCAAGGTAATGAATTATAATATTATTGGATCACCGTTAAAGGTAATAATATATCGAAAAACGTTTATAACTAACTAAAATGTACGTATTTTACGTCATAAACATTAATTCTAATTATTTAAACTGGTTTAGTTCAGTTCTTTAGGATACTGGGTAGTATAAGAATGTTTTTATACAACCGAGGTTACCTAAGAACTATAATATGTTTAAGCGATCCATTTAATTTGATTATTTATCCATTAGCGAGATTTTAATAATACTGTGTATATATTTTCCTTATACGTTTTTCATCCGCCTAAAATAGCAATGAGATAAACGTTAAATCAATTTTTGACCAATTAATTAAAGTATTAGTTTGTTCAAAAGGAGACATACAATTTCAAGATACATATGTAATCACTTTGTTGATTTCTTATTGGTTTCATACATTATTCATTATTGCACTCAATGAGCCCCCAACTTTGCAACTTCAATAAATCAAACGAGTTAAACAATCCAAGCAGGGGAATCAAATGATAATTTGAGCTATTAACAAACACCGAGGGTTTAATCGAAAACCAATTTGCCGATAATAAATCTCGAGCAAGATCAATTTAGTGCATCATTCTTCAGAGAGATTGCGACGCAAAAATTATCCATTGATGGGTTCCCCACAGCCCATTCGTTTTACTCGTGTTAACGGTATTGTTGTTCTTCACGAATGATGTTAAAATATAAACAGCAAGCCGTTCACAGTTCAACAAAAATTGTACTATTCATTAAGAACAATTTTATTTCCTGATGATGTATTTAAATTAAAAACCTAATTTAGATAATTTTGTTTTATTCATACATTGCTCCTCCTGGCTAACATATATATATAGCTCAAGCCCTTTTGTTAAGGAGTAGAAAGATAGGAATGATTCAATAAGACAATTCACATAATAATGTGGCCATGGTATAGAAATATGTAAATAAATCAAATCATAACGTAGTTACATACCTTTGTGCATACAACATACATATATACCTTAGTATTGAAGACGCTTTGGGGAATTCAAATTTTAAAGATAATTAACTGATTCAACGTTGAAAATCCAAAAATCCTTCATGATAATTTGCGTTTTCTGTGCTAGACATCGGTACAAGAATATAATGAAATGTAATATACTATTTCTATTTAGTTATCTGTGAGTTGATTCTAGTTTGAATATTTAGTACGTTAACTATGTATTCGTCAGTTCCTCCAAGTGTTCTCACACCACCTAATGTACACATGTACCAACCGCTCTCGTATCTCCGATACCGCCGTCACCAGTGTCTCTACTAACACTCCCTAGTCCCTCACCCAGTATGCCCAGCCTATAGTTGATGGTCACCACGATTATATGCCCGTAGCTGGCCAGCACACTGCCGTCGTACGGGTTGCCAGAGTTCCACTGGTAGCTCTCTCCGTGCACGTACAGCAGTGTTGGCAGCGCTCCCTGGTGGTGGTCGCTGACGATACCTGGTGCAAACAACGATGTTACTGTACATCACAAAAACACAGATTACAGATAAAACTCACTTTAAAATTAAAACTTAACTTTTAATCACAATCAACTAACCGCCAATAATTATATTACCTATATTTGTATAATATAAGTAATGGGGTCTCAACAATTCAACATCATTGTATTGAAAGCTATATTCATCCGTTAAAACAACTATCTATATTTTTTAGGTTCCGACTCATCCAATAAAAGTCAAATTAAGTTCTAGCTTTGACAAATACTTTGTTGTTATTGTAACTCTATATTCCTAGAGTTTGGTGAGAAATATCAAGTTAGAGGAATCACTCAGATAATATGATAAGGAGTGGTTCTGTTGAAAGCAGCAAAGCTAAGTTTTGATTTACAGCTTCACACCTCTCATTTTACCACCTTAGACATTCGCCCTTAATGAACAGGCACAATCCAAAGTACAGGCTTTAATCCAATCACTTACATAAAGAAACATTTTTAATTATTATTCCATTCTAATCCATTATGTAATCCATTTTAATCCATTAAATCCATAAATTTTTAATCCATTTTATGTTAAGCTTCCAAATTACTAACTCAAGGAAAACTTTTACTAGAACCATTAATTAAACACAAATAATTTTAACACCTTCTAATAAAATGACTATAAAATACTTATTAAAACTTATTATATTACTATTAACTTAACACAACATCTAGCATTTAACTTAACAGTAAAAAAAATATTTACACCTATTATAGTGTTTACAATATCCTTTTCAGTCAGCATGGTCTGAAATAATTAAGTTATTAAAAATTGTTTAGTTTTATCTAAAACTTATTCAGAATTTCGAACAAATTAATATCGACGTAAAAGATTGATGTAATGGTGTTATTTTGTAAAAAAAATTACCATAGCCACAAAATGATCAAACCCGAAAATTATATATGTATTTCTTTCTCCCCTTATAAAAGTTTTGGGTAAAAGTATCGTTTCCAAAAAAAGCTGTTTCTGACTGATTGTTATCTATCTGTGTGCAAACCCCAAAATCTCCTGATCGTCTGGTTTTGGTTCAGTAGACAACTGCACTTTAGCCATGTCTCACATAATTTTTTTATTTCCATACCCCTAAAGCTCCTTAAAAGTATCGGCTTTTAATTAAAAAAATCTTTTTTTATAGTTTGGAAAATAATTTCTGGGTAAGCATTATACGTGTTGTTTTTAATATGGGATAAAGCAAAACTACCAACTCCACTTAATATATTTACACTTATATTGTAATTATATACAAACGGTAAATAGATATGTATATATATAATAAAAGGTGTTAAAATGGCAATTGAATTCGTCCAGTCACGCCGGACATCTTCAGGCCCAAACGGAGACTGAGTAAAACTAGATGGCGTCCCTGCTTAAATACTATTGACTGTCATGGCGTTGGATGTGGCGTTTATTGGCTGTCTGAGCTCCGGAAACAGATTTATATACGTTCTTGCGGAATCAAAGTGTATTGATTCATTTATTAATTTTCTCTTAATCTTTATAAATAAATGACTTTCCATGCATTCATCCTATTTTCTTTTTTATACGTCTTGATAATCAAGAGGTCTTCATCGATTGTTGACAGACTATGTCCTTTTACCAGCAAGTGTTTTGCGACGTTTCATCTTTCTGGTTTTTCATTCTTCCATGCTGAGATATTGTTTTATACATTTTTATAAAATTGATGGGCTGGCCTATGTGGATATTATCGCATCCTCTGCATCCAATTTTGTATACTCCTAGTTTCTTGAATTTAACGGTGTTTTTAACTTTTATTTGTAGTATAACATTCATTGTGTTCTGCGTCCTGAATGCCATTGAAACACCATATTTCTGAAATTTATTATCAATTCTTTTTTCCTGTATAATTTAAAACTGCAAATTTATTGGCTGCTTCACGTTTGTTTTTTGGTGTTGTCTGGCTTCTGATCCGTTCTTGATTTCTTATTTTTCTTAATATTTTTTACCTTATTCATCCTATATCTATTTTATTGAGTGTTATCTCTTTCTTATGGTTTATCTCGTTCAGGGGAATTTTAAATGCTCTGTATAAAATTGCCTGGAAAGATGCATTCTTGTGGCTTAAAGGATGGCTTGATCTCAGCAAGGAAGACAAAAAACAAGCCGAAATCAAGTGTGTAGAAAATATGATAGAGAAAAAGACAAACTTATTCTTAGATCTTATACAATTACACCACCTACAAAATTATACAATTGATCTTACACCTAAAATTTCAAGACCAATTTTGGATATTTATCATGTGAGTTGTTACATAAAATAATACAGAAGAAATAATGAAACGAAAATACGAAAAGGGAAACAGGATTAGAGAACCTTATTCAACAATCCAAAGTCATTAAAGAAACCTAAGGCCACAAACAACTTCCAGAAATGTGTTCCAGAAAATTTAAACACATAACACTCGTAATGAAGGTAATTCCAAAAATCTAGAATTAAAATGTACCTATCAGAGTCTGGTGAATTTTAGGCCTGCACCGACGTACAATATTTCAAAGTTTTTTTTAAGAATAGATTAAATACTGAATTAGAGCTAGAATATACATAAAAATTGAATAATATTTATGACTTGGCAGACTAGTATAATATGTCATTTCTGGTTTATATACAAATGTACTAGAGAATGAAACTGTAAATCTAGTGTAGAAGAAAATTGACTACAAAAGACGTGCGTGCAAAAACTTATAAGGCTGCTAAAAACTGTATTGAAACAAAATTACTTCAGATTCAACAATGAAATTTACTCCCATTTTACCTTACTCCAAAATTTATACCTCTGGAATGTGTAAGTGTTACTGCAACATCATGAGAAGATCATCTTATAAAAGTTAAAGTTGAAACAAGATGTTTTATGTACGCTCGATATGTCGATGATATCCTCCTCATTATTCTTAATGAGAAGAAAGAATAAGTAGCAGAAGAAATATTTAGCGACAACCACAGGAAACTGAAATACACGAGCGAAATTGAAGAATACGGCAAGAACAACTTCCTGAATTTGACAATAAAAAGAAAATTCGATCATCTAGAATTCGAATTCAAATTCGAGCCTAAACAGGCAGACACCACCATCAACAGCAAATCAATCCATCCATCAAGCCACAAGAATGCATCTTTCTGGACATTTTTATATAGAGCATTTAAATTTCTCCTGAACGAGATAAACCATAAGAAGGAGATAAAAAAAATCAAGAAGATAGCACAAGAAGGATATCACCCCTTACTAATAGATGAATTAGGTAAAAAAATATTAAGAAAAACAATAAATCAAGACCGGATAAGAAGCCAGACAACACTAAAAAATGGAGGTGAAGCTGCCAATAAATTTGCATTTTTCAACTATAAGGGAGAAAAAACTCAAAGAATTGCTAATAAATTTAAGAAATATGAAATTTCACTTGCATTCAGGACGCAGAACACAATGGATCAAATACTAAAGACGAATATTAAAAACACTGATTAATTCAACCAACCAGGAATATACAAAATTGGATGCATAGACTGCGATGATATCTACATAGGCCAGAACGTCAATTGATAAAATGATTGGCAGGACTGAGCTTTGAGACGTTTAAGTCTTGGTCGGTCGGACTAAATTTGCTGTTTTAACAGTAATTTTTTTTATAAATTTGACATATTAGAGCTAAATAAATAGTTGTAACTAAACAGTTTTGCTGTCATTAAATGTATAGGCATTGATTGGGAAAAATTATAAATCGATTTTAATCAATAAATACGGTGACCAGCTCGCGAACAGCCCGATTTGCTTGTCATTGGTTTTAACCCTTCAGTTTCAAACAATTCACAAGCACATTTAAGTGAAACCCAAGAAAAGGTCTTAAATTTAATCAGTGGAGATTTAATAAAGTGCTCCTTTAATAGTGAAATCACAAGCTAGTAATTTTATGATCAATTTATTCATAGTCACTTTGAAGCACTAAAATGGCGGAATTTTGGAATTTTAAAATTCTTAACTTCAAATCAACCGAAATAAATCTTGGGATTGTAGTGTGAAGACACTCCATGAGTAGCGCTGTATATTGCCATCATTCTTCCAACATCCTACAGCAGACGGCACGTATTTTAAATGCAAGATTTATGGAGAATAGAGCATTTTGAAGACAAGACATTTTGTGAAACCAGAAGTGAGCTCTCGACACACAAAAAATGTTTTGAAGGTACAGTGACACGTCACACTACAAAGGCTCACACTTTTAGCGAATTTCCCATAGGGAAGAAGCTATAACCGTAGGTCTCATGGTAAGACTTAAGCCCGGGACCATGTTAATTTTTCTTCTTTAGGTGCCTATAGACCAAAAACAATAGTCGTTAAAATTTATATAGTGTGTGTGTGTGTGTGTGTGTGTGTGTGTGTGTGTGTGTGTGTGTGTGTGTGTGTGTGTGTGTGTGTGTGTGTGTGTGTGTGTGTGTGTGTGTGTGTGTGTGTGAACACGATAACCCTCGTAAGAATGGTCCGATCGAGACCAAATTTGGTAGAGACGTGTATTCCTGCATTTGCTCTTAAGAGTTTGTAAACATATCGGACAATCGGAACTGGTAGTTTTGGGGGTTTTGTACCCCAAAAATGGTTTTTTTGCGTTTTTCCCATGAAATTTTAAAAAATTTCAAATTTTATCTTTCACTAATAGAATTAGCTTAAAAAACTACACAATTTATTTCCTTAAAGTTTTTCTCTATCTTTAACGGTTACCGAGATATAAAAAAAAACTAAACACAGTACGTTGTATTTTGAGGCTCCAATGTTAATCTTATGGAGGATAAGGAAAATTAATTTTTCTCTTATTAACCAATATTTTTGGATAGCACTTTATATTTAACTTTATGCGGTTGGGACCCATACGTTAATGCTAAAAAATCACAGTTTATGTGTTTATCATGGCAGCAAACCTGCATACTCTTTTCCCATGTTAATCATATGGAGAATAGGCAAACTCCTTTATTTATGGACAGATGTTGATGAAAATTGGTATAAATGTTAAAAATAAAAACTTTTGATGGTATAAATGCCTACTCTTTTGGTGTACCTCATAGCAGCAAACCTGCTCACTCTTTCCCATGTTAATCTTATGGAAAATAGGCAAATAATTCTCATGTTTATGGACAGATTTTTATAAAACCTGTCATATAATATTATTATATTATTGATTTGGAAATTCGCTGAGTACGCAGGTCTGCTGCGACAGGGGTATTATAATCTTCTTCCACCACACATAAGATCCATCACAGACACAAACAAACTCATAAAGAAACTCGAGAAATATTTTGCTGAAAACCCACACTATACCACAAATGACCATACATAAGAATATATATTCACGGACAGAAGATGATTAAGAAGATAATGGTTCACGTCGAAAATACTCCTATTAGGGATGAAAGTTGAGGATTGTGGTGCCCCAATATTACGGATTGTGATGAAGACACGGGGTGTAAGATGTAGGATGTATAAAAATCACATCTCAGCATGGAACAATGAAAAAGTAGAAAGATAAAACGTCGCAAAACACTTACTGGGAAAAGGACATAGCCTGTCAACAATCGATGAAGACCTCAGGATCATCAAGACTTTTTAAAAAGGAAATGGGATGAATGTATGTTATTTATTTATAAAGAAAATGTAAAGATAAAGGAAAATTAAAAATGAACAAATATACTTTGATTCTGCAAGAACGTATAGAAATCTGTTTCCGGAACTCAGCCAGCCAATAAACACCACATCCTACACCATGACAGGAACTTCCAGCTGCCAATAGTATTTAAGGAGGGACGCAATCTGGTTTTACTCAGGATCCGTTTGTTCCTTAAGATGTCCGGTGTGACTGGACGAAATAGATCGCCAATTTAACACCTTATATACTATACATATATATATATATATAAGTTTACCGTTTGTATATCATTCCAATATAAGAGTAAATATATTAAGTAGAGTTGAAAGACATGAATTTTTACTGGGATCGTTTATTTTTAATTATGTTGTTTAACTGTCTTTATTACAACGTCAAAACTTAAAACACACGACCTTCAAAATGGCATAGAAATTAATTATAATTGGCCTTAAACAAAAGAAACAATTTTTATTAACATCCCATATACTCGTATCAGTAATATTATTTTTGTAATAGATAGTATAACAGTTTTTATTATTACGGACCAATTGATTTTCTTAAAAATGTTTGTATTTATTTCCCTGTGGGAAAAAGGTTAGATCATGGATATGTCTAAAGGGAATATTTTCAGTTTATCTAAACAGCTGTTCTTAGTATTTAATATTTAAAATTTGATACAATATTTCTGGTAGTTTCTATGGAAACCTTTTACATGTTATTTATCTTAAAAATCACCAACACCCCCAGAGCTAAGACATATCCATGTCAAAACAAAATTGTTAAAGGCGTTCTAGTTTTTTCGTTAAAAGTCAGAAAACACTCCTTGTATATGAAACATTCGTCGGTTGTTGAGTAAATATCGTGTAGTGTGATATAGTTAGCAAACTAATGGTGACCGTCGTGCAGGAGGGAGGAGTGGTAACGGCAGCCTCACTTCCGCACTGCTTGCAGGCTAGACAAACACTGCAATGCACTACGGAATTGAAGCCGTCGAACCGGAAGTTCAAGCTGCTTCCCGTCGTTGTCCATGAAGTGACCACTGCGCCTGGCACATGACTCGTATGTGATGACGAAAAATTCAGTCAATGATATTCGTAAAAAACACTTATTTTAATAGTTGTCTTAAAGAATTTTATGACATATATATATGAAAAACCATCCAATATACTTGCACCCATGTATAAAAATACACAAAATTTAAATGTTTTTTTCAAATATACATAATTAAAGAAGAATCGATACTCTTTATTTTAAATAAATTAACTACATAAAAGTAGTACTATGAAGTGAATTTCAGTATTATTTATTTATATAAATAATGAACACAAAAATTCTACAAATTCTATTTAAATTTGTGTGCACTATGTAAGTGGTATATTTATTGTTATTTTATTGCAAATACGTATAATAATAACAATGTTCCACGTAACCAAAATGGTCTTAAAGTAAATATTTTTGCAAAATGTATTTTGTAAAAGTATTACTTTAGTAAATAGTTTTTTAATAATTCAATCATTTTTTCTATTAAAAACTATGTATACTAATTTAATAATAATTAATCTATTTTATAGTGATTGCTTATAGTTGCCACATGTATTAGTTTACGAGCAGCATATAAAGTGCATATTATACAGTATTATCGGCTTATAGAATTATTTTCTCTGCACGTATTTTTCTCTCTTACCTCTATGACCTCGGGTTAACTTTGAGTTAGTTATAGTATCAAGAATATTTTACAAGATATGCTAAGCTAACAGTAAACTAATAAACTATTTTATAATGTTTATCATAATTTATGAAACATCCTATTAAGAGAATCTGGCATCGGAGTTTGTACCTTTTCCATTTAGGGTGGCAAGAGAAGCACTGCGGTGGCGATAGAGGCATGTCAAGGGTTCACTTTTGGACGCGAGCCAAGACATCACGGAGCCAAACTCAATGCAGCTTCTCTCTGGATATTCACGTTTTGTCAAAGCTAAATTTCTTCAATCCAAAGCTACCGTTAAACTCTTAATACCCATCTTATGACTAAGTATATTAATGACAAGTAAGGTAATTCATATAAATACAATAACAGCTATTTCACAATAATTGTGGATCAAAATTATTGCTAGGTATATCATAAAATTAACATTATTGACAAAATTGAGTATTTTCATACATCCAATTAGACTTTTCACGTCTTTCACGTTTATATATTTTAAATATGAAAAATTCACTTTAACTAAATATTTAAATAGATTACAGAAGTGCATATTAGCTAAAACGCTAACCTAAGGATAAAATTGGTTATTTTCTGTTATATCAAAGCACAGGTTTGTAAATACACAGTAAGCACCACAACGCTACCAATACATATGAGAAAATATAAATGTGACTATTCTTTACAAACATTTCAAAAGGCTGCTGTACCTCTGCCTTCTGTAACATTCGTCGTTTGTTACAGAGTTTTTACAACCAAAAATTTTTAAATAAGACACATCGGAAGAGAATTTAGCCAGATTACTTATCTTTAAAGCTATTTATCAGCAATATTTTAGATTGAAATGTTAATACACATTTTTTAAGTGCTATTAGTATTTTTGTAGAGTTAATTATTTAGAAATGGTTTATATTGTGTCTACTAAATAGATAATAAAGATTGAAATTATAATCAGCTAGACCCCTAGACATTAAAATTTCCTTTGAAAAGACACCAACAGGTACAAGGTTTTGTGGAACAAAAACGGTACAATAATGGTTTAACTGTAATGTTGTTCGTAATTGGAATGATTAAAAAAGGCGCAAGGACAGCTTAAACTCAGGACAGCTAAACCAAGGACTCTTAAACTATTGTAAAAATATTTATTTGAAGAATAAAACAATCGTTTTGCGTAGGTGCTAAAAACTAGATTTTACAATGAGTATTTTACTTAAAGTACAGTCATAAATATTCTTAATAGTGAAGAATTTTAACTAATAACTAGTAAGAAAAATAAAAGAATAGTTAAGAACTACATTACAAATACAATAGATTGTATATAATTGCTCAAAGCATTATTTACACAACAATTTATTACAGAACAGCAAAAATGATTATATATCAAGAAAAAAGGTAAATAAAAGATTTAGAGGGGACTGTTACGAATACCTGTGAGTATTTAATTTAATGCTGAAATATCTTAGAGGGTGGAATTCACGGAAAATTTTTAATTATTACATATACGGTCATCATGTTTATTTTTAACATGTATAGTTTTAAATTAATACACTATATTATATACTGCAATTACTTTTTAATGTTATTTTATACTTCTTCCAGTAAATATAGTTCTTAAAATCATCCTGTGATTTCAAATGTGCCAAACACTAAGATAAGGCTTGATCTGATTTTGCTGTAGAAGCCCACGAAGATAGTTACGCACCTATGATCCAAATCTATTTGATTATAGCCTAAGACAATCGATACACGACTTATAATCTCCTTGTCTAAAAATTCCTAACATTATAAGTTTCTTTAGGCTGTACAAATGTCTGTTGAACATGTCCCCGGGAGTCGGCGATGGTCACCTTTGGGAAAAGTGGATAGTAAGTAGTAAATATGGACACGATGTCCCCGGGAGTCAGCGATGGTCACCTTTGGAAAAAGTAGATAGTAAATAGTGAATGTGTAAGTAATATCCCTGGGGGTCGGCGATAGTCACCTTTGGGAAAAGTGGATAATAAATAGTGGATGTGTAAGTAGTGTCCCTTGGAGTCGGCGATAATCACCTTTGGGAAAAGTGGATAGTAAATAGTGAATGTGTAATTGATGTTCCTTGGAGACGGCGTTGGTCACCTTTGAGAAAAGTGGATAATAAATTGTGAATGTGTAAGTGGTGTCCCTGGGAGTCGGCGATGGTCATCTTTGGGGATAGTGGATAGTAAGTAGTAAATATGGACGTGATGTCCCCAGGAGTCGGCGATGGTCACCTTTGGAAAAAGTGGATAGTAAATAGTGTATGTGTAAGTGATGTCCCTGGGAGTCGGCGATGGTCACCTTTGGAAAAGTGGTTAATAAATAGTGAATGTGTTAGTAGTGTCCCTTGGAGACGGCGATAATCACCTTTGGGGATAGTGGATAGTAAGTAGTAAATATGGACGCGATGTCCCCAGGAGTCGGCGATGATCACCTTTGGGAAAAGTGGATAGTAAATAGTGAATGTGTAATTGATGTTCCTTGGAGACGGCGTTGGTCACCTTTGAGAAAAGTGGATAATAAATTGTGAATGTGTAAGTGGTGTCCCTGGGAGTCGGCGATGGTCATCTTTGGGGATAGTGGATAGTAAGTAGTAAATATGGACGTGGTGTCCCCAGGAGTCGGAGATGGTCACCTTTGGGAAAAGTGGATAGTAAATAGAGAATGTGCAAGTGGTGTCCCTTGGAGTCGGCGATGGTCATCTTTGGGGATAGTGGATAGTAAGTAGTAAATATGGACGCGATGTCCCCGGGAGTCAGCGATGATCACTTTGGGAATAGTGGATGGTGAATATGGAGGTAAGGTTCCCAGGAGTCGGTAATGATCACTTTGGGAATAACGAATAGTGAATATGTAAGCGAGGTCTCTATGAGTTGGCAACGAATGTTCATCTTTAGGAATAGTAAATAGTAAAAATAGACGCGAGATCCCCGGAAGTCGGCGATGGTCAGCTGTGCGGAACATAAAATTATTACCCCTTCCTTTGTTATGTTCAGCTGTTTAGTTTGGCGTACCACACTGCTCACTACTACGGGAATGCGAATTATCAGAATGGAAAGTTGCCGATATAACGAAATTTGCATAACCTTACGTAGACATTGAATTTTAATGAATTAATATTTTTATTAAATATTATTAGTTAAAGTTCATTATACCAAAAAATCATATTCAGACTAGTTCAATACGTTATCATTTTATATTGTATATAACACTACGATATCACTCCCCAAATAACCTCCCTCCATTCTTTATGTATTGTTATAAATTATCTAGTGTACTAAAAAAACGATGGGTAACATCACCCCCTTCCCCATAATAGCTTGGGTAAAGTGTTCTTTATACTCACAATGATTGCTGTAAGGAAGCAAATTGGTCAGGTTGTCGTTATAATGATTCGTCCAATTATTTTAGGATTTCTATTTTCAAAATATAAGATATTTATATTACAACACCCACTACCAGCGGTTCCTCAGCTGAAGTAATACAAGTAAAGTAAAAAATATTTTCCTATATTTTTATTTTAAAGGAAACAAAGTTATAGCAATATAAATTAACTAACTAAATAACACAGTCAAAACTGAAACCCAGATGGACGATAAATGAAAAAAATTAACAAGAAAAGTATCGTAGATAAAAACCTAGTTATTGATTGATTCCTCAACGAAAATTGTACTCAAAGTATTTATTTGCAGTATGAATAGGTCCTTAAGATGCTACGGAACCGTTACTGAGCAGCTGCTCAGGTTATCATAGATTAATGAGCAATAAATAAGGAGAAATATACGAGTAAGGTGTCTCAATATTGTTCTTACTTGTTGTTTAATCGTGTCGGGGTTTCACGGAAACAACTTTGTTATTCCTTAATATTAATCATCGCAGTATTTAAATGTAGTTGTCTAATAAGAACTAGGAATTCCTACAGCGATTCACGGTCAGCAGCCCAGGCCAATAATAATATAGTTTTATAACTTAGTTTAATAAGTAAAAAATATCACTTAAATTGGTAATTTAATAACATTTTCTATGTTATACCCCAATCATGATACATTTATGATGTATCTCTAAAACAAACGGCACAATATTTGTCATAGGTTAGTGTGGCAAAATCTGTTGATATGTGTTGGGTCAATTTTGTTTAAAATAAAATACAAACCTATAATGGATTTGTTTTACTATAGTACATAATGTGTATACCAGGTCAGTAGGATCCGTTTTAAAAATAAAATAACTAATCAATAAAATTTTTAGTGATAACATAAGTTAATATAATATATTGAATCACATAGAGGTAAACTTCAGTGGGACTGTTCCTACTGCTGTAGATGATAGAAATCATCGAACTGCAATAATACTAGAACTTCAAAAGGAAAAATAGTCCTGCGAAGACAGCTCATTTGAAATGCAGGGATTCGTTTGTCATAATGTTCCGAAGCGTCCAAATTAATGAGCACTGAACCAGATACTCAGAGCCAACCGTTGATCGGGAAGTGAAAAAAGTAGAGATTAATGCAACCATAGATAGTACAGCCACGCTATCAGTGGTGTGGAGTGTTTGCATTTTTGATTGGGTAAAAACCCAAACAGCGAAATTAAATTTATAATGAAGGATTGGCGATAAATAATATTGTACACACCGGTTATAAGCAAACATTTCTTTATTCTCCTTCACTACAACCCGCGTATATCCCTGATAATTTATCGTAGCGTTAGTGCTTACCACTCCTAGGTACGTAGATGTTAAGGTAGAGGCAGTCTTCGCTCTGATTGGCAAGCAGGGGCAACAGACGCTCGAGATGTGCAAGGCGACCCCGCGGGTACTCGAGGAGTGCCTCAGTGCGGTTCCCTATGTGAGGTGCTCTCTGGGGGCACACGGCGGAGTAGGTGTCTGCCAACCGTGGCGCCCTCCACATGGACGGCGTTACGGGAGGCATGTAGCGCAGCGCCCCTAGCGGCGGTGTCGCGTATGGCACACCTGTCAAATGTGAGATATGGTTATTGGATTAACTATTTGGTGTTCTATTAATATATTGGTTCATTGACAAATTTAAGAATAAATATTAAGTAAGAAATAAGTTTTCTAATAACATGATGATACGTATTACGGTCCAAAGTTTATTATTAAGAGATAAAAAATAATAAAATAAATTAATAAAATCTTGCATTTGAAAATAATCTTTTAATTGCCGGTTAAGACACTTAATAATTCTTCCTTTATTTTATTCCATTTACATTTATTACAGAAGTTACATAAATACCATAAGTACCATAAGCCCTAGAAAAAAAACAATTCAGTTAATTATTTATTATTTATATAATTTCAAAAGAAAAATACCCTTCTGAAAGATACTAATAATGACTTACCCAAAAATCGGGGCACTTGAAAATTTAGTAGGTAACATAAATAATTTTACATTTTTAAAACCAATCACTACTGAGTCTGAACTAAAAAGGAGGAGCACATGGCTCTGCACCTTTATTTATAACTTCGGTGGGTTACAGGATTCAAGTAACAGTCTGCTTGGACCCTGTGAATCTAACATCAAATCAGAATCGTTCTTTAGGGTTTACAATAGCGAGTCATCCTTCATCAAGTTTGAACAAAACTACTTGACTGTCTTAACCGGCCTCCTTATTAGAACTTAAATGACTTTTTTTTATTTTTTTTATTATTTTTGAATACAGTACAGTTTGTGCATACATACCTCCCCATACATACCCATAATCACTGCAATCCCTGCAGTTTTTCCTGCGGCCGTAGAAATATGAATATTATTTTTTTATTATTATCTAATTCCAATCGTAAAACACCATAATTTTGCTCAGTGTCAAGTAGACCTACCTAGGAATGCCTCGACGGGCGGATGCTGCACGATGACCCCACGGAGAGGCCCGTACTTGGTCCGCACGACCCGGGTGCTGTACTTGAGGGCGAGGGTGGTACAGAACGTTGCCAGGAGGACCAGTAGAAGACGGTTCATGTCAGCATCTCGCCGCGCCTCTCCGCACCGCCCCTAACTCATACTCTCCCCTCTCTCCCGCCCCTCCGCAGCTCATCGTCCATCATTAGGCTGCAAACATTATCCGTATGGTGACACATAACAAGTTGATAACTCAACCCAAAAATGTATTTTTTTAAATAATTAGTTTTATTTCTAAATTATATAAATTATAATTATATTAAATTTTTAAAGCACAGTAAATTGCCGAATGTCATTTTTTTGAAACTATAAAATTATAACTCACTTATATACTCAAATATTCTTTTAAAATTTAATATGAAAATCCATTTAGTTATGTTTCATCTATATATTTATAACAGTCCCAAATTTATTATTTCTTATGGCAGAAAACCTAGCTATTAATTGCCCATGTACTTCTTACGGAGAATAGATACATTGGTAAAACTCGCTTCGTTATTGACATAATTTGATAAACGTTTGTATGTGCATTTACTCAGCGAACAGGTTTCAAATGAGGTAATATGCTCATGAGATATTTTAAATAGATATAAGAAAAAATACACATTTAAATTGGATATATGGATATATTAAAATGGATATTGAGATAGTTTTAAATGTCACAGTACATTTACAATGTTAATTTTATGTATAATAGCTAAATATCAATAAATCAATTATTTACTTATACATGCTTTCAAAATTTGGTATTCAGTCCATCTAGCTAAGTTTTATCAGCAAATATACGTATTCATTGTAATTGTTATGGAAAATAGATAAATCGGTTGGTCTATAACTCGCTTCATGTACAGCCTTAATATAAACACATTACCATGCATAACAATACATACGACTATAATGATTGGAATAATGTAAGTTCTTTTGAGTTTTTCTCTACTATCATCATCGTGCTGCTTGTGATCTTGTTTAATTATTAAATGAGTTGGTATTATTAATTATACAGTCAATATATATATAAATATATATATATATAACTTTTTAGTAAGTAATATTTAAAAAATACTACATCGAATGGGGAATGAGGAATAAATATGTTACCTATGGTGTTAAATATGTTTACATTTAAGCTGAATGCTAATGAAAAATAAAAATAAGGCAATAATAAAGTAGCAATAAAATGTTTTCAGCGTTTTCGTATCGTCAGCTTGACTGCTTATAGCATTGCAAATGGAAATTAATTAAATGGAAATAATGGAATTGGAAATACGAAATGGAAATAAATAATTAGTATTTTTTTTAGTTTGAAGAGAAAAAATGTAATTTTGTTAATAAAAGGTATCGTAACAATACCCTATGAATATTATTGTAGGTATAATATAAATTACGTTTATGTTTTGTTACCACACTAAGTGTGAGTATTACTGAACCTCGTAACAAAGGAGCAAAACTACAGGCGTCACTAAAAAATAAATTTCATGGGTGTGCTCATTAGTTATTATTTTATAGAACCATTTTTTACAGAATAAACCATTCTCCTTGTTACGTTTCGCACGGAGAAACGTTTATCCTAAACATTAGACAAACATCCTATACATCTTATTGGTTTACTTCTATATAAAGATATTTGTTGTATCTGCATATCATGTTATTTTTATTCTAAATACAAGTGTTTATCGATCCATCCGTTTTTACTACCTTAATCACTTTATTCACTGATATATTTACTTATAAATTACATTTTTATTATTTTTTTGATAAATATGATTTTAAAACTAACTCTTAGATTTCATTCACCATATGGAAATAAAATAAAGCATTACGCTAGTTAATTTCTAATAGAATATGATATTGGTTTAACCAAGCGATGCCTGGCATGTTGTGTTAACTCTTTGCAGGAAAGCACGTGCTGAAGTTTGATCAACGATAAAGACTGCCGTTTCATCATGGAGGAGACCCTCCGGCTAAGGACACCCTTGAGGTTTGCCTGACTAGCAAACTGTGAGGGTCTTTATCCTCCTTAATCGCTCTCGCACCATTTTCATTACCTTTCAGTGGACAAATTATAGCGTTTTTGGAAAATTAACTGTAATAGAATGGAATTCATTTAAATTAGTATAATAGAATTAGATTTTACATATTTATGTCGAGTAGCTATTTGGAATATATATATATATGTGTGTGTGTGTGTGTGTGTGTGTGTGTGTGTGTGTGTGTGTGTGTGTGTGTGTGTGTGTGTGTGTGTGTGTGTGTAGAAAGCAATAAATAAATATAACTGTGTTTAATACAGTAATACTTTGCTGTACATACACAGCCTGCTGTGTATGTCAAATGCTAAACCTATATTCAGTCAATTACAATTCAAATTATACTCGTGAAGCTAAATAATTTCACAGAGTGGTTAGCGGCATTTCCCACTTTCACAACGGTTGGCTGATTTTGCCGACAATCCTAACCAGATAACACGCTCTGATGGCTATATAAGTCCGTCATTTATGTCTTTTTTTCAAACATCGTTTACTGGATTCAGCAAGATAGTTAGATATACGATAGAATTTACATATACATTACAGCAAGATAGAATTTACATATACGATAGTTTGCAATCTAATTGTAAGTTTTGAATCAGAACCGATTATATAAATACCTGAGGAGAATGAATGATATAGTAATTTTTCTAAAATAATAGTTGGAATATAAAACTCCTTTAGTGTAGGTAAATATATATTATGTTACACGACTTATTTATTTAATATGCTTTCAACAAAGCCCGTCATTTTTATAGAAAGCATGACTTGATATGAATCATGCATTTACTATTGCGCAATATTACCCAAATTCGTAAGAAAATACTTAATTAATTAATAAAAGTTTAAAATTAACATAAATATAAAAATAATTACAAGATTAATAACTATACTAATATAATTAATATTATTATATTTCAATGATATCTAGAATAATTAGTGATAAATATAATTTTTTCATTACACACACACGCACACGCACACACACACACGCACACACACATACCTACACACACACACATTTTTAAATTGTAAATCATGGTTGATCCACTATTTGTTTTTTAGTTTAGTCAAGCTATGGCAATGAAAGCATTGGTATCGTATATATCCAAGATATATTTAACAATATTAACGACCAATAGAACAAATTATACTTATTGATATTCATTAAGTGACCATAAAAGTCATGACTACCATGATAGTTGATTACCTCTTTCTGTTACATCACATAGATGTATGAGCATTATGTACATCACTTGAATGCTGATTTAAACTTTTTCTAATATCGCTTCAAACTAATTATATGAAATCCTACTACTTTATTTTAATTTTTATTTCATTTTCTGGTAATTTAATTCATTTACAAAAACCCTCTTAACATGGTTTAGAAAAGTAGAAAACGTTCATCACGGTGAGTAAATACGTGTTCACGGAGCAAACGGACACAAATGCACTCTTCAGCGTTACGTTAAGACGGATAGAAATTAAGATAAGATTCATTTTGGTTGTCCTGAGGTAAGAAGCGTACAAAATATCCAAAAATTGCATCGTTTAAGGTAATAGACAAACTAAATTCTAATCTAATAAATAATTCTGATCCTATAAACTTCCTAAATATATTATACTATGGATGATAAAGAAGCCTTACTTGATTGTTAGGAGCGTGTTCGACGTTTGTGTAAATTACGTTTCAAGCATGAGCGAACTAATCACGCTAGTCGACTTCGATTAACATAAACTGCTTTCCCTGAAACATAAAATAATTCAATCCTTTTCTACCATACATTCTTTATACTGTATGTATCAATAAAAAATTCTGTCTATGAGACTATTGGTACCATATTCAATATTTAAAAGTAAAACTTAATCTCGCTGTGTGTTCAGTTCTAATGTTGGCTAACTGCAGGTGGACACAAGCTAGTTGGAACTTCCTAGCACGGGTTAGCCACAGCCTATACATTGCGGTCAACTAAGCTCCCCATTCTGTGTCTTGACTTACATTTTACTGATACAAATCTTTAATTTTTCTAATATTTCACGCTATCTTATAAAATCCACACAGTTTAACATAAAATATTTATAAAGTACCTATTTCACATCATTACTGGAAAAAATCTAATTGCGTCATGATAAGCTTTTCGATTATGATAGTTTTAAATGGCTATAGAAGTTAACAGTTATTTTTTAAGAAATACTGTTTAGTTATTGTATAGGTTGTGAACTAAATTTATTAATTCCGTCCATTTAAGTAAAATACTGCAAACACTTTTTATAATTAAAAAGGGTCATTAGTATTTATTATACGAGCATAATAAATTTAGCATAGAGGTAATAGATAATATAATACTACAAGGAACACCTTTAGAGCAGCATCATCAGCTTTATCTTTGATTTAAAGATTAATACGATAATCACAAAAATAATAATTTCGTACATATTATATATTTATTCGATTCACTGGTAATCTATGAAAGTGCCAGTTACAAAGGAAGGGAGTTGCAGTTTACGAGGCGTGGAGAGCGCCAGATTACAAATATTGGCGCACCTCCTCCCGCTGCGCCAATATTTACTGCATACTCAACAGATTAAACGTTCTTAGCGTTTTAATTTTATATATATATATTGTTCTTATTATATAGTATATTGTTATATAATTTAAAGTAAAACGATTCCAATGCAGCATTTAGTTAACCGTTGTGTACTCTGTTGTACATAAACAAATTATAAATCCAATACTATAATACGAGCAGGGTTTGTATGGATATATATATTTGCACACGGATCTCAAGAACGGCCCTAAGGAATTTCTTTAAATTTCGGCAATAACTAATTTCCGATTAGAAAATAAGTTCTAGATAGGTCCAATGTCCAGGAATAATCTGGTTTTCGTGTAATATTCAGTTTAAAATCTAAAAATTTTACATTACGATTATGGAGAATCAAATGTAAACAATACAAATCATAACATCTGTTCATAACCGTTTGACAGTTCTTGATTGAAGGTGGTGGGGAACAATATGTGAAAAAAGGTTTTTCATAAATATTTATTTTATGTATGTAATAAATGCAAAACTATCAAACTAACAAACAATTTGTAAAAACTAAATGGTAACATAACTGTGCGAAATAAAAGCAGAGAAAGGTATTTCCAAAATCTTTCGTGATAGAAAAAGTGATTATATTGCTTGAAGCCACTGTAACAAACCAATTAACTGGTGTAAATTAAATTTATCTTTTGCTTGTTAATCCTCATTCCTTTTCTAACAAAACCAGTTGATCACAGGTTAATAATAACAACTGTGTGGATAATTAAATACAGTACAAGATCAGAAACGACGGCCGCGACTTGACCGACACCGTAGCTTAGTGGCTAGGTCCCACGAGCCGGGGTTAGTGGGATCGATCTCAACCCGGGGTCTATAATTTTGTTTAGTGTTTATGCTATATTAATTAAGGTGTATGAAATTGGTTTTGTTTAAACCACATAACTGTTTTCATTAAGTAACAGTTAAGTAATAAATTGGTTTTCATTTTGCTAATTAACTTGTATAATACATATCTTATTCTACTCGAGCAAAGCTAGGTCACCAGGTACTTGATATTAAATACCCAGTGGAAATGGCATCGCGCAAAACCTAAACGGCTCATTACATTGCACATAAATTATCCCCTATTATTTTTTACTGTTCCTTTCAGCTATAAAACTTGTTACTAGATTACAAATAAGCATCATTTGTCCTTACAAATTTAATAACCAATAACATCTCCCATTTATCTTTCACAATGCCAAAAGTTTCCTGATGAAATTTCTTCTTTTCCATTCTCAGTGCAAAGCTGTTCATCTTCAGAAAGATGTTTTGTGACGTTCAATCTTCGTGCTTGTTGTTTCTCCAAACAAACTCCTTAAACCCACTCCTTAAACCACTCCTTAAACCTTTTTATACGGTTAATTATCTGCCGGTAAAATCCCACAAACACTCCGAGAGATTAAACATATTTTACTTAGTAATATATTATGTTTAGGTTATCAATAGTTCAAAAAATATATCCAGTGCATTCTACTGTAATCTGCTATATTTATGAAAGACGTTTTCAAACCGGATTCGACTAAGCACTTCACTGGAAATGTTTAATATACTGGTCGTTTAATATACCTAAACAAAGAACATTACAAAAATTGAGAATGGTAAGAAGAGTATTTTGGTTTCATACCAGATAAAGGGAATGAAAATGTTTCTAACTGTTCCGGAAATTATCTCATGTAAGAAATAAGAAAAGGCCCGGGCACTATTTAATGATTTTACTTAGAATAAATCTTTATTGTGGAAAAACTGTAAGAAATATAGGTGTATATAATTTAGATTACTTTCTTTTTAGGTCCAATCCACAGATAAACATTGGATAGTGTCTTATAATGTTTCATTCCGCAATTCCAGCAACTCTTAGTTTTAATGTTTGTAGGAAATCAGAAGCAAAATGTGGGATATAAAGACACTACGTAGTAGTAGTATTTGTTTACAGATAATACTGGCTTATGATCATCGAAAGTAGTTAAATGTTAAAATTATTTATGATTTTACTGCTTGGCTTTACATTTGGATCGATGGTGTTCATATAGTAGATTTTGCATACCATCCATATTGCACATAATATTATAAATCATATGAATCACTAATCAATTGCAAACCACAGGCTAGGAGCGATTAGAGTGACCATTCATGTTAATGTATTAATGAAATACATAATACCAGCAGTCTTCATAGTAATAAATATAGCAAGCCACATACATAAATGATTAGAGTAATATAATTTGCAATACTAGTCGATCAATACGATGGTCGTATAAAGTATAAAAGAAAATGTCAATTATCAAAATGAAAACACTTATGAAACTAAAAGAAAATTTCGAACCAATAAAGTATTTAACTATGTATAGTGGTGAAAGGACGTACACAGTAATACAATGTATTCCAACTCTTAAAAGTAATAATAATGGAATGGTAAATTAGAATCGCTGAACTGAGTTTCCTTTGACATATACCAATGAAAACTAGGAGAATGAAAACTAGTTAAGGCAATCAGGAGTCAGTCAACAGAGGGAATGGATGATCAGATAAGCCCAGGCGACTGATTGTCACGGATATGTAACATGGTTACAGGGGCTTCAGTCACAACACGGTGTACGCTCATCTGAGTGGATACGCAAACATACGGTTATGTTCAATAAGCGAATATTAGTGCTTATTGTTATATATTGTTTTGGAACTAAACACTGAGTCCCGGTTCGGTTACTGAGAAAGTCGCCGCTGTTCATAAGATTATTTGGATTAATATCGCCTATTAAACAAAATGTTAAGAAGAAGTTGGGGTTTTCCCTATCATAACGATAAAAAGCATTGTTGTTCAACCAAAATACGAAATATTCAAACAGGATCACTAACTAAGCCAAATAGTTAAAATATAAACAGTACATAATGTAAACACATAATTGTTTGAATAATTAGGCCTATTACAGTAAAAAAACTATTTTTCTCATTAGGAAAGTAGTATTGGCCACTAGTGACCCACGACGTATTGTAGGTATAGCAGAAGCAGCTCTGACAAGGTAATTCCTTTAGCAAAGGGCTTGTAAAGATTAGTCCACGCGTGAAATGAGATTATCCTTTCCCTTAATAACACTTTGTATATAAGCATATCTGTTCCATTTTCTTATTGTTTTTATTGGGTTTTCTTGATTCAAAAAGAGTGCATAAAGTAATTGTAATGTTTCTTGTCGGCTTAACGCTTTAAACGTTGCAAACTATAAAAAGATTTTACAATAACTATTTTTGACTATTATTATTTTGAAAAAGCTAGTAGCTTTTAAGTCTATTATTGATATAACAATTATTTTCCAAGTAAGAACCCGTTTAACCTTTACAAATCCTCAAAAATCCTTTTTGCTATTACTTTTAAATTTATGAGAAAGAGTAATAGTTATTAAGCCCCCCATAAGTTGTTTTGTGGTTTCACTTAATAATTGTTTTGTGCGGGGTCATTACATTAATCAATATTAAATTTCAAGGACCGAAAATAAACTAAAATAATGGGGTATGCCCCATTATTTTAGTTTATTTTCGGTCCTTGAAATTTAATATTGATTAATGTACACACACTTACACTTCTTACACTTCTTTACACTTCTTATCTTTATCATAATAAAGATAAGAAGTGTATTTATTATAACAACAATGAAAAAACAACAAAAATGTTGGGAAGTACCAAAGGTCTTAGATATAGGAGTCAACTTCCGTATTCCTTTCGCCTAGCTAAAGCTAAGGGGAAAGGGACTTTTTAATTACTACAAAATTTAGAAAAATACACCTATTACAATGAATGCCGTCACTGAAACCCCCTTTAAAGATAAATTGTATCAAAAACCAAGTGGGAAGGGACTTAATAATTATTTGAATGCCAGTCATAATTATTTGAATGCCGCCATTTTGTATTGGGTTGAGATAGAGACCCCCAATTTTCGCCAATCGTCTTAAAATTTCAAGACCTTTAAAACGAAGTATATCACGATTGGGCTTTGCGTTTGAACATTTTTAACTGCATCTAAAATCCCCCATTTTCGGGTGGTACTTATAATTTTGAATAACTTTAAATGATACTTTGGGTTAAGTTTTTATGGTTTCATAAAGCCTATTTAATTCTTCGAACAAATAATAGGGAGGAAGCTACTTTATAACCAAAAATATCAAACATACCCCTTGAAGCGTCAGAGCTTCAATCAAACGGGTAACGGAAACAACTTGCCTACTGGTCGAGTGATTGTTCCTGAGGCAGTTTTGATCTGGACAATAGACTCTCATGACTCCATCTGCGCCATGATTTTCGAACCAAATCTTCAACTTTGAGGTTATCTTGATGAAAATTCCATTTTGTTCGTTGGTGTAAAGTGTGAAGATAATCTTCACTGACGCCGAATATGTTGCTGGTATTGAAGATTTTTTGTTGATGAAAACGAACTTCAGCCGTGTTTCACCGGAGCATAAACTATATGCAGAACCAGCATAACCAATGAAGCCAAAGTGGGTTCAAATGAAGTAAGGCATCTGTTGGTTAAGATAATTTCACTCATAAGTAGGTACTTAGGGGTATAAGGCAGCGCCAAGAACAACGTCAATGCGTCCAGGCTTATGAAACGCTGGATCTGCAAGTTGATAAGATTTTGTGAGTTTGAGTACAACAATAGAAGCTGGCACTCGAGGGATATTGGCTGTTAACTTATTTAATATTACCATGGGATGTTGAGAGTCGATTGGCATTCCATACAATGTTCCGACATCAACACATGTCTGACCGATAGTGCGGGTGGTTAACTGCTGAATACCTGATAGTTGGATACTGGATTTTTATCGATGGACTCCTAATATATTGGCTGCATGTTCTGACGTTAGGTCACACATACTTCCTTAATCCAATAATGATCGGCAAACATAAGCATTTCCTTGAGCAGTCTTGAGTTTTAGTAGAAGGGTACTGAGATTAACCATATGTTGAGGTGGATGAGTCAAGGAATGCGGTTAAAAGGTAAGGGTTATAGGGGTTGATTCAGTTTAATGAGATACCGGTCCAAAGGAGTGGTTTGAGAACATAAGTTGTTATGAGATGCGGGTTGCAAATAAAGCATTATATGATGTCGTTTATTACATAGTTTGCAAGAGGATTGTGACCTGCACTGTTTTAGATTGTGGTTACAAAGGGAGGAAACAGAATGATTATGCTCTTTAACGGCATTATATACTTCATTAGGCGTTTTATATTTAAACACATGACATGAGTAGGTTTTATGATCTATTGCTATTTATTGCAAGCAGAGCATTGTAAGACTTGTTTATTACCGTAACTTCATAGTGATGGACGTTGGACAGAAACAACTCCTGAAAGACTACTAGACTTCGCATAGTTACTCACCTGTTGTTTAGGAATAACACTTGTTTTCATTGCATCCTCCAAGGTGTTACACTCATTAGTAAGAAGTTCAATAATTTTTTGGGATGTCAGTAAAGTGTATGTTGAATTGGTGTTAGAGTCTTGACATGTTTACAAAGTAACGATATCAGTGAAAGGTTCAAATCTTGAATATTATGTCCCAAAGCTGTGAGAGCTTGAGTATTCTCATAAAACAGGTTGACAAAATATCGTACGCCTGGTATATTCGACTTTTAAATGTTGGTTAGGCCCAACAATTTATTCAAGTGAAGGATTTGCAGTCGTCTTTCATTTTTGTAACGATTGCGCAACAATTCATAATTTACAGAGTAGTTCTCTGGTGTGATACTTAATCTACGTATGACGTTCATTGATTCACCTTCCAAAGAGCCTAATAAGTACTGGAAACGTGTTACATTAATACGAGATTCATTATTATGGATGGTCACATCATACAAATTGATGAGCGATAACCAATTTGATAAATTTTCCGAAAGCTTGGGGAGGTTTTTCTTTGGTAGTCTTACTTAGGAACAGTTTTGAGAGGGAGAAGATATATTGGTTTCATTTCGGAAAGTTGGAGAATGAAGAGGTTGTAACAAATACTGAATGTGACCCACTATAAACATATATGATTCATTTATTTCCTCTTCGTCATTGATTACCAAATCAAAATCGAAATTTTCAGACATAAGCCTGGTTACCATTTTGATGTTAGCGTCAAAGTCTTCTATTTTCTTATCCACTTTTCTTAGACTTGTCGATAATGTCGATAAAGGGCTGATGAAAGAGGATACACTTGGTTTTCAAGAGTTTTGATAGTCTTTTTGGGAGATTTGAATCAACTTTGATGAGTTTCATCGAACGTTCGTACATTTCTATCGAGAACACACTTTCACGTGGGGGCCATTTATTAGAACAGTCACAACCTTCCCTTACCTATGTGGCCACTCAAACCGTAAAAGGTTTTTGGCCACGCCAACAGCCGCACGCCATCCGTCTCGATCCTGCATGAGGTCTGGTGCAACATCAAGCTTCTGCATGTCCTTCTGCACCTGATCCCACCACCTTAGTCTTGGGCGCCCCAGTGGTCGTTTGCCTCGTGGAAGATGCTCTAAAGCTATTCTTAATGTGGAGTCCAGCTCCCTTCTATTAACGTGACCTGCCCATCTCAGTCTTCTGCTTTTGATTAGAGCAGTGATGTCAGGATCTTGATAGAGAGTTCTTAATTCCCTGTTGGTCCTTATCCTCCATGTACCTTGATCATAAACTGGTCCAAGTATTGAACGAAGGACTTTGTTCTCAAACACTATAAGTTTATTTTCCGATTTCTTTGTAAGTGACCAGATCTCAGATCCAAATAATACTATAGGGAGAATCATACTCTTGTACAGCCTTAATTTAGTATTTTTAGAGAGTATCTTACTCTTGATCAGTTTCTGAAGGGCCCAATAGCATCTATTCCCCTGTAGTAGTCTAATTTTAATTTCGGTCTCTTCATTATTCTTTTCGTCTATGGTTACACCCAGGTATTTGAAGTCTTGGCATCTTTGGAAGGAATAACCGTTAACCGTCAAGGTGTTTCTTTGAATATCTGGACTTATACTAACAACTAAGTATTTGGTTTTTTCTTCACTTACTTTAAGTCCTACTTTCTCTGCATGTTTTAAAAGTGATTCCGCCAGGGATTTCAAACTATCATAATCTTCAGCTACTAAAGCTATATCATCAGCAAATGCTAAAATGTTGATTTTCCGTCCAAGTAGAACTCCAGAATTAGTTTTCCAGTCTCTTTAAGAGTCTCTTCTAGGGCAAGATTGATGAGGAGAGGAGATAGACCATTGCCCTGCCTCACTCCTGTGTTTATGTGAAAGGCTTTGCCATATTCACCATTATTTCTGACTTTTCCTTTTGAGACATTTATACACGCTTTTGCTAAGTTTATTAATTTTGCTGGGATCCTAAAATCCCTCAATAGCTTCCACATCTTACTTCTATTAATACTATTATATGCCTTTTTAAAATCTACAAATAAAACGTGTACACTTTTATTAAATTCCCAGTATTTTGATAGTATTTGCTTTAAGATAAAGAGCTGACCTGTTGTTGATCTTTGCTTTCTAAAACCTGCCTGATGATCCCCAATGGTGTTTTCTGAGTATTGCTCTAGTCTGTTATTCAATATTTTTGACAGTATTTTATATGTGGTGTTTATCAGTGATATTCCTCAATAATTATTGCAGTCTAGTTTGTCCCCCTTTTTGTGTAAGGGTATTACTACTGCAGTTTTCCAATCTTCAGGTATTTCTTCCTTTCTCCATATAACACATATTAATTTGTGTATTCTCTTAAGGAGGTCCTGCCCCCCAGCTTTTAAAAGTTCTGTATATAAACCATCCTCTCCAGGAGCTTTGTTATTTTTTAGGGACTTCAATGCTTCTTCTACTTCATTTATGCATGGCTCCATTTCTTCTGTCTCTTCTGTTTGCACATGGTCTCTGTTTTCCAGCTCATCTGTTTCTTCTCGATTTAAGATCTCTTCTCCATTAAGGAGTGCTTCAAAATATTTACTCCATAGATCCAGTACTTCTTTCTTGTTACATGTAATGTTCCCATTGTTGTCCTTTATTCCGAATGTTTTTGCTGTGTAGCCGTTTTTGAAAAACCTCACTGTACGGAAAAATTCTCTACAATTGTTATGAGTTCTGTCTTCCTCTGCTTTTTGAATCTGTTTATTGACATACTCTCTCTTTGCTGCTCTAAATCTGCTATTTACTTCTTTATTACACGCATTATATAGTTGTCTATGTTCTGGGCTTTTGTCTGAGAGGTATGCTTGTTTGGCTTGTCTCCTCTTTCGACTAGTTTCTGACAGTCTTCCAAAAACCACGGTTTTGTCTTTTCTGTTTTTCTTTTACTCCCCACAACTTTCTCTGCTACCTCTTGAACCGAATCCTTGATTTCATTCCATAAGCTTTGAACTGTTTCCTCTTTGTAATTATTTTCTTGGTTGTCGAGAACTTGAAATCTATTTGCTAACTCTATTTGAAAGCTAGACCTCACAGTTTGGTTTTCCAGTTTTTTTACATTTACGATAGGTCCCATACACTGTCGATCTCTCTTCTCTATGCTAAGTCTTTGTGTCACCTTTATTCTCACTAAAAAGTGGTCAGTCCCACATTCTGCCCCTCTCATGCTTCTAACATCAGCAATGCAGTTCTTAAAGCGTTGATCAATGAGCACATGATCTATTTGATTCTGCGTTATACCATTGGGCGATGTTCAAGTTACTTTATGTATTTTTTATGCGGGAAGCTTGTAGACATTATTTTTAGATTTTTGCGCTCGCAAAGCTTATTAGTCTCATGCCGTTATCATTGGTGTTATCATGAAGACTATTACATCCTGTGTATTGCTTCCAACACGGTTCATTTCCAACCTTTGCGTTAGCACCCCCCATGAGTATCTTCATGTCGTAGCTGGGCAGTGACATGATAATCTGGTCAAGATTATCATAAAAAAGGTCTTTGGTATCATCATCAGAATCTTCTGTTGGGGCATAAAAGCATATTAACGATATATTTCTGAACTTTCCTTTCAACCGCACATAGCATACTCTCTCACTTATAGCGTTAAAAGTAATTATAGAATCTGCCAATTTCTTTTTAATGGCAAAACCAACGCCTGAGTAATGGTTGCCATCATCACAGCCACTATAATATAGATTATACTCCTGTGAATTCAATTTACCGTTAAACGGCCATCTTGTCTCTTGGAGACCGACTATATCTAGCTGGTAACTACTGATTTCTTTAATGACTATATCCATTTTCCCTGGGGTTGCCAGAGTTTTAACATTCCACGTACCAAATCTCAAGTCCTTAGAACGAAGCTGGGGTCTAATCCATTATTTCTATCCGATTCCGAGGCTGTCTATTGGTGTTTCTGGACAGACATTTTTTCCAGGATAAGGTTGTCGACCTTACGCCCAACCCCCAACCTGGAGGACCAGGGGTTTGTTTTCACCTTCTCCTAGGTTAGTGGCTTTCACTGCAGCTGGAAGATCCTAACCTGACCTCGGTGTTAAATCAGAGTTTCCTTCTCCTAGCCTTTGGGTTCCCACTCCTATCGTACAAGGCAGTACGGGCAGTGCTTATTTGATGGCGGCACTTTCTCGCCATGACACAGCACTATCATTGGGCTCTTGTGGACTTGTTGAGTGTGACCCCGCCACAGATCACCCTCCCACGCCCTCTGGTGCTGCCGCCTCGGTCCGGAACAGTCACAAAGTAAGTAAAAACTACAACATATGAAAAATTAAAAAAAAAATTAAACAATAATTACTAGGACTACACAATGTACACTGGGATCAATCCGGGTCGAATCCGACCATAATGTGCGGGGTTAATACATTAATTAATTAAATTCTAAAGACTGAATACAAACTAAACTAATTGAGATATTTAAGAGAAGAAGTGTACATTATAATAATAATAGAATGTAAAAAAAATAATTAGTTTGACAAACAGGTATTAATAAATCATGTGATTATATACATAATAATAGGCAATGGGTAAATACAAAACATAATTTGTTTTTCCAATTAGTGAATCAGTTTTAATTAAAAGCCATGGCATTGATTGTTAGTTTGGCTAGTGATAAAAATGATATAAATATTTTCAACGAGCTTAGTTTATGCGATTTGTAACCTAACAAAGCCATTCAAATGCTTGGTCTGATTTATCACTCTATCTTTGCTCTCATTGCCTCATTTTACGATTAGGAATTGGTGGCAAGAATCTCGTGTAATTTTCACACCTTAGTTTAGCAGTGTCAGGAGACAGAGTTTTGCTCGAATAGAATAAAATATGTATAAGACAAATTGATTAGCTGAATTTAAAAACATTTATGATTATCAACGTAAACACTTAATTTTGATTTTTTTTTATTCTCCTTATTGACACTCCGGTGCTCGCGTGGAGTGCGGTGGCACTCCAGTCATGTTGTTTTGTTTATAAAACGCAGTTGACAGCACTTGAGACCTTGAGCAGTCATCTACCTTCCCTACCTGACACCCCTGGAACCTGTCAGTATAATGACAGCTACCGATTTGGGCTAAACCAATTTTCTATTGATTTTTTTCCCATGAAGTCGCACGATTGGAGTGCAGGTGCACTCCACGCGAGTATCCGTGTTCTGGTTTTTTTCCACGGAGTGACATATGTTGTGGATTTTATTTTTATATGAAAACTGTATAATGTGTGCATGTATTAAATAATAAATGAACAATGGACAACCAAGAACAGTTAAGGTGTTGGTTAGCTGAAACGGGAGGTGATGAGAGTGTCATAAGTGACGAAGACTCTGATGAACTTGAAATAGATAATATTGCATTATTTAAATAATTATCTTAACCATTTATAAATAATTCTTTTATGCAGCAATATTTATTTATGTTTTTTAAAATTTGCTAAATTTTCAAGTGTAACAAATGAGTATACCTTGATCATTTGAAAAGTGTGTGAGCAGAACGTGCTAATTAGGTGCATTTGTCAAAGTATGTTGTCATACTTGGTTTTGGGGTTCGATTGCGTTGTTTGAAAAATTGATCTTAACGATTTTTTAAAATAATTTTTCCATACACCAATATTTAATTACTGTATTGTACAATTTGCAAAATGTTTTTTTGTCTAAATTATGTGTTTTATAACATCACCAATCACATAAATTATGTGTTATATATGTCTATTCAACATAAAATGCCAATACATCGTCAAAACAGTTCATTCTAATTAAGAAAAACAATAAAAACTAGGGGAGTGCAGGGGCACTCCACGCGTTCCAGTAAACCACGCGAGCACCGTAGTGTTAAATAGATGTTATGCCTTTCAACTGACATGTCAATTGAGAAGTTACATGATAGAATTTGAGGAGCATTAGATTGATAGTTTAAAACTTTCTCCTACACTTCATTTCCGGTGTGGGGTTGGATAAGTTCGCGGTAAAATTACTACCGTGGTATCGGTTTCAATTTCAATCCTATAACTTATTCTTGAATAGTTTAGCACTAAAACATTTGCAAAAATAGACCGAACTAAACTTAACTTCCTTTAATAAAATTAAAAGTTTTCTGTAAAATTAAACTAAACTAAATATAACTATTATTTTAATAACGTTTCTTTCAAACTAACCTAACAAATAGTTCATTTATTGTTTACGGATTTTACTATGAAAATAACAACTACCTGAACCTGCTCTTCTGGTTAACCGCATTTATAAAAAAGGTTTATAATGATAACATGAACACTTTGTACGTCAAAAACCAGATATTTCCACCCACCCTTGAGACCTGTTCCATTTAGAGATTTCTCGGGTCAAAAAACCCATATTACACTAAAAATAAATATCCTAGGATAAAAGAGAATTTTGCCTTTTGAATTAGACAGTGTTTGTTTTATATATATATATATATATATATATATATATATATATATATATATATATATTCATGGGGGACAAACTTTGAGGGATAATATTACTCAACGAAATAAAAACATTTCCAATAAGCATATGTTAAACGTCCTTATTTTAGCCGCTATCCTCCATTTTGTATTATTTACCAAAATTGTTATACATCAAAAGCTATTTAATCTACAGATACCAAAGTTTGCACACATCTTCATTGGCTAACAAGTAAAATATTCTTACAGTATCGTTTAAATTGCTTTTATATTTAAATAAATGGTGGCGGTTAAAATTCGTTTAATTTAAATAACAACAAAAATATTTAATAAAAATTTAATAAATTTTTACAAGACATAAAAATTTTAATTTTTATTTCAAATCGAACGATAATTAGTTGAACGAAATTCGTCCACGGATAAGTGATATAATGCACTTTTAATGTTAGCTTAAAGAGCTCATCCGTGACGAAGAAGCGGAGTTCATCTGGTACAAAGCAGCTTTGTCATAAAAAGTAAAGTACAGCTGAAACTTGTTTGGAATATTTTGATATGTGTTACACTTTCCAACCTTAATTAAAAGGTGTGTTTTAATAAAAATAAAAATATGTCTGCTTAGAAATATTATTAAATATTTTTTTGGAGACGAGATTATGTCACTAGTACAAAGTAATGCTTAAAATAAAACAATTAAATGATAACAATCTCTGAGTAGGAGAAGTTATAATTAATTGCCCCAAAGTTGTAAAACAACTTAGAAACTCCTGATAACCAACACGAGATTATAGCTTTGGTACGATGATATTTACAAAATCCTTCCCTGTTAGCTCTGAAAGTACTTTGGGACGAAAAAAGGAAACGTCCAATCATTAGTTATATGTATGAAAATCATACAAATAGTTACTACTGGTACTTCTAAAATGTATGGTAAATGTTTTATTTGAAATTGTTTATTATGTTTAAATTTTTCATATATAACAGTAATCTTCTAAAGTGAGTGTATTTATAGCAATATTACCGAAATATTTTAATATATAGAATTGTAAGATTATAGGGGCAGGAGTATTGGAAGACCCCGATAAAGGAAGCTAGGTGCTAGGCATCTCTTACTATAAAATACTGAACGGTCACTAATAAGAAGATAAGGATAGAAATAGTAGGATATGGACAGTCTTATCTAATTAACTTAACCTCCCTGAGTATATTATACACGGAAAGATCATACTCCATGGAGCCCCCATTTTCTATTCGATGGGGCAGGTTCTAGGACAGATAATCCTACTGCTCAGATAACCCTGAGAGTACGACAAGTAAACATCCTCCAAGGAACTTCTCCCTGAAGAATGATAAGAAGATGCTTCAGCCCCGGTAATCCTGGTGAAACTGGGTCAGGTCATAGGAGAAATAAGAAGGAGCAAAGGTTCCTGTAGCCCAACGTGGGGCGAGGAAGCCCGTCACAATGGTTGGCCAAAATACGTCATTTACCTAGTATCCACTGAACTGACTCAGCAACTATATACTTCCAACTTCTTTCACTAACGCTAGTGACGTAATTCTATAGAAATTGTATTACGAAATAACAATTGGAATAGTAAACATATTCGTAAGTGTTGAATTTATTGTAGCTTATTTTATTCCCTTTAAAGGTTAAGTTGTTTACCATATTAGTGATAAGAGTAAATATTGATATTTATGAATAAAACTATCCTAAACTAACTTTAATGTAACAGATAAGACAGTTTTATCGCATTTATTTAGAAACGGAAAATGTACTGAAAGACTAATTTCAGACAATTAATACGAATTAACCCTAAAATGAAACGGTATGACTCTTAAATTTAAAGAGCAACTCGGTATTATGGGAACGATTTGTGACGATACAAACATTAACCAAGTGAATGGGCCTGATGCGCCCATAATCTCCCAATAATGGGTTTATAATGTCACCAAACCCCCGGCCACGGTTCTACCACTAAAGTATATACACTGTGATCATAACCCCAGCACGGCAACAATACGGACAGGCTTAATCGTTAAACAGCCTACAGATTGGCTGGTGTTTCCTGATACTGTAATAATATGAATTAACGATTTAATTTCATCACCTAATAAATGTGTCTTAACTATAATTCGTAACGTAATATGGTTATGTAACACGGGAGGAACAAGTAGGAGACACGCAAAGCACGAGTGGTGATGAAATGTGTGTGTGCACTTTAATCAAGCTGCACATAACACGCACACATTGTAATAACTGTCTAAAATGTTTACAACCCGATGTGGATTAATCTTAATTAATATTTCAAATATACATCTCTTAAAATATATAAAAAAAATAAATTTATTTAAGTGAAGATACTTTCACTTGAATAAATACGTAATAAAAATCTAAACTTTAAGAAAAATGTCTCAATTGATTAGACAGTCCACTTAATAAAACAGTTTAGTCAAACGAAGATAATTAATATAAAACCAAACATATATAAATAGTTTGTCAACTACTAAAAGCTACATTTTTAAAAATGAGATAACTTTTTTTTTTTATTTGCAATCGTCTAAGTAATTAATAAAATACCCCCGACACAGCAGACTTGCTTACTCGGTGAATTTGACAAATCAATAATATAATAATAATATATGATAAGTTGTATCAATATATGTCAGAAATATGAGAATTATTTGCCTATTCTCCATAAGATTAACATGGGAAAGAGTATACTGGTTTGCTGCTGAAAGTAACATTGAAAGTAGACATTTCTAGCATTTAAAATGTTTTTTTTGACCACTCATACCAATTTTCATAAACATGTGTCCATAAATACAAGAGTTTGCCTAATCCTAATATAATTAACAAGGGAAAGGAGTATGCAGGTTAGCTGCCATAATAAACACATAAACTATGATGTTTAAGCGTAAATGGATATATCTCAACCACATGAAGGTATATACCGATAAGTGAAATATTGATTTTTCCTTATACTTCATGAGATTCGCATTGAAGCATTTGAAAAAAACATTGAAATATATAAAGTAAATAATTTTAACCCACTAACATATTTTTAACTAGAAGAACTATGTAAACGCATTAAATATTTTAGAGGTGTTTTCATGACAGGTATGCTTCCCAAAACTGTTAACAAAATTAGAGTGTGGTATAGTTAATTTAAATTCTTTTTCTGGTAATGGTGCTCATTGGCTATGTTATTATAAAAATATTAAATAAAATATTATTTTGATTACTATCGGAATATCGTAGATTTAAAAAAAGTTAAATATTTAAGAAAATATAATATATTTTTTAATGAATCTCAAGTTCAAAATCATGACGATCCTCCTATATATTGTCATTTGCGTGTTTTTGTATTAAATGAATTTAATAAAAATATAAGATTTGATAACATAATCTATAAATTAATTCTCAATTAATATGGATTCATTAGATATATTTGATCTGTTTGGGAGGCAGAAAAATGATCCAATTGAAATAAAAGTTTATATTGATACTCAAATACATTCCTTACTATCTGATGTTTGACATTATCTTTAAAAAACTAAAAAAGATTTAAACGAATTGGCTAGATCAGTAGCTGATCTTGAAAAGAAATTTGAAAATTTAGAAAAAAGGCTTAAAGATGTTTCACATATAGCTTTTACTGACGTTCAACATGAATTAAGTCGTTTAGAAGGTAAATTGGGATCACAAGCATATGATGATTAATTGTTACTAACTAAATGGAGTTAATTTACTTACTTAAATGTAATGAAAAACTAATTCAAATGATATTCAGATGGTAAAATTTTAAATAAAAACATGATTAAAGCAAAATGTTGCATATGTGTATTCAAAGAAAGGTCGTTTTTTTTCAAAAATGTCCTCCTAATAAATGGCTCTATATAATTCATTTAATATTTTCATTATCAGAAACCAAATTCTAATAACTAAAGAACATTGGAATATTATTTCAGAAAAATTGAGATTCAATGATGAAATGATTAGATTGTTTCAAAGTAAATTATATCGGGGAAAATTGCTAAATATGAATCATTAAGCGAAAATATGATTAGAGAATACATAAACTATCAACTAAAAAATGATATTGATTTAATTTGTAAAGATCAAGTATTACCTAAATATGTAATTAAAGAATACAGATGTATGTTAGATTGGGAATTATTTCTTGAATATCAGGGTTTATCTCCTAAATTTATCATAGATCATGTTGAAGAAATGAAATTTTATAAAGACAAACTAGATCATGGTGAAGTTGGTTAAACAAATTATCCTAAATAATTAAAGATAGATGCATATTAATTATATGGCATAATACAGCAAATTATTGACTGAACGATTTCCAATCTATGTCTATATCCATATATCTATATTTATATTTCCAATCTATGATAATCTTTATCATAGATAGAGATTATCCTATGATAGTCTTATTCATCATTACCAACATTTCAATAGTCTAAATATCATATTTTTTATTTCCTTTTTTATACTTTTCCCATAACAAATGGCCAATTCTTATGAAATTCAAAGAGCTGAATATAAACATTTTCATCCATTATCTAAACTACATTTGAATGAAACAAACAAATAAGACTGAATTTAATTTAGATTTTGGAGGTTTATGCACATCTAAATTTTAATTTTATATTTCAGTTCCATTAACCAAATCTGAAGGAAATAAATATGGTGATAAAGCCAATATCAAATTAATAGAGAGTGTTGTGCCATTCTTATTTCCAAAAATAGAAGTTAGAAAACACAACAAATTAATAGATGCAATTGCATATCAAGGTCAGTTAAGTACAATAAAAGGTACTGTTACTTATTCAAAAACAGGAGCAGTATTAAACATTTGTAATGGATTTATATCAGATTTTTAGAGAGAAACAATCATTTGAAGCTTTGGGTAAACTTTCACATGCTGGAGTAGTTTTCTTTGAAAATGTTAAAGTTCCAATATACACAGGAGGATTTAACATATGTTTTGTTATATCTAATGATAATGATGCAATTTTTAGATAAAAAACTAAGAGGACTGATGGAACTGATGATGATACTACATTACCAGGTGTTGGAAGTAATTATTGATGACTTTTTCATTAGTTTCAATGATTGAGTATAAAGCTACAAGTAAAATTTAATATATTAAATGAAATTTCCTAAGTGAAATTCGCTAAAAAGCAAATCCACAAACAAACAAGAATCGATACATAATCTAATGGTTTTAAAATGAACCAGCTTTAAGATAAAAGTTTCAAAAAAGGATTTACATTTGGTACCATGGTAAAATCCATCTACACAAATATGAAAGATTTTTATTACTAAGTGATAATTTTTACACACGATGAAAAAATATTTATTTTTAAAATTCATTAACCGATTAGTTGAATATATTGACAAACTAGTCCAATAGTATATTATTGCTGATGTGTCATTGGCGGGTGAATGAACTGAGTTGATCTCGATATAACCAACACACAATCCAATGAACATTAATCAATTTCTACACAGGTTCATTCACCAGTAATTGATGTGCGATGTAAACAAGGCCACAACCAGCAGCCGCTCTGTCAATTTGAGTTGCGAACTTTGCCGAAAGCATCGTTGTTACGGCTATGCACGATAGGTAAATTACCTTAATACTAGATGAGTGATGATGATCAGTAGTGGCTATTTCTGCAATCTTGTTTCCATCGTAGTCAATCACATAATCACATTCTGTTTTCTGAAATCCGTTTACATGATACTTAATTCTTTATATTGACGAAAAGTTTAATCCTTAGGTTAATTTACTTCCCTACAATCAGTTGTATAAAATAGTTTTTACGCAGTTCAACATTTTTTGAGACGGTATGAGTTTTTTTTTTCAGGAAACGTATTAACCTATAGTAGAAGTATAATATTTTAGTTCCCACATCAAATATTATGATACAGTACATAAAACACATCTAGACCCTACAATAATAAATTTCATGAGACCCTATGGTTTAATCATCAAATATAAATAAGGTTTTTAAGGGGTGGTAATATACAATAGGTTATTCATAGGGAACAATAGCCTGGCTATCTCACTGTCCATACTTTATCCGACAATTCAGCGCAAAGAATAACATATTAAAAGCATTGACAAAACTAAAACTCATATCAAATGGATGTTTACTGTCCAGAATATTAAATGTTAAACAAAATATTTAAGTATAGTTTATTTATTTTATTCTGATATCATTAGTCGATCACGATAAGACTTCCATTGTAAGGAGCCATGAAACTCCCCCCAAGCTCCAACTTTCACGAAAAAAGAAGCTTATTGTTTAGGATAACCTGAATACTAACCAATTACTTTGAAAAAGTACATTTTATATTCAGTTACCAACCCATTTGAACGCGATGTTATATAGAATGGTGCAAGGGAAACCTAGATATAAACAGAATATCAATAAAATATGTTTTCTCAAGCTTGAAGTGATAATTTTAATTTGTGAATCGGATTTTGTATATATATTTTGTATATATATATATATATATATATATATTATTTTTAATATAACTATTCCCAATGCAATGAACAAAATAAAAATGCATTGGACTCTTAAATATTACAGAGCCTCATAAGGTCGAAATTCACTAATAATAGAGGATATTTTTGTTTAGTTTCCACAAGGTTATTTATATTCAAAAAGTTTTCTTAAGCATTACAATTACTCAAATATTGCTTTATGTTGATTAAGTTGTAATTAAATACAGTAAAAACGATTCATGGATAATTGTTTATATGGCTATATTTTCCTTCCTTGAATAATCATAATTTTGAGAAAATCAACAAACTGAGCAAGTATCTATCGTATCTCTATAAAGTCTATATTAATATTGCTTTAACAATTTTCATTAACATATAATAATCACCTGAAATAGCAATCAATATTGGCGGATACCCCATTATATGAGACTGTAAACGTCTTCTATAGCGTAACTCCATTATTATGTCAATATGCATAATTCTTAAGGGATAATTTTGAATTTTGGTTTTGTGTTCTTCCTTCTTGCCCAGGGACTGCCATCCTTATTCCACCTTCAAATTAGCTCACACTACACTAGGCTAGGGTGGGTAACCCTCTCTAGCAGGTTACAGCACTATTCAGCGATTTATACAGCACAAATCCACCGGTGATTGACGGGAGCTAAACCAAACTACACGGGGACCAAAGTCACGCCCTTTATCTTTAAACGAGCACGATCAACAATTTATTTATCTGTTACTTTTGAGTGATTGTTTAGTTTTGCGATCTGAAAGCGTTTAAATCTTTCCTTTGTTGAATATATTATGACATATTTTCGGGGGCGGGGTTGTTTAACCAGTGCACCCAATCACCGAATAAAAGAGGCGACAGGTTTCAACGATGTTCGTGTAGCTCTGGAGATAGATAATCACCAATTTCCACGGGCCAAAGAAACTCTAGACTATAGCTCAAATGTCACCCAAGGTTCTTGGGTTTATAGAAAAAATTAACCGATTACGGTGGATTAATGAAGTCCACAGTCTGCGAGCGTGCTCAGGCTACAACCTGTCACGACCTGTTAAACCGTCGGAGGGCAATGTCGTCGGGCTTGGTTTTGTTTGGGTCAAACAGGATTTAGAATAAATGAAACGTTGTAAACGGTGGCGTATTAGTACGTAGGCTAATTAAATGAAGACGTATGCGTTAATACGAAATAAACCTTTTTAAAATATCGTGGCCCAGTCGGGGTCGACAGGACGGGGCGAGTCGGATTATAAAAAAACCTGGAATTTAAAATGTCGAAATAAATTTAATAATGAAAATTAAATACACTTTATGGCTAGTCCTAGGCCTGCGGTTTGGGCTTAACTTCCTTCTTAGTTGGATGGTAAGTACCAGCAAAGTTTTATTTTTATTCTTTAGTTGTATCTGTAAAATTGTTCTTAGTGTAAAATCTATCCTCCCTTCAAAATAGCACCTCACAATATTTTACAATTCGTTTCGCAAATTTGGATAGGAATTCCTCATAACAATTTAAAACAACTCAAAATAGTTTTTATGATTCTCTTTATTACTAAAACGGGAAAAATACCCAAAATATTTAAAACATGAACTATTATTTTTTCTTGAGCAATATCAATACTATATTTGCAGTATTTTCGTAATCTACTTGTAATTCTAGCCCTTATATTGTTGCCACAAAAGTCGTACATCCGAGTATACATCGATAAAGTGACAAAAATGTCCAATTTGATACAAGGTGTGAAAATATTCAGGTCATTATAGCTCGTCAAATAAAAAAAAATTAAAGATTTAAAAGTAGAACATATGTAAGAGTCTCTAAGCAATCTATACCATGGTCTTTCTCTGGCAACAGAAAAAACCGAGATTGTCCTGCTTTCCAGACGGAGACTCAACCCTGTTTTGCGGCTTTCGCTTGATGGTGATGAGGTCCAAACGAAGAGAGTAGTGAAGTACTTGGGTGTTCAGCTGGATTTTCGCCTGTCATATTGGGACCATGTATCCTCTGCAGCGGAGAAAGCCGAAAGGATTGTGGCAAACCTGTCAAGGCTGATGATTAACATCGGAGGCCCTACTCAAAGTAGACGACGCATACTCATGTCCATTACTAACTCTGTAATGCTTTACGGGTGTGAGTTATGGGCCGATGTACTGAAGAAGAAGCGGTACAAGAGAAAATTGGCCTACGTATATAAAATGGGAAAAGCCGAAAACCCAGAATTTCAGTATGGCGATTCAGTGAATGTCGATGCACGGCACACCACATTCTTTTGTAGAAGATGGGAAGCAGAACGTTTTAATCTATAGGCAGCCATAGGCCAAATATCACCAGACGGTATCGTAAACCGTATGTTATCAAGCCCTACATCGTGGAATTGTGTCGCTGAATTCTGCAAGAGGGTGTTCAGACAAAAGAGAGAAGAACAGCTATAGTATGCACCGTTTAGCTGAATAAGGAGGGATTACGAGGACGTATTGCCCTTTGGGCGTATAAAGGCACCCTCTTGAAGTAGTGCAGAAGAGCGTTTCCGAGAGGGAATTCCATGCCTGGACCGATAATAATAATTACATGTTTTTTGCAGTAGTGTCTGTATATTGTAAAATAAAGTGATTATTAAAAAAAACAATCTATAAACGTTGAAAATAGCCTATTTTACTCTGTTCGAATGCCAAATAATTACGATTTAATCTTGCTGTATGGAGAAAAGCGTTAAAATTTAACCTAAAAAGAATTCTGATACTCCAGAATGAAAGCATCAGGGGCCTGGCTGGCCTGTAACCTATTAGTTACAGGCCAGCCAGTGTAATAGGTTAATAGTCTGTAACCTATTAGTTACAGACTGGGACGGTGGCGACGTCCTGTAATCCAGCTACTTGGAGGTCACGAATTTTGGATAGTTGTGATAGATGGTCGGTGGGTGTAGTGTTCTCTTGTGTGGATTAACGTCCGCACTATTGAATACTGTGTTAATCCGCAAAGACCATCCTCATAATTAGACCAATTCGTAATTCAGAGATCATGGTTCGGATTCCACGTTAAACTGTAGGTCCCTTAGTTGCCATCGGCTGTTGGGCTATAAATTAACAGTCCTGTCTAAGGAACATGTCAGCCTTAGTCAGTAACAAGACTACAAGATCGCGCCACAATCATCCTACATTCATTCCTCATTCATACTTGGCTTAAAATACCTACCTGGGTAGGTCGCCATTTCAGTTAAAAGTATAAAGTATAAAGTATAAAGTATAAAGTATAAAGTATAAAGTATAAAGTATAAAGTATAAAGTATAAAGTATAAAGTATAAAGTATAAAGTATAAAGTATAAAGTATAAAGTATAAAGTATAAAGTATAAAGTATAAAGTATAAAGTATAAAAGTATAAAGTATAAAGTATAAAGTATAAAGTATAAAGTATAAAGTATGAAGTATAAAGTATAAAGTATAAAGTATAAAGTACATAAAGTATATAAAGTATAGAAATATAAAGTATAAGTATAAAGTATAAGTTTAAAGTATAAGTATAAAGTATAAGTATAAAGTATAAAGTATAAAGTATAAAGTATAAAGTATAAAGTATAAAGTATAAGTATAAAGTATAAGTATAATACATCTTTAAGTATTTATAAAGTATAAAGTATAAATCTTTGATTTTGATATATATATATGATAAATTTGTACATAAATGATTGTAAATAAAGTATTATTCTGATTAAAAAATAGACTATAAAGTAATTATAATTTGATTAAAGTATTAAAGTAAAGTATAAAGTAGTATAAAGTTATTATTTAAAGTATAAAGCAAGTATGGTTTTCTTATAAAGTATAAGTATCACGAAAGTAGAGTATAAAGTTGTCATTCTTAATTCAAGTATAAAGTATAAAGTATAAATTAGATATAAAGTATAAAAATAAATGTATAAGCTCGCTTAAGTAAATACATATAGAGAATAAGTTACTTTGATAAAGTATAAAGCTATTAAAAAGTATAAAGTATTCTGTCCATGTTTTGAGTCTATAAAGTAAAGTATAAAATATAAAATAGCCATAAAATAGCTACAAAATGAATTATTATACAACAGTTAACTTTTAATTGTAGAACCCCGTAAAGTTAATATGCTTGGAGTAAACCAAACGGATATGCCGGGGCCCAAGGGATCACTCTCTCCTACCAGATTTTTATATTATAGATACGCTGGAAATAAGTGTAAATTTTTAAAGTAAAATGTTTTTATTTCAGTATAAAACCGTATTTCTTAGGAATGTTGATATTTTCCAATAATTTAAGAATTTTAACACTATATATTACTCCTAATTTGAGATACATGATTTCAGAGAATATACAAATTGAATAATAGAAAAAATTATAGATATTAATGTACCTACCTAAAAGCTTAGATTTCTTAAGACTTAAGTACAGCTCAAATACACGTCAATAATTTTACATTAGTTTTAATATCTGAATACATTGAATGAATGTAAAGGAATTTTTACACACTGTATTTCGTGTATTAGAAGGTAATGTATGAGCAATGATTACTACTAATTCATTGAATTAAAATTGATCAGAATCGAAAGAGCATTCATTTAAAATAATACATACAACAATGAACAAAATAATTTATTTTGAAATGCTCTTATTTTATATCATACCATATCACAATAATTATATTATAAATAATTGCTGTAAATCTCCACAAACATTGTGTGGCCTTTTTTATTTTAAAAATATTATGTAATATCATTTATTCCAAAAGATTGTAATTTTTATTTTTTGTTTTTATCGTATCGCGGGAAGTACTAAGTCACTATAATTTACTACTACTCTTTTTCTGATATATTTCATAGTCAGAAAAATCACCTCAGTATTTACGATCCATCAACTATCGATGCACGCACGAAATTATTCATTTATATTGATATAAAAACAATAACTATGAATTATCCAAAACGTGGGTAGACGTTTAATAGAGGAATATTAGTACGCCTATGTCGTGTTATTAGAAAATTAATTAAAAAGAATAATGATGAGTTTGAATGCATACAACGATGCAATTCGTTGAACGTGTTGTCAGCTATGCAATTTTTAGTTTATTTCAGCTATTGTGAAGAGGGCAATAAACAGGCCGAAAAATACGTAGACCTCATATGCCTGAACCTTATATGCTGGATTGTTCAAGCTGAAATTAGAAAACTAAAGGGCTAAAAGTGAGTTTTACACATATATGCCTAAATTAGTATTCATAATATTAAAATAATTATCGTCGGTTATTGGCTCGGCCACTATTTTTTATTGGATACAAAACGTTATAAGGATAAAAAATGTTATAGGTTGAAGGAAGTGATTTGTTGAGGTCAGTTGAAAAATTTAGATGAATTTTTGCGTAATTTGAAAGGAAATAGTTATATTTTACTCTACTTGTAAATTTGAAATAACTACATCCAAATATATTTTAAAGTTGTTTGAAGTTTGTAAAACTGCTATGCACGGTTATCGTATAAAATGTTACTGTTTTTGGTTTATGTATTAATTAAAAACAAGCATCTTTAAAACAGTAAAATTAACTACATTAGAAAAAAATATTCTAACAAAAGAGACATGATTATCCTCAGAGCCATAACATGAACGTGAAATATTTAAAAATGCCACAAACGAACAGGATACATTTTACTTTAGACATTTAGCTTTTTGATACGTATTTTGGATATATTCCTACACCTTGGATATGTATCTTTACGTGCAATACGCCATTTGAGCCAATTCCCACCCTTTATACAACTAACGACCTATGAAATGTAATCAATTTTGTAATATTGGCTCAAAACGCTTGTTCGTTTGACATGAGCCCAGCTCGAATGCCTTATCACGATTTACAGCTTCATTTACAGCAACCATCGACCCGATTACATCCGTATTTCAACTCCAGTGACCGTCGCCTTCCATTTAACCAATCCATTCCGTCCGATATACTAAGCTATTTTAACATTTACGTTACCTTTATTACGTTAAAGGTATAATGTTAAATAGATAAATAAATCTGTCATTATGATTCAGTAATTGTAAGAAAACATATCAATTCTTTCAATACTTTCTTGTAAGCATATGTTTAGTTTATTCGTATATTTTCCGTATAGATAAATAAGATCATTATTTGTTTTTAAATATGTCAATAAATTCAATCGAATTTTGGCTTATTATGTCCAGGATAAACAATTCCACTTAATCTAAGGATTATTTATTATAAAAAATAGGAAACACTATCAAAATCTTTAAATAATGAGTAGGATGAAATGGACCTTTTAAATCAAAGGTACAATTTTTATTTGAATACATTATTTGTGAAGTTAATGCCTGGTATTCGTGTTACGGATCTTCAAGTTTCAAGAGAAAGAAACTTAAAGATCCGTAACATCCTGGATCTTCCCTCAGAAGGCTAAATCGGAGTTGAAGTTCATTGAGCTTTAAATACGAGGCTCCACTTTGAGGTTCATGCCTTAATAGGTTATTCCGAAGTGGTCAACAGCCTGAGGCGGAGGGTTTTAGTTGGGTGCGAATCCCACACACCGGGGAGTGCACCGTTCTCCTCCCTGATGGTGCATGAGAGCATTTCCCCTCGAGAAAAAAAATGCCTGATATTCGATGGAATGCTGAAATAATAACATTCCAAATGAAATTATTTTCATTCTTAGAATTACAATACGATTTTGTTCATCGTACCTCTCAATGGGACGGATCCGTCTTGTAACAGCGAGGTCTGAAACAGTAACATAATATTAATAATATATATAAATGTCGTATAATCTTTGTTGCAAAAATATAATGTTGGCTAAACAACAATAGTTTAAATGGTTTAATCAAATTCTTTCATTCCACTCTTTAATTTATAAATTAATATTAATTATAGCTTTGATAATATACCTTCGATGGTTTACTTAATGCATATTATATCAATAATTCTTTTGAAATATAGCTTGTTTACTTAAGACTGTAACAATGATGAACCTTTGGAAATTTCTTCACATTATATCCTATTTATATGGAAAACATGTTGTTTTATATTGGGAGTTCAACGTCCGAAACAAGAGTTTTTGTTTTTTGATTGTTGTAAAATTTAGGCTTTTATTTGAACGTTTTGATTCCGAAAACCATAAGTTTTCATAACAATGTTTAGCAGTATATAATTATTTTTAAAAATGTGTGTACACGAAGGTTCTTTGCAGTTTACGAGCAGTATAGCACGAGTTACGTACGAGTCGTACTAGTAGCTGACGCACCACCAACCCAACAGACTCCTCGATTTACGAGCAGTATAGCACGAGTTACGTACGAGTCGTACTAGTAGCTGAAGCACCTCTAACCCAACAGACTCCTCGATTTACAAGCAGTATAGCACGAGTTACGTACGAGTCGTACTAGTAGCTGACGCACATCCAACCCAACAGACTCCTCGATTTACGAGCAGTATAGCACGAGTTACGTACGAGTCGTACTAGTAGCTGACGCCATAAAACAGTCTCCTCGATTTACGAGCAGTATAGCACGAGTTACGTACGAGTCGTACTAGTAGCTGACGCACATCCAACCCAACAGACTCCTCGATTTACAGCAGTATAGCACGAGTTCCGTACGAGTCGTACTAGTAGCTGAAGCACCAAACCCAACAGATCCTCGATTTACGAGCAGTATAGCACGAGTTACGTACGAGTCGTACTAGTAGCTGACGCACCACCAACCCAACAGACTCCTCGATTTACGAGCAGTATAGCACGAGTTACGTACGAGTCGTACTAGTAGCTGAAGCACCTCCAACCCAACAGACTCCTCGATTTACGAGCAGTATAGCACGAGTACGTACGAGTCGTACTAGTAGCTGACGCACCACCAACCCAACAGACTCCTCTATTTACGAGCAGTATAGCACGAGTTACGTACGAGTCGTACTAGTAGCTGACGCACCACCAACCCAACAGACTCCTCGATTTACGAGCACTATAGCACGAGTTACGTACGAGTCGTACTAGTAGCTGACGCAAACCCAACAGACTCCTCGATTTACGAGCAGTATAGCACGAGTTACGTACGAGTCGTACTAGTAGCTGACGCACCTCCAACCCAACAGACTCCTCGATTTACAAGCAGTATAGCACGAGCTACGTACGAGTCGTACTAGTAGCTGAAGCACCTCCAACCCAACAGACTCCTCGATTTACAAGCAGTATAGCACGAGTTACGTACGAGTCGTACTAGTAGCTGACGCACCACCAACCCAACAGACTCCTCGATTTACGAGCAGTATAGCACGAGTTACGTACGAGTCGTACTAGTAGCTGAAGCACCTCCAACCCAACAGACTCCTCGATTTACGAGCAGTATAGCACGAGTTACGTACGAGTCGTACTAGTAGCTGACGCACCACCAACCCAACAGACTCCTCGATTTACGAGCAGTATAGCACGAGTTACGTACGAGTCGTACTAGTAGCTGACGCACATCCAACCCAACAGACTCCTCGATTTACGAGCAGTATAGCACGAGTTACGTACGAGTCGTACTAGTAGCTGACGCACCACCAACCCAACAGACTCCTCGATTTACGAGCAGTATAGCACGAGTTACGTACGAGTCGTACTAGTAGCTGACGCACCACCAACCCAACAGACTCCTCGATTTACGAGCAGTATAGCACGAGTTACGTACGAGTCGTACTAGTAGCTGACGCACCACCAACCCAACAGACTCCTCGATTTACAAGCAGTATAGCACGAGTTACGTACGAGTCGTACTAGTAGCTGACGCACCACCAACCCAACAGACTCCTCGATTTACGAGCAGTATAGCACGAGCTACGTACGAGTCGTACTAGTAGCTGAAGCACCTCCAACCCAACAGACTCCTCGATTTACAAGCAGTATAGCACGAGTTACGTACGAGTCGTACTAGTAGCTGACGCACCACCAACCCAACAGACTCCTCGATTTACAAGCAGTATAGCACGAGTTACGTACGAGTCGTACTAGTAGCTGACGCACATCCAACCCAACAGACTCCTCGATTTACGAGCAGTATAGCACGAGTTACGTACGAGTCGTACTAGTAGCTGACGCACCACCAACCCAACAGACTCCTCGATTTACGAGCAGTATAGCACGAGTTACGTACGAGTCGTACTAGTAGCTGACGCACCACCAACCCAACAGACTCCTCGATTTACGAGCAGTATAGCACGAGTTACGTACGAGTCGTACTAGTAGCTGACGCACCACCAACCCAACAGACTCCTCGATTTACGAGCAGTATAGCACGAGTTACGTACGAGTCGTACTAGTAGCTGACGCACATCCAACCCAACAGACTCCTCGATTTACAAGCAGTATAGCACGAGTTACGTACGAGTCGTACTAGTAGCTGACGCACCACCAACCCAACAGACTCCTCGATTTACGAGCAGTATAGCACGAGTTACGTACGAGTCGTACTAGTAGCTGACGCACCACCAACCCAACAGACTCCTCGATTTACGAGCAGTATAGCACGAGTTACGTACGAGTCGTACTAGTAGCTGACGCACATCCAACCCAACAGACTCCTCGATTTACGAGCAGTATAGCACGAGTTACGTACGAGTCGTACTAGTAGCTGAAGCACCTCCAACCCAACAGACTCCTCGATTTACGAGCAGTATAGCACGAGTTACGTACGAGTCGTACTAGTAGCTGACGCACCACCAACCCAACAGACTCCTCGATTTACGAGCAGTATAGCACGAGTTACGTACGAGTCGTACTAGTAGCTGACGCACCACCAACCCAACAGACTCCTCGATTTACGAGCAGTATAGCACGAGTTACGTACGAGTCGTACTAGTAGCTGAAGCACCACCAACCCAACAGACTCCTCGATTTACGAGCAGTATAGCACGAGTTACGTACGAGTCGTACTAGTAGCTGAAGCACCTCCAACCCAACAGACTCCTCGATTTCCATCAGTAGAGCACGAGTTACGTACGAGTCGTACTAGTAGCTAAAGCACCTCCAACCCAACAGACTCCTCGATTTACAAGCAGTATAGCACGAGTTACGTACGAGTCGTACTAGTAGCTGACGCACCACCAACCCAACAGACTCCTCGATTTACGAGCAGTATAGCACGAGTTACGTACGAGTCGTACTAGTAGCTGACGCACATCCAACCCAACAGACTCCTCGATTTACAAGCAGTATAGCACGAGTTACGTACGAGTCGTACTAGTAGCTGACGCACCACCAACCCAACAGACTCCTCGATTTACGAGCAGTATAGCACGAGTTACGTACGAGTCGTACTAGTAGCTGACGCACATCCAACCCAACAGACTCCTCGATTTACAAGCAGTATAGCACGAGTTACGTACGAGTCGTACTAGTAGCTGACGCACCACCAACCCAACAGACTCCTCGATTTACGAGCAGTATAGCACGAGTTACGTACGAGTCGTACTAGTAGCTGACGCACCACCAACCCAACAGACTCCTCGATTTACGAGCAGTATAGCACGAGTTACGTACGAGTCGTACTAGTAGCTGACGCACCACCAACCCAACAGACTCCTCGATTTACAAGCAGTATAGCACGAGTTACGTACGAGTCGTACTAGTAGCTGACGCACCAACCCAACAGACTCCTCGATTTACGAGCAGTATAGCACGAGTTACGTACGAGTCGTACTAGTAGCTGACGCACCACCAACCCAACAGACTCCTCGATTTACAAGCAGTATAGCACGAGTTACGTACGAGTCGTACTAGTAGCTGACGCACCACCAACCCAACAGACTCCTCGATTTACGAGCAGTATAGCACGAGTTAAGTACGAGCCGTACTAGTAGCTGACGCACCACCAACCCAACAGACTCCTCGATTTACGAGCAGTATAGCACGAGTTACGTACGAGTCGTACTAGTAGCTGACGCACCACCAACCCAACAGACTCCTCGATTTACGAGCAGTATAGCACGAGTTACGTACGAGTCGTACTAGTAGCTGACGCACCACCAACCCAACAGACTCCTTGAAAAAATGTTACTATAGTACACACACTTCATTAAATATTTGATGTAATTACTAAGCAGTATTAGAGTTTGTACTAAATTATTAGTGGTTCACAGATTTAACTGTGTTACGATTGTATTACTTCATTCAAATATTAAACGTCCTATCAAACTCAGACTTCTCTCTGTGGCCATGCTGAATATGACAACTAAAATGCATACATCACATCAAAGTAGGCACTATTAAAGGCAACATTAAGCGGATAAACCGTGTGCTCTTCACTGAACCAATGAAGCTGATCAAAAATAAAATCAACCTAATACTGTTGGTTAATTTAAATACACAAGTAGGCCTATAATTTGAAAAATCAATGTGCACAGTTTGTAATGAAATATATCTTAGTTACATGTTTGTTCATTTAATGACTGAGGATTTTTAACGTAGTCATATGGTCATTTCACTGAAACCTAAATGGTCATCTGGCAACCTCGTGCACAAAGGTCCATGGCTACCACTACGCTAACAAGACATCCTCAGATCACTTCTGACATCCCTCAAGACAGCCCTTTTTAAAGTTTACTATCTTAGTTTAGCTTAACGATGCATGATATATTTTTAATTAATTTTTATAAAATATTTAGTCTACTGATAACTAAGATATTGAAATTATAGCGAGATGTTACATTATGACGTATAAGACCTTAAATCAAAAACCACCGATTATATTTAAAGTCGGAAAGATCTATTGTAATACACATATGCATTTTCTTTAATTCTGAAATATTTCATTACTAACGTTTAGTATTTTTTAATGTTTAGTCCCTTAACTAAGCTTAACAATCTGCTTCCATTAGTATATTGAAGTGAAACAAAAAGGTTATTCGGCGGAGGATGACACGTTACGTGAACAATACCCCGACTTGCATTTACTAAATGATGTGCCAAGTATTCAAGGGGTTTTAATAGTTTAGAACTATACCATGCATTTTGTTACAAACTCATAAATCTTTTTGTCTCTTTGTGATTTGTTTTCACTAACGTTTCCTACTCCAAACCATTAGAACACAGTACAACCACAGCTATAGAGTATTTAGCTTAAGCGAATTTAGTAATATCCATTAGGAACTGACTTATTTTAATTTTAAAATATTGTTTTATTCATTATTAAAAGTAAATGCTCATTTTTATATTTTTTTATTATTATTACCAGTAAAACTCTAATATATCTTACTTAAATTTTTGATCATGCTACTTACATAACAAAGATATTATGATTGTGTCGTACAGAGTACGGAGACATTTCACTCAAGATACAATACAACACCCATCGTCCACCCAGCTACACGTGGAGTTCAGAGGCCAGTAGTAGTGTTGTCCTAGATAACGTTGTGTAAATGATATAAAATAATATGTAAAATGTAAAATATGTAATAATGTAATATGTAAAAAAATATGTAAATGATCGAAATTAAATATATAAATTTCATAGATACACTATTTAATGTACAGTATATCATCATATTATATAAAGCTTCTATTTAAAAAATTTATATGGAAATATTCATGCAGTAAATTAAAAGTTTCATAAAATTCAGTTTCCATACTTTTACCTTTAAAATGGTATCTTGCTTTAATAATAATAATAATAATATTGAAAATGTTTTTCACATTTTCTCTGACATAGGTTAAAGGAAAATTTATTTGATATTCACTATTTTTATATTCTTCATACTATCGAGAATAAATATAAACTATAGTTAAGTTACATATGATTATGGATAATAATAGTAACTATAAATAATTTGTAGCTATGACTCATATAGTTATATGAAACCACACATGCAAATTAGTGCAACAATTTTTTAGTACTAAAATCACGAAAGAATCCTAAGATAAAGTAATAAAAACTGTTTACATTGTTCACTGAGATAATACGGGTTTATCTCAATGTTATCAACTGGAACAAAAGAACTATTAGCTAAGAAATGTTTGTACTCAATAAATTGTTTTATCACAATTAAGTGAATTAAGATATTTAATCATTGAACTTTTCTTCAAAATTAACGGTAAAATAATGATTATGAACCATATATAGATAGATTTATGTGATTAGGCTAAACATAAACGGGATAAGTCTAATCCCGATTTATTACAGTGTTTGATTGTAACTCATCACAAACTAAAGTCACCAATTATTCCAGTCCATACGTTTGCTTTTTCGGGTGTTAAGTATGACCTTCCCTGTACCAGTAAAGGTTCTCTTGTGCCCATAACCTAAAATTATGATGGTTAACGTATCCGTTGAGATGAAATGAAGTCTTGTCAGAAAAAAGTATGTTAAGAGAAGAAATTTCTCTAGATTTCAACTTCTGTGTTATTACCACACAAAATTAAACTCTCTTATCGAAGTCATCTTCATACAGATCTTGGACGATTGTAATCTTGTAAGGATGGAATTTGTGGCTCTTTAAAACTTTTTGCACTGACCAAAAACTTAAACTATGTTTTTGCGCAACTCTTCTTTCTCATTGTTCAGATTAACCGAATACTCAGCTAAAATGCCTGCTTCTGTAAATTCATCTGTGCTAGGTCAACCGGATCTGATCTCATCCAAACACTCCCTGTACGCTGATACTTTTCTAACAGTTTTAGTTACATCTTGTCTTGTGAATAGATATTCAGGATGTTTTTCATTAAAAGCATCAGTGGTCTCGTTGTAAGTATCAGTTTGTTCAAACAGTAAAACAACGTTTACTCTTTCTTCCAACGAAAAAACTATGACAAAGTCACCAATCGAATCCAAACCAAAACACATTACTTAAAAAGAAACAATGGTGTATTGTATAAAAATTGCATTGATTACAATACCAATTTTTGTACAAAAATCAATAAGGTTTAATAAGAGGTAATATGGTTTTTTGTTAGAGGTTTTTAGGTATATCTGGCTATTAAGCCAGTTTCACATACCAGCTGTTATTTTAGCTGGAAAAAATCAAACAGCTGTTCCAGGAATGACTTTAACCCGGAGATTCCACATGGAAGATGAGTATTCTAAGGAAAGTGTTCAAAGGTTACTCATTACAATGTTTATGGAGAGTTAGGTAATTTCCAGACATTGTTTACTAGCTGTATCGTATTAGGAGTAATCTTAACAAGAGAAATTAATTGTTGCCTTGATACAAATTTAAAGATATAAATATTTATTTATTAAAACCCCATCCTCATGGGCTACGCAGATGATACAGCGGATAGCATCGTTGCTCAAGAAGGCCAACGTGCTCAGTGAAAGTTGAATCCACTGACGAGCCTCGTTTCAATGTAGATGGAGAACCATTGTCTTTAGCCTTGTAACTTAAAGACCGAGATAGTCCTTATGACAGGGCGTCACTTCCCGACATTGATTAACTTTCTTGTTAATGTGGATACAATTCTCTCTAAACCTGTTATAAAGTACTTGGGGTGTATCTTGATAATAAGCTCACCTTTCAGGCACAAATTCGGCTTACTACTAAAAAATCGGCGATTTCTACTTCGGCCTTTAGCCGTTTAATAGGAAAAGTTGTGGTCCGACAGCTTACAGGCGCAAGCTCCTTTTATCTGTCACGAACTTCATGGATGGCAAATGTTCTGAAGGAGGAATGCTATTATATGCAAATAGAGTCCGTCCAGAGAAGGGCGGCTGTAAGGAAAGCGTCGGGATATTGGACAGTCTCTGAGCTGGCGGCGTTGGGGGCTGCGGGAACTGTTCCAATCGATCCTCGGGTCCAGAAAGGAAACTAGTACTTCACACCAAATTCGCTTTTGGTGTTCGATAGGTGGCACGGGTGGTGACAGAGGCCACTTTAATTAATACTCTGGGAAGATATATAGAACCAGGAGGCAAGAGGTGCCTGGACTCGTTGGACTATTCTGGAGCTGCGGACAGTTCCAGTATAATCCAACGAGTCCAGGCCCAAGTGGAGGTGGATCGAGCAGAGGATCGGTGAGGTCAACTTCCTCATCACGCAGCTCCTCAACGGACAGTAGGCGTGGAAAGTTGAAAGTGCAGCCTGTTCGATAACTGTACGGGAATAACGGGATAACTGTACGGGAACTCTCTCTGAGACGGTGCTCACCAGACGTTTTTCGTGTGCGAACAGTGGGCAGCCCAGAGAAAATATTTATAGTTGGAGTTAGGACCCATCTTGCGTGAAAGCCAGATCGTATATTTTTTTACAAGAAGAAATAACATAGAGGATGATCACGAACATCTTTCCTCTTCCCTCAGGAGGAAGAACATAGAAGAAGACTAGAGCATCTTTCCCTCAGGAGAAAGTATATAAGAAGCTATATCCTCATATACGAGGCTCCACCTTGACGTAATATCTTAATAGATTCTTCCCAGGTGGGAATCCCCCCTTAAAGGTGCACCATGGCGTTATGTTTAAAAAACGCTTTAACTAGAATAATCTGGTGAGTGAGCATAAAACTGTCAATTCATAACTATACAAATAAATTCAATTATACTGAACAATATTCTATATAAAAGGTTGAATATTCTAAAAGGTTGATATGTTTAGCTCTCCTGGTCATGTCAGGAGAGCTAGTGCCAGTAATTGGATTGGAATAGTGACTGATTGGAGCCCTCTGGGGCGGAGGAGAAGAGGGAAGAAGGTCTTGGCGGGATGAAGTGGATGAGGCTATGGTAATGAGGAATTTGAGATGTGGTGAATGAGATGACAGACAAGGATGGAGGAATCGGCTAAGAGAAGGAAGACAGTAAAGTACTGTAAAATCCTAATAAATAAATAATAATATTCTATATTAAGTTAATTAATAGGCTACCTATAGCAAAAAATACTCTTTCGCAGTAGACCTGTATGCTGAGTAAATTCCAATTTGACATTTTATTATTTTTTCATGCTACACGTAAAATTTTGATAAATTCGTATCACAAATTGTTTCTTTTCTAGCCCCAGCTTTTAGCCTAATACTAATACTAATTTACACTAACAATACTAGGAATAGTTATTATTTCTTATATACTGTCAAAAAGATAACAACTATATTAGAGGAAATCATACTTAACTTGACAGTACTAGTTTTGATTATATATTCGTTTTTACCTATTAAAAATAATTAGACTATATTTTTATTAGATTAAAACTCGTTTTTTATGCAGTTGTTGGAAAGTTTAAACATCCATTGAGTTAGAATTACTCATTTAGATAGTATGACGGAGAAAGAATCATCCTCTATAGCTATTCAACACGGTATATATTGTGATATTTTAAAAATTACTTAAAACTTAGTAAATAAGAGATATAGTAGTTAGTTAGTTAGCTGACAAACACCACGAGAAATTAATAAACTAGTTAAAAATGTGACAACTATTAGTCATGGTAATTCACTAGAAGTAGTTAAAGAAATGGTTAATATTCAGTATTAAAACCGCAATGGTTGATATACTGTCACAACGGCTTGCTGCCATATTTGAGAAAGCTAATATTCAGTATATAACACAATGGCTGCATATACACTGTTGCGGACAGAACTTGCTGCCATTACGTCATTGACGAAACGGCTAATATTCAGTAATTCACGAACCGCAATGGTCCTCCGCATTCATATACACTGTTGCGGTCACAGGACGGCTTGCTGCCATTACGTCATTGACGAAACGGCTAATATTCAGTAATTAACTAACCACAATGGTCCTCCGCATGCATATACACTGTTGCGGTCACAGAACGGCTTGCTGCCATTATGTCATTGACGAAACGGCTAATATTCAGTAATTAACTAACCACAATGGTCCACCGCATGCATATACACTGTTGCGGTCACAGAACGGCTTGCTGCCATTATGTCATTGACGAAACGGCTTATATTCAGTAATTAACGACCGCAATGGACCGCATGCATATACACTGTTGCGGTCACAGAACGGCTTGCTGCCATTATGTCATTGACGAAACTAATATTCAGTAATTCTAAACCAATGGTACCGCATATACACTGTTGCGGTCACAGAACGGCTTGCTGCCATTACGTCATTGACGAAACGGCTAACATTCAGTAATTCACGAACCGCAATGGTCCACCGCATGCATATACACTGTTGCGGTCACAGAACGGCTTGCTGCCATTATGTCATTGACGAAACGGCTAATATTCAGTAATTAACTAACCACAATGGTCCACCGCATGCATATACACTGTTGCGGTCACAGAACGGCTTGCTGCCATTACGTCATTGACGAAACGGCTAATATTCAGTAATTCACGAACCGCAATGGTCCTCCGCATGCATATACACTGTTGCGGTCACAGAACGGCTTGCTGCCATTATGTCATTGACGAAACGGCTAATATTCAGTAATTCACGAACCGCAATGGTCCTCCGCATGCATATACACTGTTGCGGTCACAGGACGGCTTGCTGCCATTACGTCATTGACGAAACGGCTAACATTCACTAATTCACGAACCGCAATGGTCCTCCGCATGCATATACACTGTTGCGGTCACAGATCGGCTTGCTGCCATTATGTCATTGACGAAACGGCTAACATTCACTAATTCACGAACCGCAATGGTCCTCCGCATGCATATACACTGTTGCGGTCACAGAACGGCTTGCTGCCATTACGTCATTGACGAAACGGCTAATATTCAGTAATTCACGAACCGCAATGGTCCTCCGCATGCATATACACTGTTGCGGTCACAGGACGGGTTGTTGCCATTACGTCATTGACGAAACGGCTAACATTCAGTAATTCACGAACCGCAATGGTCCTCCGCATGCATATACACTGTTGCGGTCACAGAACGGCTTGCTGCCATTACGTCATTGACGAAACGGCTAATATTCAGTAATTAACTAACCACAATGGTCCACCGCATGCATATACACTGTTGCGGTCACAGAACGGCTTGCTGCCATTATGTCATTGACGAAACGGCTAACATTCAGTAATTCACGAACCGCAATGGTCCTCCGCATGCATATACACTGTTGCGGTCACAGAACGGCTTGCTGCCATTATGTCATTGACGAAACGGCTAATATTCAGTAATTAACTAACCACAATGGTCCACCGCATGCATATACACTGTTGCGGTCACAGAACGGTTTGCTGCAGTTTACACGTATGTTTACAGAAGCTGATTATTGCGATATTATCTTAATTTTCTCACAAAACTCCCACTTTAAGTTTTAACCTTTCTAATTACTTGCTTTTTTTAAAATATTTTTTGAACCATGTATATAATAATTAACAACAACTGAATAATTATTGTACATTAACTGTGATAATTAACAATGTATGTTGTATTTACGTATATTTATTCAAAAAATTCAAAAACTGACAAATTTATAAACACAAACACAATGCATTTGTTTATTTGTTCAAATTATGTATATGCTATTCTAACCAAAACTACAAAACCAATTATTTGCCACGGCTCCTATTTCTTTACTACAGCTAGGAAACAAATTAGTTGGACACTTATTTAAAAATATAAATTTTATTCAAAACACATAATTGTTAAACTGATAAATAGTTCCCTTGAAATAACTCTATTTTCAAAGACAAACCTTTAACATAACAATAACTGCGTGTAGCTCTAGATGAGAGTTTTTCTTAACCATACGATTAGTTTTAGAATGTATTTTGGGACCTAAAGAACATGTGTATTGGGGAAAATTTTTAACAAACTTTAATACTCAAAATAGTGTAAGCTATGCGATGTATTTAAAAATGTTTAATATGCTCCGAATGCTTGAGGGCGTTTCAGTGGACGCATAAAATACATTTTGTGGTTCTGAGGTCATTTGAGTAAGAAAAAACATTGAATGGAAACAAATGGTCTCCATATTGTCTCTTAGGTGATTTCCCTGCGGACTCTTGAGGTGATTTCTTGTAATAATTATGTCCACGGCACATATTCAGGGAACTCTGATATGAATATTTATTTATTTTAATTTTATCATCACTATCCGAGGTTTATAATGTGAATGTCTACTCATAGATAATTTTTCTGGCTTTTGATGCTATAAAGTTTTTGTTGCAAACTAGCAGTAAGCCCGTCCTTTGTACGGTTTGTAGGATTCAGTTTAAAGAAGAAAGATCATCATTACAAAATGTAAACCTGAAATCCTAAACAAATCAGTACAAAGAAAATAAATCAATACCCTGCTTTATTATTTAGCATTCCTTTATAATCAAATATATTTAAACATTTATACCACTATTATAATTAGTTATACATTAAAATAACTTTTTAATATAGTATGATTTCGAAATAGGTTTAAAATCAACGACCAATATAAACTAACTAATATTGATTTGACAGCTTTTTGTTTTTATTTCTATTAAATCTTTAAACTACAAAGACAGCTGATTATTATCAGTAGGTTATTCATTGAAAACGGGATCAAAATGCGAGTAATATCGCGTAAAATTGGGTCTTTAAATACTCGTTATTTACTTTTCAAGGGGCGGTTTCAAGCATGTATGAACCTTCTCTGGAATGTAGAGAATACATGAAATAAGTTTCATTGTTATCGGTTCTCCCGTTTTTTTCAGAGAAGACGGCGTAAAATGCCTCCTGGAGCGCCACAGACAAACAGACAAAAATTGAGATAGGACCGGTTTCGGCATCTCTAACGCACGAAAATTAAAAATAACTAAAAAATTATTATTTCTTAGCAATGTACAGACATTTATTATATGTTTTTTTTTCATTTTTTATTTATATGAATGTATTTTTTGTTGAACTCAACATATTTAGGTAAAATAAAGAAAGTAAATAAAAATAGTTTGTGTTTTATTTACCTTGCAGATTTACTCGATGTACGTTATAAGGGATGTTCATATGTAGCCACTCTCCAACAAATTGTTGATATTTAAAAACTAATAATAATAATTGTAGGCGTTGACATACTTTTAGTAAAGCAATAATAATAGTTAAAGTACTTAGCTTTATCATAAATACAATTAATATTTTATTTTAAAATTTACCCAATAGTGATCCAACATTGAATTACTATTGCGATAAAATTCATAAAGTAAACAGTACGTGATTATGAGTCTTGAAAAAACTATAAAACTACAGCCTTTAGCACTTTTGTAATATTCATTATGCAGTGTTTAGGGCTAAAAAATATGGTTTGTAGCTCGTTAGAAAACATTTTGCCTACGGCCATTTCAAGCTGAAGGCGGGGATAAACTATAAACACGATCTCAGCGTCTGAATAACGCCACTTTAGCTCCTTGGTACTAAATGTACTGTTTAAAAATATATACTTTTAGCTAAAAACTATAAAATAATAAAATTGTTGGTGATGGTACTGTAAAAATGCAATCAGTTTAAAATAGATAGTATCATAAATACCTCAAAAATACTGTTTAATATTCCGAAAAAGTAACTCTGAACTTTAAATTAAGTATTTTGTTTAATAAGATAGAAGAACATTTATTTTATTTTCAAAACGGTAGGTAATGCCAAACACTACAGCCACAGAATTCGTGTCCACTTATGTCCAGACATCATGGTTTCGATGACCTATTTTTCACTGTTTCTTATCGCTCACAGCGGATAGGCTACCTGGGCGAGTAGCCACTCTGTCAAAGTCCACGGCCCACGACAATAATAATTGTAGATGTCTTAGTACCGGCCACCTTATTTATTCCTCACTACCTCAAGTAAACATTTTAGTTCTCATACATTCAATATTTTAACTAGTGTCCAGTCTCTTTTAATTTAACCAAGTTCAAGTATTATTTTATTTGCATTCTTAAACTGTAGACTTCTTAAACTCATTCTTAAACTCTTTCAATTAGCCATGTGGCTAGAGAGATTAAACAAATAACTGCATTGTAATTCAAATATGTATATGAAATAAATGAATTAAAATTGAAATCGAAAAAATTAAACTATAAAACCCTAATCACGAAGTTAGTGTCATGTACGGTATCGCGACTTCCGCGTACGTTCGAAATGGCCACAACTATTAAAAGACTTTGCGTGCGAACATCAAAAGAGAAGAACATTTCAAAACCAAGGACCATGCCTGAAGTGAAATGCCAGCCAGCGTCGTTCTTGTGTTGGGATCCATTGCGTCCTTGTCCACTCACATCCGAACTGGAGTTTGTAAGGTATATGTTTCAATATCAAACAGTTAATTCTACACATTCATTATTGTCCTTGCGGACTGGTCCTTTTAATCTAATCTAATCTAATCTAATCTAATCTAATCTAATCTAATTTTCCCTATATATATATTTCACTTCTGGTTAAAATTTAATATTAACTCCCCAACAAATACACTTATTTACAATTGGAACAGGTTATTGGTAATGGTATTTATTTTTCTTAGGCAATATTAGGCTTCTGCATCCATTGATAAGGGTTTCGCGTGAACAAGTGAATCATCGTCACTGAAGCTGTTGGCTCTACGTAAGTTTATCGACTGATAGGATCTCCTGGTCGTGGTCATTCCAATATAATGATAATGATTTATTCCATCGACTATTTACATAACACATATAAAAAACAAATTCCTATCGAATGAAAACTGACCACGCTTACAGGTATACTAGTCAACTAGCATACTGTAAGTGTGAGTCTATTTCAAACTATGAGAAACATTCAAACACTGAGCCGCGCACTATGACGTTTGTCAAACAACACTAAAACTACAATTTCCATACAGTGGATGAAAAACAAGTTAAAATAATGATAACAATAATGATAATAATAGTTGACAATTTAATAAATTACAGAATTTATTGAGAAAATAATCAATTTTCAATTTTAAACCAAAAGTATACTTTTGTGCACGTAGTGTCAAAATCAATAACCATTGGGTTATTTATTTACTTTTAACCACTCGTCCTTAGCTAAAAATATTATGATAGGTTAAAGTTTAGCAAAGTTGTGTTTAATTAACATGTTAGTTATATTTTTATATTTATTCATGAAAAGTTTAAGTTTTGTCTCGAAACATAAATCATAATAGCAATTTGTTGTTACTGACATCACCGGACATTGTGGTTGGCACCGACACAATATAATTTATTTTTACGTGTTTAGTGAAGCAAAAGAAGTTTCCGTTTCCGCTGCCTTCTATTCCTAGCTGTTTTTTTGCTGCTATACGATCTAAATCTCACAGGAGACATGTTTTGTAGCATTTTCGCGGATGCCATTTAGTTTTCTACGTCGTGTAGTGAACTTCGTCACACCTTTCAGCTCTAAGCGACTCGTAGAGCTGCTTCATTAAATTAGGTCATAAGTATATTTATTAGTTGATGTATAAAAACATGTGGACTATATTTCTGATAAAAAATAATTACTGACTACCATTACAGGTAATCAGTACCCAAGATACATATGATACTACAGTATAATACATACATAAAATACATAGGGTATAAAAATAACGGATAACTATAGTTGAAATAATTCAAATTTCTGGCATCAGTTATGATAGTTTTGCTATCAAATTCATTACAGTCAGTGAGTCAATGAAAAATTTTCAACAACAAGCCAGAGCAAAATAAGATACATACCCGCTTTAATAATGACAGGTTCAATTTACTTTCCTTCACGCAGGCCTAACTAATGGTACGAGAACTATCCGTTATTAATACCAGTCGAGGGTTTGGTAATAAGTGTTAAAACTCATAGACCATATTATACTACTACACATTATATCTTACACTATACAAGTACTAGGCTAATATCAGACAGACGCATGCATGTCAGTGCAAGAAGCGTTCAACGTTTTATTACTTTCTCCAAGTAAATCTAGCATGAGTACGATTTATTTTATATCATTACAATTAATAAATGTTGTGAATGATTGTAGATACCTAACAATCTTTAAAGTTCATCTTCTGCCATACCATTCGATATATGTTAAAACACAAACAAAACGTGAGAACCGTTTGATTGGTTAGCTAACGATGTTTGCTTTCTTTAAATACCAAAAAGGAACATCATTTCTGATGAATTATTTAGAACGTTTTATATAAGATTATTAATATCAGGCTTATACAATTTCGAACCTCACGACTGACCAATATTAATGGAGGAGTATTAAGTGACGGCTACTATGTAAAGACTTCCTGCCTAGGGGATGGTTTGCCACCGCACAGGCTCCCCGATGGACAGCTTTGTGGACAACACTGCAACAATAATTTAACTAAACTATTGTTGTGAAGTGAACATCGCCTCAAAGAGACTCAATACCTCCAAATGGGCTGTTGATTTATATTGTACTGCTTTAATGTTATTGGTTATAAACTGTATTAAAGGAAGCAAAAAGTGAAAAAAATAAAATAAGATCATACGACAAATTATCAATAATACGACAACGTGATCATTCTCTGAAATTTAATAAATATTATTTTTGATATGGGTCTCAGATAGAGAAAAAATAAATGTCAAAGGGTTTTAGTTTTGTACAAAAATTAAACTACCCATCAACATGGACGAGGTAGGGGTCCCGTAGCGGCGTGAGTAATCATGATGGGCTAGCCAAAGATGACGGCTCACCATCTGACAGGAGTCTTCGATCGAGCAACTTTCACTTACTGAGCCATCTTGCCAGTAAACTGACTCAAATGTTATTGACCAATAACGGTAATATTTTAGAGCTCACCTGGGACCAGTAAAACTGCAGATGATTTTTTAATAAACAATCATTCTATAAAATAACTTCACTGTCGTACTGGGTGTACACACTGTTTCGTTTACATATTATATGTTCAGGTTTTGTTTGATCAACTAGTGATTTTTTTTAAGAAACACGAAAAAACCAATAAAACCCATTTTTAAAATTTTACAACCGTGGAATTAATAGTTGGTTTTCTTTTAATTTCCAAGCTCACAAATTTCTATACTTTCAGTATTACTCTGTTTATCTTTTAAAATAATTTTAATTTTGCTTCAACGATCTTGGGGCCAGCATGTGACTGAGAAAAAGTCAAAACAACATTGAATTACAAAGCATTCCTAAATTAGACTATAATGTAAACAACATTGATGTACATAATGATTACATAAATATATCACTAAATAACATAGTGAAATAGAGTTTATAAATATTGAAGTAATACCTAATAGAGATTATATTTCTTATAAATCGTAGCACGTACATTGATAACATTATAGACTCATTTATTACATAATTCCGCGGGGACATGCAACGACGCTAGATCTGTGTCACTTCGGCTCTCCACATTTACGTGTTTTTGACGAGATTATTGTGTGCGGTAATTAACTGTGGTTGCGTAAAGTTACATTTAAACATCGTCGCTCACAACTGTGCCGTTTAATGTGCAATATATGTTCGTAATCTCGTATAATTAGTGTAATTGTGCACGCCAGTGGACATTGAGGTTAGGCTGTGGAGCAGTTTGAAGGTCAGTCAAGGTCACGAGGTTCATCTCTGCCACGTCTGCCAAGCGCCGCTATGCCGCCCCCGTCGACTGATAAGGCATAGTGATATGCAGGCTATTGAGGACAAATTGGACTTAATTATCGCTGAGATGTCTAATATTAAGGAATCTAATAATTCGATCAAGGAAGAAATTAATTTAATAAGGGGCGATATTTCGCAGTTTAAAATAGATGTAAATAAAGCTATAGACTCATGTTTTGAACAAATTCAGGAATTAAAAGAAGTAGTGAATAAAACTAATTCTAATGTGATAACTCAGGAGGAGACTGTTGGCACTCTTAGAAATGAAAATATTGAGCTTAAACAGCAAGTTAACGCCTTAAAAAAGAAGCTCAATTCAACCGAGCAATATTCGAGAAGTAATTGCCTGGACATCCAAGGTGTACCAGAGTCCCCATCCGAAAATATTCTCGATATTGTAATGAAAGTTGGTAATGCTGTCGGCTTCCGTTTAGAACCTTCCATGGTGGATGCTGTACATAGATTATCCCCTAACCCGCACAAGCCTCAGAGTCCAAGAGGAATTATTGTTAAATTCTGCCGAAGAATGGATATGGATGAGATGAGACGCAGGGCCATTCGCAAAAAGGGATTCTGCGCATCTAATTTGGGTCTATCCAGCAATCACACTGTGTATGTGAACCTGTCGATGACACGGGAGACGCGTATGCTGTGGGCCGAGACCTGTAAATTTAAGATGGAACACCAGTACCGATTCGCTTGGATTACCAGCTCTGGGAGAATCTTTATACGTAAATCTGAAAAGGAGCCTGCGATTCCGACAGAAGACTCCGCCGATCTGCTAAGGTGTAAATCTACCCAGAAAACCGTAAATAGGCCCCCTTCTGCGAAATCATCATCAAAGTGAACTGCATGCCTGCCTTCAGGAACCTCCACAGTATCAGCATCGCTACCACTCAGAACCAGGTGTGTCGTCTATAAATCATAACAATAAACAGTTCTGTGACTTCCATGTTCAACTTATTTTAGTATTATTAATATTTATTATATTAGGCCATAAGGTATTGAAATGGTGTTTCCCTTTAACAGTGTCTGTCTATTATATTTGATATTTATTTATTTATTAATACTGTTTATTACTTGTGCCTTTATTTATGTGCATGAATAATTTATCTTGGGAACTCTTACTTAATGATTTCATTTTTTTAGTATTATTAGAACTGGAATACTTACTTATCCTTATTTAAATGGTCACTGATAGCAAAGATGTGTTACAAATGTATTATCAGAATGTCAGAGGGCTACGAACCAAAATTTTGCCATTTAGACTAGGAATACTAGAAAGTAACTATGACATTATTGCAATCACTGAGACGTGGTTGAATGATTCTGTTATCAGTAGTGAATTGTTTACAGATGAATATCATGTGTATAGGAGGGATAGAGTGGGACAGGGAGTGATGGGTGGGGGGGTTTTGATTGCTGTGAAAAGTTGCATTAAATCTTGCAGATTAACTTATCTCGAATCTGAGGGTGAGAACATTTGGGTTAAACTTACATTTTCTAAGAATTTGTCAGTAATCTTAGGGTTGGTGTATTTTCCTCCTAATTCATCTATAAATGTTTATAAAGATTTTTATGACAAATTAGAACAGTATATTTTCAAAAACGAAAAGGTTTTGATTATTGGGGATTTCAATTTACATATATCTGGTGTTGCATTTGATTTATCTAATGGTGGAGAACTGTGTAGACAACTTTCTTTCTTTATTGAAATGTTTGGCTTAAATTTAAAAAATAACATATTAAATTCTTCTGGTAGAACTTTCGATTTAGTGTTAACAGATATCCATGATTTATGTGTTAATGAAGATGTTCTTATTTCTAGGATTGATCGATATCACCCTGCCTTAGATATTAGTTTTGCTTTGGAAATGATAAATAAAAATAAGAATTCAGTCTGTAATACAAGCTTAAGCATGTATAATTATAAGAAAGCAGATTACTTAGGACTTTATAAATCAATTAAATGCATTAAGTGGGACGGTTTAATTAACAGCACTGATGTTGACGACAGTGTTGATAAGTTTTACAATTTACTTTATTCTCAAATTGATAAGCATGTTCCTGTGTCAAAACTTACAAAACGTAAATACCCTCCTTGGTTTCTATAAATACAATAAAAACAGTTAAAAGGAAAGAAAGAAATGAAATGAAATGAAATGAAATGAACTTTATTGATCCAGTAAATATACATAATACATAAGAACAATTACAGTTTTATCATAAAAAGCTAAAACAAACTAATACTATGAAGAATTAGAAGAGAAAACAAAAGGTGCGGTTCTAATGTCGCGTGGGATGAATATAAACGTATCAGGACAGAGTCCAAACAGCTTATTCGGTACGATTATTTCAATTATACAAACGAATTGGAAATAAATGTTATTAATGATCCAATGTCATTTTGGGCTTCAATTAAAAAGCTAAGATCGAACAATACATGTGCTAAGTTGATGACTCTGGACGGGGTGGAGGTTGAAGGTGGGGCCGCTGTCGCAGAGGCATTTGCTTCATATTTCAAATCAGTATACGACACCTCCGTTCTAACGGTAGACCAGCTTATCAGCGACGCGATCTCTTCGCCTGTCCATCCGGGCGTCGGCTGTCTCACTATCAGCCACATATCAGAAGAGGAGATAAAACAGGCGATAAAACAGCTCAAGTCGAAGCGATCTTCTGGGCCGGATGGTATTCCGTCGTTTATATTTAAGGGTTGTTCTGATTTTTTCATCAAGCCACTCTTTCATATATTTAATTTGTCCCTCAGTAATAATCGTTTTCCTGATCGCTGGAAGTTAACCAAGCCTCCCGGTACTTTAGTTTATAAGTACAGTCTTTGTCCTTTTATCATCTTTTAATAGATCAATTTGTATTTTAATCCAAGCTGTGTGTGCTTAGAGGATCGTTGCAGCAGTATATTGAATGAGGCGACTCTCAATACGATTATGATTTTCATAACCAGTGTAAACCCAAAATAAACTCGGCAAATAAACACGATTAACTTTTTAGATGAAAATTATGTTCAGTAGTGGACAACTTGGAACCAGTGGTAAACACAACTGCAATAGCTCACCGATCATGCAACAATTTACCGCTCTACCGACATTAAACATAATAATGGATGATGGGCATGCTGTGATTTCCCCTGCGAGATCGTGGATTCCATTCAGCGCTAGAAATGGGATTTAAAACTTAAAAAAAAACTTCAAAACCTGAGTTTCGGAGCTTTAGATGAGGCGAGAAAGCTATATGAGGTTCTTTATTGTAGTTTGTACAACGTCATAGCACCAAGGTATGTTTTTCCTATGGGCCTAATGTTTAATGGGACAGATCGTAGAATTGAACGTTGACGTAAAAATAAATTTAATATTATATTAGGTAAGATTTACTTCACGATGATAAAAGTTTTTTATTTACTAAAATTTATTTTATGAAAAATGTAGCACACGTCTAAGTTTTATATTATTGATAAGGGAAATTAGAATAAGATATTGTTAATCATTTAGAATTTTAGTTGCGGGACGAACGAATTTTACTCCTACCCTATATAGATAATAATTTTATTGGGGTATATGTAATACTATACTACACATGTTGTGGTGATAGCGGTAAAGCTTTTACAAGAACAATGGGTACGTACGCACCGCAGAACGGGCCTCTCGCAATGATTTCCCCAGGGCGGCTTCTGAGTTGGAGTTTATGTGCTGATAATATCTGCTGAACATTAAATTACCGAGTAAAGGTGTTTAGCTTTCCTTCCTGATCTGCAGTTTTCATAGCGTTAGCATTAATCGTTTGGTTATTTGAATTACCTATTACTTTACAACTAAAATACAGGTTTTCTAAAAAATATAATATAAATTAAGTGATATCAGTATATTCATCTTTGATAAGTCTAAACTACGATCAATAAAATACGATCATAAAATTCGAATTGGATGTTAACTGTCCATTTAAAGATTTGACTTGACGGTTGAAACATGACATGAATGTCCATAGGTTTTGTAATTTTTAACAGTTGTTCTGGATCGATTAAAGTTATCTGTTACTAAATTACCACGTTAACCTACGTGAGAACTGCTTCCAACGGCTTAACGCTTATTGTAATCCCGGAAAGTCTTTTTAATCCTCACATAAATCCCCTAAGAATTAATAAACCAGATAATGAAGCAAAGACCAGAGGTGGTGTGGAGGAGCGGCCCACATTTAAACAGTGATTACTTGTATGCCTGGATATGTTGTTTAACCAAGACCGTGTTACAATAGTTTATAACCCACCAAACTCATCTCAAGATTATAAATAGTTTTTCTATATTCCCAATGTAGAATATTTTGATACTTATTTAAAAATTGACAAATATTTGGCAATATTGAGCTGCAGTTTAAAATCTGAAGACGAATACGGATAGGTATCCACAACCTAAGAAAGTTTTTTTTATTCAAATATAACTTTACTACATAATTTTTCAATTATTTCCTATATTTTGAAATAGTGAAATTATCGAGAAGATTTTGGCCTTATATTTAATATAATTGTGAATACATTTTAACTTATTCGAACGTTGAACGTTTGGCCTAAATTTAATTTAAACTTAAGCCGATTGTCTTTCTGGAGACACGGACATAGGATAATTGGGTATGGAATGGATTTTTATCGAATACAGCCGAAGCCACATATTATAACTTTGATTGAGTAAGGACTCAAAATAATAAAATAATACAAAGGAAAAAAATACTATATGTGACAGAGCACGTTGAGCTATACGTAATTACCAACAAAAGAGTAAACTAGATTACGTAAAGAAAACAATCTGTGAGAAGCAAAAAATAAGGTGAGTATAATTTGGTTTTTATTTAAGTTTAATAATAATGTTCGTGCCACCTGAGGCCGAACAGCTAGCCCTGGAGTTTAAGGAGCTGCCACGTCGTGATTTGGTCACTGTTGACTAGACGTGCTACGATAGTGTCCTATTTTGTAACTTAGACCATGCCACTGGCCACAGTAAACGTATGAATACAACTCACCCGTGATCTGGTCACTGTTGACGAGACGTGCTACGATAGTGTCCTATTTTGTAACTAGACCATGGCCACAGTAAACGTATGAATACAACTCACCCGTGATGTGGTCACTGTTGACGAGACGTGCTACGATAGTGTCCTATTTTGTAACTAGACCATGCTACTGGCCACCGTAAATGTATGAATACAACTCACCCATGATCTGGTCACTGTTGACGAGATGTGCTACGATAGTGTCCTATTTTGTAACTTAGACCATGCCACTGGCCACAGTAAACGTATGAATACAACTCACCCGTGATCTGGTCACTGTTGACGTGACATGCTACGATAGTGTCCTATTTTGTAACTTAGACCATGCCACTGGCCACAGTAAACGTATGAATACAACTCACCCGTGATCTGGTCACTGTTGACGTGACATGCTACGATAGTGTCCCATTTTGTAACTAGACCATGCTACTGGCCACCGTAAATGTATGAATACAACTCACCCGTGATCTGGTCACTGTTGACGTGACGTGCTACGATAGTGTCCCATTTTGTAACTTAGACCATGCCACTGGCCACCGTAAATGTATGAATAGAACTCACCCATGATCTGGTCACTGTTGACGTGACGTGCTACGATAGTGTCCTATTTTGTAACTTAGACCATGCCACTGGCCACAGTAAACGTATGAATACAACTCACCCGTGATGTGGTCACTGTTGACGTGACATGCTACGATAGTGTCCCATTTTGTAACTTAGACCATGCCACTGGCCACCGTAAATGTATGAATACAACTCACCCGTGATCTGGTCACTGTTGACGTGACATGCTACGATAGTGTCCCATTTTGTAACTAGACCATGCTACTGGCCACCGTAAATGTATGAATACAACTCACCCGTGATCTGGTCACTGTTGACGTGACATGCTACGATAGTGTCCCATTTTGTAACTAGACCATGCTACTGGCCACCGTAAACGTATGAATAGAACTCACCCATGATCTGGTCACTGTTGACGAGACGTGCTACGATTGTGTCCTATTTTGTAACTAGACCATGCTACTGGCCACCGTAAATGTATGAATACAACTCACCCGTGATCTGGTCACTGTTGACGAGATGTGCTACGATAGTGTCCTATTTTGTTACTAGACCATGCCAATGGCCACCGTAAACGTATGAATAGAACTCACCCGTGATCTGGTCACTGTTGCCGAGACGTGCTACGATAGTGTCCTATTTTGTAACTAGACCATGCTACTGGCCACCGTAAACGTATGAATACAACTCACCCGTGATCTGGTCACTGTTGACGTGACGTGCTACGATAGTGTCCTATTTTGTAACTAGACCATGCCACTGGCCACAGTAAACGTATGAATACAACTCACCCGTGATCTGGTCACTGTTGACGTGACGTGCTACGATAGTGTCCTATTTTGTAACTAGACCATGGCCACCGTAAACGTATGAATACAACTCACCCGTGATCTGGTCACTGTTGACGAGATGTGCTACGATAGTTTCCTATTTTGTTACTAGACCATGCCAATGGCCACCGTAAACGTATGAATACAACTCACCCGTGATCTGGTCACTGTTGACGTGACATGCTACGATAGTGTCCTATTTTGTTACTAGACCATGCCAATGGCCACCGTAAACGTATGAATACAACTCACCCGTGATCTGGTCACTGTTGACGTGACGTGCTACGATAGTGTCCCATTTTGTAACTTAGACCATGCCACTGGCCACAGTAAACGTATGAATAGAACTCACCCGTGATCTGGTCACTGTTGACATGATGTGCTACGATAGTGTCCTATTTTGTAACTAGACCATGCCACTGGCCACAGTAAACGTATGAATACAACTCACCCGTGATCTGGTCACTGTTGACGAGACGTGCTACGATAGTGTCCTATTTTGTAACTAGACCATGCCACTGGCCACAGTAAACGTATGAATACAACTCACCCGTGATCTGGTCACTGTTGACGAGACGTGCTACGATAGTGTCCTATTTTGTAACTAGACCATGGCCACAGTAAACGTATGAATACAACTCACCCGTGATCTGGTCACTGTTGACGTGACGTGCTACGATAGTGTCCTATTTTGTAACTTAGACCATGCCACTGGCGACAGTAAACGTATGAATACAACTCACCCGTGATCTGGTCACTGTTGACGTGACGTGCTACGATAGTGTCCTATTTTGTAACTAGACCATGGCCACCGTAAACGTATGAATACAACTCACCCGTGATCTGGTCACTGTTGACGTGACGTGCTACGATAGTGTCCTATTTTGTAACTAGACCATGCCACTGGCCACCGTAAACGTATGAATACAACTCACCCGTGATCTGGTCACTGTTGACGTGACGTGCTACGATAGTGTCCTATTTTGTAAGTAGACCATGCCACTGGCCACAGTAAACGTATGAACACAACTCACCCGTGATCTGGTCACTGTTAACATGATGTGCCACGATAGTGTCCTATTTTGTAACTAGACCATGGCCACCGAAAACGTATGAATACAACTTACCCGTGATCTGGTCACTGTTGACGTGACGTGCTACGATAGTGTCCCATTTTGTAACTTAGACCATGCCACTGGCCACAGTAAACGTATGAATAGAACTCACCCATGATCTGGTCACTGTTGACGTGACGTGCTACGATAGTGTCCCATTTTGTAACTTAGACCATGCCACTGGCCACAGTAAACGTATGAATAGAACTCACCCATGATCTGGTCACTGTTGACGAGATGTGCTACGATAGTGTCCTATTTTGTTACTAGACCATGCCAATGGCCACCGTAAACGTATGAATAGAACTCACCCGTGATCTGGTCACTGTTGCCGAGACGTGCTACGATAGTGTCCTATTTTGTAACTAGACCATGGCCACCGTAAACGTATGAATACAACTCACCCGTGATCTGGTCACTGTTGACGTGACGTGCTACGATAGTGTCCTATTTTGTAACTAGACCATGGCCACCGTAAACGTATGAATACAACTCACCCGTGATCTGGTCACTGTTGACGTGACGTGCTACGATAGTGTCCTATTTTGTAACTAGACCATGCCACTGGCCACAGTAAACGTACTAATACCACTCACCCATGATCTGGTCACTGTTGACGAGACGTGCTACGATAGTGTCCTATTTTGTAAGTAGACCATGCAACTGGCCACAGTAAACGTATGAATACAACTCACCCGTGATCTGGTCACTGTTGACGTGACGTGCTACGATAGTGTCCTATTTTGTAACTAGACCATGGCCACCGTAAACGTATGAATACAACTCACCCGTGATCTGGTCACTGTTGACGAGATGTGCTACGATAGTTTCCTATTTTGTTACTAGACTATGTCAATGGCCACCGTAAACGTATGAATACAACTCACCCGTGATCTGGTCACTGTTAACATGATGTGCTACGATAGTGTCCTATTTTGTAACTAGACCATGGCCACAGTAAACGTATGAATACAACTCACCCGTGATCTGGTCACTGTTGACGAGATGTGCTACGATAGTTTCCTATTTTGTTACTAGACTATGTCAATGGCCACCGTAAACGTATGAATACAACTCACCCGTGATCTGGTCACTGTTGACGAGATGTGCTACGATAGTTTCCTATTTTGTTACTAGACTATGCCAATGGCCACCGTAAACGTATGAATACAACTCACCCATGATCTGGTCACTGTTGACGTGACGTGCTACGATAGTGTCCTATTTTGTCATGCCACATTGCCACATGCCACACAGAAATCTGTAAATTTTAATCTGATTATTTGATTTAAATTATATAGTCATAAACCTATTGGCTCCATAAATGAAATAATTTCAATTTCACAATACCTACTTATTATTTTTATTAATTTATTTATCGATTTAGTGTGTTAACTAAATACATAAACCTATTCAACAATACTTAGATCTAATTATTCCAATAGGTCTAGTTTTTTTATATAAAATACAGACACTTCAACAGACTCAGACACAGTTTACAAGTCACTAAAACTGTATTTTTTTCAAATGTTGATATTACCGATTTCCAATCTGTCACTTATTAACACGCACAGTGTTCAACTGGCTCGTGGCACGTAGCACCGGCTATTTTATACGGTCGGTGCCTTCTGGAATCTTCGTGAAACAACCGATTACTTGGTTATATTGTTGGTTTTTGTGATGTGGCTTTCTGAGATAATTAACCTATCACTTGTATACAGTCAAATGTTCATAACTAATTCATAATGAAAAAATAAACGCAAAGTATTAAGCTACTTTTATTCCAACCATGTGTCGCATAAGAAAATATATAAAACAGAACAATTGTTTGTCGAGAATAACATGGCGTGAAATGGCAGAAGTAGGCTCTGGTAGTCAGAAGTACACTGGGGGCTATTAACTTTGTTGGCAGCGGCAGAAGTAACGGCGGAACTTTAGCTAACAATGTATTTTACAAAGTGGTGTTTCCGGCCCTTTAAGCATTAATAATGTCTTTAACGTTTCACCTGGACTGATTTTGATCATCAAACTATATTATTTTGATTTGATGGACCTACTCTGCTTTTAATTTTTGGCAAAATTCATTATTATACGGTGATTCCATGATATATATATATATATATATACGAGTATATAGGTGTGTGTGTGTGTATCAGTGAACACGATAACTCTCGTAAAAATGGTCCGATCGAGTCCAAATTTGGTAGAAACATGTATTCCTACTTTTGCTCGGACGTGTTCGTAAACCAGACATATCGGTCAATCTCGGGTTCATGCATATAATGTAACAATATTTGTAATTTATATTTGTAATTGGATAAAGAGTATACCTGAATGATTTAGAGAGATTTTCTAAAACCTCATCATGTTTAACAGCTTCAGTCCAGTGTTATACATTCCAATATAACTTGTTTATGTTATCAATAAATACATTGACTTCCATGAAAGAAAATTTAACATTTATTTGAAATAAATATAGCCATATTTAGAAATAAGCTTATTACTCCATAAAATACTTTTAACATATAACTTGGTCATTAAATAATTTCTTAGACCTTTTAACCTTTAAAATCTATGGAGTTTATAATGTTGCATTAACAGTGAAATCCATACAAAACCCTATACTTAAAAATAGGGCATAAGGAATCCTAGGTCCCACCAAACACCAATTATGAGTTCTATATACAGTATTATAACATTATATAAATATCTGTCAAGAGTTCCTTTAAAAGATACCTACCGAGGAAACATTACTAGTTGTTTTATACTAATAGGATACATACAAAATTTAATTCCCCAGCTGTTGTAACTCAAAAACAATCCGTGGTAGTTTTGAAGTTTCCCTGAGAATATATTTAAATTTTTCGAGTTTTCATTACTTTCAATCTTTCACGAAAAAAAAACTGAAACAAAAGCTTCACCTCTAAGCAATTTTTTATCATGTGTTTGTGTATATATTTTAGTAAATACTTTATTGGTTTTCAATAACAACGCTGGTCGGGCTTGCCTTTACGAGCATCTCATACTTCGAAAATATTAACATGTACCCTCCATCCAATACTATAATACGAGCAAGGATTGTATATATATATATATATATATATATATATATATATATATATATATATATATATATATATTTGCACACGGATCTCGAAAACGGCACCGAGGATTTTCTTTAAATTTTGGAAATAACTAATTTCCGAGTAGAAAATAAGTTCTAGATAGGTCTAATGTCCAGGAAAATTCGTGTTTTCTTGTAATATTAAGTTTAAAATCTAAAAATTTAACATTACGCTTATGGAGAATCAAATGTAAACAATGCAAACCAAAACAGCTGTTTATAAACGTTTGACAGTTCTTGATTGAAGACGGCAAAGAACAATATGTGAATAGAGGCTTTTCATAAATATTTATTTTATGTATGTAATAAATGTAAAATTATCAGGTTACTAAACAATTTGTAAAAACTTAAGGGTAACATAACTGTGCGAAATAAAAGCAGGAAAGAGTATTTCCAAAATCTTCCGTGTTTTGATAGAAAACGTATTCGTTGTATTGCTTGAAGCTACTGTAACAAACCAAATAATTGGTGTAAATTAAATTTATCTTTTGCTTTTCAATCCTCATTCCGTTACTAACAAAATCAGTTGATCACAGGATAATAATAACAAACAGTATGGACATTTAAATTCAGTATAAGATTAGCTAAAACAATTGAGGTTGGCCAAAAACTCTTAAACTACGACGCGAAATCGGCTGACGCCGTAGCTTAAGCGCTTAGATCTCACGTATGCAAGGTCGCGTGATCGATCCCCACCCGAGGGCTATATATTTGTTCAGTATTTATGCCATATCAATTAAGGGGTATTAAAACGGTTTTATTTAAACCACATAAATGTTTTCATTGAGCAGTAAATTTGTTTTGATTTTGCTAATTAACTTGTGAAATACATGTCTTATTCTATCCGAGCAAAGCTCGGTCACCAGGTACTTATGTTAAAATGTTCACGGGAGGATCCCAGTACTTTGTATCAAACCACCCCACTAATGGGAAATTAGTGCCTTCTTTCAAGGCCATCTCAATTCCAGTACATAATTATTAAATGCTATATGAGTATAACTCAGACGAGTTAGCTTTGTGAGTGTGGCTGCACTGCCAACATATGATGACAAGCTGATGTTAACTACTTCCGGCTGACAACATCAGCTTGGGATAGAATTCTCAGTTCTTCTATTAACATGCCATAGTTAAGTCTGGTTTCGGTTTTTATATAATGTTGTTTGTTTTTAAATTTTTAATTTAAAGACATCACACCAATCAATGCCGAATGTTCAGTCTGCCACCATCATTGTAAGTCATTCTTTGGTTTGCCGTGAATTAATTTATTCACTATTATTATTATTATAATATATATATTATATATTTTATTTTTTATCACTATTATTAATTTTATTCACAGTATATTTTTTACTCTTTATAAGGAATGATAAAAATACTACATCCATTAGGTTGGATGTATGAAAGGCATATTTTAATGTGTGCCATGGTTACTTGGCTACATTTTTTAATGTCGATTGCATTTTATTCTGGACAAAAATTATGGTGAATATTTATATTCTAATTAGATAATGAATGAAAGGTACTAAACTATTACAATACAAATTCAGAAAGGTTTTACAATTTTGAACCATCAAAGTTACAGGTAAAAATTCTTTGACAAACTAGTACAATATCCGTAGAAATCTGTTAATGAGAAAATTTAAAATGATAACTGAATGGGCTTACACTATTTTAATTTGATAGTATTTAAAGCCACTACACTACCATTCAGAGTACAAAATATTTACTCTATTCAATTTTAAGCTATCTAAGATTCTCGTCATATCAGGCCTACTAACCAAGTTTATTAATCATACCAGAGATTAACCAGGCTTACTCTTTCTTCTCCTCAACTGATGTAGAAAACCCCATAATAATAGCATGGGATGTTAAAAGAGATTAGATAAGCCAATATGATAAAATTATTGGTATAAACTATTATTATAATAATTATTCATTACTATGACAACTAATTTTAAGCCAATATTGTTTTCAATACCATTTCAGCGAACTAAATAAAATAGGTATATTTTAGTAAATATATTAAAATGTATCAAAATAAACTATAAAGCTTTTAATGTAAAGTCGCATATTCGATTCTGTTCGATGAGATCTGGTATTTTAAGAGCAGTTCCTGAATAGATAATCACTGTAAGAATATTGTTCAACATTAACATTAAGGTTTCACTGCATGTGCTATGTACCCGTTCTGATAGATGAGCCTGTTGTTAAATCACAAAACTAGTGCAGAGAGCTGGTGTAAGTCTGGTGTGTAGGCCACAGAGCATAATGAGCAACACCTGTGCTATCACCTAAATAATCGAAACTCTACACCAGTGTAAAATGAATCAGTCGACTTGCTACATAGTTTCTATATTAATACACTCACATACAGTCATTCGTTACTATAACGTATTGTGAACAACTATATCATATAGTTATAAATTGTATTTACAACATAGTTCTATGATATTCAATTCCGTTTATGCTATATCGTTTTAAAATATTTAAATAACTCATTCCTGGATTTAGGAACTAATTTTGGAATTATTTCTGTTAGTTTAAAATTAATATAAGCGTATTATATTAGCATTAAAATGTTTCTTACAGGTGAGTAAATAATAGGAAAAATATATAGACTTTTAGAAAAATGAAGATAAAGGCTATTGTGAGAAAAATAGTTGTGTATATTCGTTATGTGTTTATTCTATATCATCACATCCAATGCTACACATCGGCGCTTCTGTGGCTATTCCTTATGTGGCCTCTGAGGAGGACGTATCCCTCGCTGTTCTGGCGCCTCTACCACTTGGTGGGAGAAATGCTCGTCACCATGGGCACCTGGTACTCGTGGTCGGCGGGGTATGGCATCGTGGAGCTAGGAGATGACATCAGCAACTGCCTCAACGACAAGTCCATCATGTTGCTCAATCACCAGTCGGCAGGTACGCCTAATTTCTATCTCACGACAAGTCAATCATTTTGCTCAATCACCAGTCGACAGGTACGCCTACTCTCTATCTCACGACAAATCAATCATGTTGCTCAATCACCGGTCGAAAGGTACGCCTACTCTCTATCTCACGACAAGTCCATCATGTTGCTCAATCACCAGTCAGCAGGTACGCCTACTCTCTATCTCACGAAAAGTCAATCATGTTGCTCAATCACCAGTCGACAGGTACGCCTACTCTCAATCTCACGAGAAGTCCATCATTTTGCTCAATCACCAGTCGGCAGATACGCCTACTCTCTATCTCACGACAAGACCAGCATGTTGCTCAATCACCAGTCGGCAGGTACGCCTACTCTCTATCTCACGACAATTCCAGCATGTTGCTCAATCACCAGTCGGCAGGTACGCCTACTCTCTATCTCACGCCAAATCAATCATGTTGCTCAATCACCGGTCGAAAGGTACGCCTACTCTCTATCTCACGACAAGTCCATCATGTTGCTCAATCACCAGTCGGCAGGTACGCCTACTCTCTATCTCACGACAAGTCCATCATGTTGCTCAATCACCAGTCGGCAGGTACGCCTACTCTCTATCTCACGACAAGTCCAGCATGTTGCTCAATCACCAGTCGACAGGTACGCCTACTCTCTATCTCACGACAAGTCCATCATGTTGCTCAATCACCAGTCGGCAGGTACGCCTACTCTCTATCTCACGACAAGTCAATCATGTTGCTCAATCACCAGTCGGCAGGTACGCCTACTCTCTATCTCACGACAAGTCCATCATGTTGCTCAATCACCAGTCGGCAGGTACGCCTACTCTCTATCTCACGACAAGTCCATCATGTTGCTCAATCACCAGTCGGCAGGTACGCCTACTCTCTATCTCACGACAAGTCCATCATGTTGCTCAATCACCAGTCAGCAGGTACGCCTACTCTCTATCTCACGAAAAGTCAATCATGTTGCTCAATCACCAGTCGACAGGTACGCCTACTCTCTATCTCACGACAAGTCAATCATGTTGCTCAATCACCAGTCGACAGGTACGCCTACTCTCTATCTCACGACAAGTCCATCATGTTGCTCAATCACCAGTCGGCAGGTACGCCTACTCTCTATCTCACGACAAGTCAATCATGTTGCTCAATCACCAGTCGGCAGGTACGCCTACTCTCTATCTCACGACAAGTCAATCATGTTGCTCAATCACCAGTCGACAGGTACGCCTACTCTCTATCTCACGACAAGTCAATCATGTTGCTCAATCACCAGTCGGCAGGTACGCCTACTCTCTATCTCACGACAAGTCAATCATGTTGCTCAATCACCAGTCGGCAGGTACGCCTACTCTCTATCTCACGACAAGTCCATCATGTTGCTCAATCACCAGTCGGCAGGTACGCCTACTCTCTATCTCACGACAAGTCCATCATGTTGCTCAATCACCAGTCGGCAGACACGCCTACTCTCTATCTTACGACAAGTCCATCATGTTACTCAATCACCAGTCGGCAGGTACGCCTATTCTCTATCTCACGATAAATCCATCATGTTGCTCAATCACCAGTCGGCAGGTACGCCTACTCTCTATCTCATGAAAAGTCAATCATGTTGCTCAATCACCAGTCGGTAGGTACGCTTACTTTCTATCTCACGACAAGTCAATCATGTTGCTTAATCACCAGTCGGCAGGTACGCCTACTCTCTATCTCACGACAAGTCAATCATGTTGCTCAATCACCAGTCGGCAGGTACGCCTACTCTCTATCTCACGACAAGTCAATCATGTTGCTCAATCACCAGTCGGCAGGTACGCCTACTCTCTATCTCACGACAAGTCAATCATGTTGCTTAATCACCAGTCGGCAGGTACGCCTACTCTCTATCTCACGACAAATCCATCATGTTGCTCAATCACCAGTCGGTAGTTACGCCTACTCTCTATCTCACGACAAGTCAATCATGTTGCTCAATCACCAGTCGGCAGGTACGCCTACTCTCTATCTCACGACAAGTCAATCATGTTGCTTAATCACCAGTCGGCAGGTACGCCTACTCTCTATCTCACGACAATTCCATCATGTTGCTCAATCACCAGTCGGCAGTTACGCCTACTCTCTATCTCACGACAATTCCATCATGTTGCTCAATCACCAGTCGGCAGGTACGCCTACTCTCTATCTCACGAAAAGTCAATCATGTTGCTCAATCACCAGTCGGCAGGTACGCCTACTCTCTATCTCACGACAAGTCAATCATGTTGCTCAATCACCAGTCGGCAGGTACGCCTACTCTCTATCTCACGAAATGTCAATCATGTTGCTCAATCACCAGTCGGTAGGTACGCTTACTTTCTATCTCACGACAAGTCAATCATGTTGCTCAATCACCAGTCGGCAGGTACGCCTACTCTCTATCTCACGACAAGTCAATCATGTTGCTCAATCACCAGTCGGCAGGTACGCCTACTCTCTATCTCACGACAAGTCAATCATGTTGCTCAATCACCAGTCGGCAGGTACGCCTACTCTCTATCTCACGAAATGTCAATCATGTTGCTCAATCACCAGTCGGCAGGTACGCCTACTCTCTATCTCACGACAAGTCAATCATGTTGCTCAATCACCAGTCGGCAGGTACGCCTACTCTCTATCTCACGACAAGTCCATCATGTTGCTCAATCACCAGTCGGCAGGTACGCCTACTCTCTATCTCACGACAAGTCAATCATGTTGCTCAATCACCAGTCGGCAGGTACGCCTCTCTATCTCACGACAAGTCAATCATGTTGCTTAATCACCAGTCGGCAGGTACGCCTACTCTCTATCTCACGACAAGTCAATCATGTTGCTCAATCACCAGTCGGCAGGTACGCCTACTCTCTATCTCACGACAAGTCCATCATGTTGCTCAATCACCAGTCGGCAGGTACGCCTACTCTCTATCTCACGACAAATCAATCATGTTGCTCAATCACCAGTCGGCAGGTACGCCTACTCTCTATCTCACGACAAGTCAATCATGTTGCTCAATCACCAGTCGGCAGGTACGCCTACTCTCTATCTCACGACAAGTCAATCATGTTGCTCAATCACCAGTCGGCAGGTACGCCTCTCTATCTCACGACAAGTCCATCATGTTGCTCAATCACCAGTCGGCAGGTACGCCTACTCTCTATCTCACGACAAGTCAATCATGTTGCTCAATCACCAGTCGACAGGTACGCCTACTCTCTATCTCACGACAAGTCCATCATGTTGCTCAATCACCAGTCGTCAGGTACGCCTATTCTCTCACGACAAGTCAATCATGTTGCTTAATCACCAGTCGGCAGGTACGCCTACTCTCTATCTCACGATAAATCCATCATGTTGCTCAATCACCAGTCGGCAGGTACGCCTCCTCTCTATCTCATGACAAGTCAATCATGTTGCTCAATCACCAGTCGACAGGTACGCCTACTCTCTATCTCACGACAAGTCAATCATGTTAATCAATCACCAGTCGGCAGATACGCCTACTCTCTATCTCACGACAAGTCAATCATGTTGCTCAATCACCAGTCGGTAGTTACGCCTACTCTCTATCTCACGACAAGTCAATCATGTTGCTCGATCACCATTCGGCAGGTACGCCTACACTTTATCTCACGACAAGTCAATCATGTTAATCAATCACCAGTCGGCAGATACGCCTACTCTCTATCTAATCACCAGTCGGCAGATACGCCTACTCTCTATCTCATGACAAGTCAATCATGTTGCTCGATCACCATTCGGCAGGTACGCCTACACTTTATCTCACGACAAGTCAATCATGTTTCTCACTAGTCTACACGTACGACTCTAGCTATTTTATATAACACTACAGTCAAAAAGTATTGGTACAAATGCGGTTAGTTATTGAAAAGTTTAATATGGTACTTTTAATATAAATAAATGTTACTAATCACACTAAAATATAATTACTGTATTTAAATAATTTACCTTACGTCATATTTCAATATTTCAAAAAAATTGCATATCAAAATACCGAAAACTACTTATTACGATAAACTGTTTCTTTAAAAAGTATTGTTTATAATAGTATACAATTTCGGTTACAATGTTTATCATCTTGAATAAAATTGTACATATACAACAGATAAAATGTTTAAAATTAATGTTTTATTGCATTTTTATTCATCGCTTTATAAAGTTACTTTATCACTCTATTAACTAACTATTCTCTGACTATTTTATTCTATTAACCTATCTAACGTCTGCCCAAACCTTTAGTTTTGAGCCCTATTACTTTATATGACTCTTTCTCTAAGGTCATAAATATTATTTAAAATAGTTTAGTTTTAGTAAAAACATTTAAAACTATTGTCTAGGTTCACACTTGTATATCAATGAGTTTTCTTTATAAACAAATACATGAAAATATATAGTTTACGTTAAATACTAGTCTTATAATCATAACATAAATCATATTATTGGTTATTGGCTAAGCTTTTAAATCCCAAAATATGTATAGTTACGGTGAATGATTATTTTTTAGCATCAAATTATCTTATAGTTCAATATAAATAAATTGTTCACTATGTAATAACAATGATATTATTTGCAAATAGCATTGCATGATTTAAAATGATATGCTTGTTTAATGTAGGCCATCATCTTTGTTTTGAAGTAATTAATGAATTAGCTCTGACGTCTATTATTGTAGCTCCCATCAGTTTTTAATATCAGCTAAGGACCGGAAATATAACGACGTATTTAGTATATTATATATGAAAGCCAAACTTTTTCTAAAACATACCTTAATTTATGCATGAGTGTGAAGAGTCTGATAATTTTAATCTTATGTTAATCTTTTTAGAGACTACACAGTGATTAAACAGATTCAAACGTACTATATCTGTCTATGGAATACACGCTTACCAAAATTGTGTAAATTTCATCAATTTATCCAAGATTTTAGAATAAAATGACAAATTTTAATTTTACGTATGGAAATTATTACTTTCTAGGAGACATTGTGGTGCTGTGGAACATCGTATTGGCAAGGCAAGAACTGGTCGAGGGATCCATGTGGATCATGAACGAAGAGTTTCAGTATACTCCGTTTGGACTTTTCTGCCATATAAGAAAAGACTTTTTTATACCAATTGGTAGAGAAGTTCGAGAATATGGCTTAGCACGTTTCAAAGACCACCTAAAGCGTTGGTACGTTTCTTGTTCAGAACCATTGTTTCCAAGGAAAAAAACCATAGTTCTATTCCCCGAGGGAGGCTTCCTGTATAAACGCAGAGAGAAAAGTAATAAATACGCACTACAACATAATCTGCCCACTATGCAGAATGTCTGCTTGCCAAGACTTGGAGCTGTGAATGCAATTCTAGACGTTTGTCCACCATGCAAATCTATGACTGGTAAGTTTAAGAATCATAATGTTTCCAGCTGTTAAGTGTTATTGTTATTTTATTTTAATAGTTATTCAAAATGACATTATGTTACATCAAACTTAGTCCTGAAATAAAGTTGAAATTGTATACGATATAAACACTCGTAGTCATCGTTGACTACAATATATGAACTCCCAGTTAAATAATCCAACACAATTTGATTGTTATAACGTTTTTTGTTAGTTGATTGAATCTTAATCTTGACCATTGAGTTAATGATACTGTCTTATTAAATTTCCATTAAAAATAAGTATAATTGTTTCAAAATGGTCATATACAACTTTCATCAAACAACCTCTTTAAAGAATTTCTTTCTAGAGTGTTAGTGGTTACTGTGCAGGAGCTGCTGAGTCGGAGCTGCGGTGGGTGCTGGACGTGACCATCGCCTACCCAGGGGGCAAGCCCCTCGGCCTACACGACATCACGGCCGCCACGCGCAAGCCGTTCAACACCATGGTCCTGTATCGCCTGTATCCCGCCACGCAACTGTCACGTGACCCAGAGCAAGTCGCTGCTTGGCTCTACGCCAGGTGGCAGGAGAAAGAAGAAATTCTCACCAAGTATTACGCTACGGGAGAGATCAACTTTGTAGACGTTTGTTCTAACCCCATTGCCCCGCGCGTTTTGCTGCAAAACCCTGTTCAGCATACTTGTAAACATATCTTTTTCTTCGTATCTTTCTGGGGATTTCTTAGGATAATACTTTTATTTGTTTCTATTCAGATATTAATTATTTTATTGGTATTGTACTCAGTATTTATTACCTTGAAAATCATGAAGAAAATTTAAATTTAAATTTGATAATTTTTTGATTTGTAAATTTCTGCATATCCATGAAAATCAGGCACAAGTTGTGTACACGATTAGAGCTTTTGAATTTTATAAAATACAGGATATTACCATAATCTATGACTGGTTTTACATGACCTTTCCTACAAAATCATAATAAACAATGTTATTAAAATTTTAATTTTTGCCATTAGTACCTAAATAACGTTTGAAGATGTGAAACAAAAACTAGATCAATATTTTACATACTTAATAATAATAAAAACCTAATAACTTAAGCTTTAGAACCTAATGACAATAATAGCAATTAAAATTGAACAATACTTTGTTAATAAAGGTACAACGTTTTATTATTTCGCTTAAAAAACAACATTTTTTTATTCAGTGATCTTTGACTATCAACTGGACATTTCTGCATCACCTCTTGTATATATTATCATTTTTGTTACCCAGTCCTTTTTTTACTTGTGGAAAACACATTGTAAACAAATAATTAATTTTAAATTGAATTAATATTAAAAAATCTGTTTTCTACACTACAATTCAGTACTTTGTACAGTTTTTCTCCAACTCGATCGTTTATTGAGATAAAAAAATTGGTAAAAACAACAAGTTGCCTTTCCCAATTTCAAAATTTTGTAGATAAAACTCATAATATTAAAAATAACATAATAATAGGATAACATTAAACTTGAAGATTCGTCTATTGAGATGCTAATAATTCAAGCCGAAAATCTAATAATTATAATTGACATACAAGTTATTAGAACTTAACACGATGTTTTTATCTTTATTTGCATGTTTTTCGACAGGTTTAACCTTAATGGAATTAAAGCAGTTAATGAATCACAAGCGGTTCAACCATCACAGTTGAATGAACTTTCTTGATCTAGATTGAGCAAGCTTGAATATAAATTTAACAACTATAATTGTTGGTTAGTTATTATCAGCAATTGTATTAAATAAATCATCAGCAATTGAATTTGATGTTGAATTAAAATGTTTAATTATATAACAGTTAAATAGCAAGGTATTAAACATTTAATACATTGGTTTTAATCAAAATTCAGAATCTTAAAAAATATCTAATTCGCTAGTTCTAAAACAATGACATTGTTAGAGGCTCTTCATCTGGGAAATTGGCGAGCCTGTATGTGATGCAGTCAGATTGGAAGTTTACTCATGCTGTTAAGGCGTGGTACAGAGTGACAAAGGGAAGTCAGGCTTACATGGCCATCGACCACGCCATGCACTATTTAAAACAAACAACTCATCCAACCTTCTCCAACGATCTAGAACTCTGGAGTCAAAACATGTCCAGAAAATCGTTGTAAGGGACAAGGTAAGGAAATTACTTATCTATACCATAAACCTGGCAAAATTATAATATTAATATAATATTTTAAATAAAAATAAAATATTTTTAAAATATAATATAACATATTAAAATATATAGCATACGGTATATAAAATATAGCAAAATATAATATTTTGCTATTTGCGTATCAAACTATTTTTTAAGTAGGATAAAAGTATTATTACCAATAGGAAATATAATACAACTGTGATTTTAACAAAATTAAATGCGGTAAGAGTAGTAAACTAAGTGGAACAGTGAAACAAGACACTAAAGCGCTGAAAAACAAAATAAAATAATTTTGGATATTTTTAAACTAAAATATCACACAAACAACAAATTAACTTAGTAAGACATGACTTACTAGGCCTTAAGGTAGAGCAGTAGATTTATGATAATCAAATCTTTTATATAACTACTATTTTAACAGAAATATACAAATCATGATTACTAGCTACAAATGATGCTGAACAAAACTAGGCCCAGTATACGTATAAATATTATATTTCTATGACGACTGTAGAATTAGGAATAAAACCTGTTGGATAGCCTACACAGGATTAACCTGCTTTTGCTAAGCAGTGTTTTTATTGCATAAGCCTATCTCCATAGGCTATAAGCTGATTTTGCTTTTGCTAAGTAGTACTTTTTATTACACAACTAGGCTACTAGGCAACTAGGTTGGATAAACCACCAACTATAGCTTTATATAAGTCTATAAATTAAATCTGGAATCCTAAAAATAAAAAATGTTTTCAAATACACGTAACCTAAGACCTAGGAAAAACAAAAACCTACTGAATAAACTTACTCCCTGTCAACACAGCTAACCATTGCAAACGACCAATTTGAAAAAATTACAAAAGAAAAGGAAAGACTTAAAGAAAAAAAAGTATGGCTCATAGAAACAGTAAATGAACAGGAAACTGAACTAATGGAGGTGCGTAAAAAATGCAAATATTCTTGACATCATAAAGAACGAAACCGGCTCCAGTACTGAACATATACAAAACCAAGAACTTAAAATAAAAAAGCTGGAGAGTAACCTGCAGACTCTACACAAACAAATACAGCAGTGTGAGGAGAACAAACCTAACATAACCCACTGTGAGAAAGCCCTAATAAACTCGACACATACAGACTTAACTGACTCTCAAACTACTGAACATCTCTCTAACTACATAAAGCAAAAATTCCTGGAACTAGAACTTAGAATTACAGACATTGAAATGAGTCAAGATAGGCTCAAAACCTCTAAGCCTATGCCACAAACAAATGCCACGGTGTCAAAAAACTCAGGAAAAATATTATCGTCAAATGATGATAGACCTACGTCTACCTTCTCGCAAATGAAAAATCCTAAACCTAGCTTAGAGAAGAAGTACCCAAAATTTACAGTTACTACTGGACCTCCAATGACAGCTAAGAAACTGAAAGACAAGGAGACATATGAGTCCTTCTTGGACAACTTCTTAAACATAAATAATGTAATTCAAAAAGCCGACATCACTGAAGCCATAAAACAGGAACAGACATTGGATGGAGTATCGCGAGCTACCTCTTTTTTAGAACCACCACCCAAACTAAAAAGCATAACCTAAATCAAGACTTAGCTAAGAAAAAAGACAAAAGCAAAGGAATAACACTGTTTCATCAAAACATAGACGGTCTCGAAACCAAACTGAACAGACTGAACCACGAATTAAACCAGATTGATCCAACCATTGTTATACTGTCAGAACTATAAGCTGCTTTTGCTAGGCCTAAGCACAATAAAAGAAAAAGAAAAGCCTACAAAAAGAGAAACTGGTGAACACTAAACTTGACAACTATGAGTTGATCGGTGGCTACTCAAGAGCTACACATGGAAAGCTTGGTGTTGCAATGCACGTGAAGAAAAACATAAGCAATGAAATCTTCTGTATAGATGCTCCAAAAAAGCAAATAGAATTGGTGTGTGAAAGTCAACTCATCAAAATAAAACTAAAAAATACTGAGCTATACATCTTAGGAATATATAGACCGCCGGACTGCCGTAACATTGAACTAGCCCTGGACACCCTTTCAAACATTCTGGAAGATATCCCAGTATGGAAAAACCCCGTTATAATTATGGGTGACATAAATGTAAATAGCCTGACTGACAGGAATGACTCCAAGTAACTGCAAGATGTGCTCATGAGTTATGATATAAGATGAATCCCACTACCACCAACTAGAATCACAGGTCACTCTGAGACATCCATCGACATGATCGCTACAAATCTTGACTCATTGGAAGTGGAGACTAATGTCTTCCTGACTGGATTGTCGGACCATATGGGTCAGACCTGCAAACTTGTTCTAAACTACGTGTGGTAAGGACTCCAAGTTCAACTCGCAGGCACTTCAATACACAAAACCTCAACAAACTTAAGAACATCCTCTCAGACGAAACATGTAAACCAGTCACTGATGCTCAAGATGCTGAAATGGCCTACAATGAACTAAACAAGATACTTCAAAGAGCTCTTGACATCGCCTGTCCCAAAGTAAAATCAAGACTCAAAAACAAGAAAAAAAATCAACCTAAATCCGGAAGAGCAAAGAGATCTCATGAGACTCAAAGGACGCTATCTATCCGCTCTTGAAGTCTCCATACTGAGGGACACAGAAACAAACAAAAAAGAAACCAGTGCTAGAAAGAAAGAATATGATCTCAGACTAAAACAACTCAAGAGAGAAAACACAACAAACTATATTAAAAATGCAAAAAACCAAACGAGGGCTATTTGGCAGATAATAAACAACAACCGATTCAATAACAAATACCAAAAAACTAAACTTCAATCGCTTAAAATAGATGGTTCAGAAATATCAGACCCTCCCAAAATGGCTGACCACTTAAACAGTTTCTTTGCTAGTGCCGCAGAACAGGTCTTACAAAATCTTAAACAAACATCTCTAAGACTTAACACACCCTTCGAGGAAGACAATTATGTGACACTTCTAACGCACTTTAAGCTAACAAACAAGGGCGAAGTCATAAAAACTATGTCAACACTCAAATCCAAACCCTTTGCTGGAATAGACGAAGTATCGTCTACCCTGTTGAAGCAATGTTTAAATGAAGTGACCACACCCATTGTAGATGTCATAAACAAATCTCTCTGCCAAGGTAAATTTCCCTCTACACTTAAACAAGCCATAATATTTCCAAAGTTCAAAAAAGGACCTACAAACCAAGCTACAAACTACCGACCAATTTCACTGATCTGCACCATCTCTAAAGTTTACGAGAAAATAGTACTGGCAAGACTACTGGAAAATAACCACCTAATAACAAACCGTCAACATGGCTTTAGAAGGGAAATCTACTATTACAGCCCTAGTAGACCTTGTGGAGACCATCTTGGATGCATCGGACGCCGGAGCCACAACAACGAGAATTCTTCTGGACTTCAGTAAGGCTTTTGACAGCCTTAGTCACCAGCACCTTATAGACAAGCTAAACCTGCTGGGAATACGCGGAAAGCCCCTCCAGTGGCTGCGGAGCTATCTGCATGGCCGAACACAGATGACTGAGCTCACTCAAACTGCAGACAATAAAATGACAAAAACCAGGTCTTCAAAGCTCCCTACCACCAGAGGAGTCCCGCAGGGATCGGTGTTGGGCCCTGTCCTCTTCATTCTCTACACAAATGACATAGTGCCAGCGCTGCAAAACTACTGTGAACCATTCCTTTTTGAGGATGACACAGCCCTCTTAGTTTCACACAAAAACCTCGAAACACTGAAAGTCAATGCTTATATAGCTGCCAACGTTGCAAAGCAATACAGCCAAGAAAACGATCTTGTCCTTAATGAAGAAAAAACGCAGCAACTTTTCTTTGGCCCTGGAAAAACAGGTGCTTGTGAACTTCCTCTGGTGCAAGCAGCAGAAGAGGCAAAGTACCTCGGAACAACATTGGACAGTGACCTAAACTGATTCCTCTCGCCTAAACCTCGCCTCGACCTAAACCTCACACAGAACAACTATGTAAAAAATTGAGCACAGCCCTATACGTAATCAAACGAATAGCACACATCAGCGACCTTGAAACTGCAAAAACAACTTACCATGCCCTCTTCGAGTCTCATATACGCTACCAGCTTATAGTGTGGGGCCACTCGTCACAGGGCAACCTTCACCGAATACTGGTTCTTCAAAAAAAAGCGATCAGAGTCCTCTCAGGACTGGGTATCCGTGACTCATGTCGAGGCAGATTTAAAAGCCTAACAATTCAAACCGTGGCAAGCCTCTATATCTCTATATAATAAACAAAGGCTCCCTCCAGTTCTCGAAAACCCACTCTTACAATACCAGGAACAAGACCAACTATAGCCTACCAGCCCACAATCGCAAGGCCTATGAGAAAAAACCAACATATATTGGGGCTAAGCTGTTCAACAAACTGCCAACAGATCTTGAAGGTCTGAAAAGTGAGAACAACTTCAAGAAAAGGCTGCTGGAATGGCTCATGGAGAAAGAGCTCTACTCTGTTGAGGAATTCCTTGAACAAGACGTAACGCCAACGATGTAAACACCGACCGATCGAGAAACTGACGCCCATCCTGTCCTCTAGGAATATGGATCAAGAAGAATAAGTTCAAAGTAAGTTCAAAGTTCAAAGTTCTTTAATGATCATTTTCAATATTATAAATATTAGATTTTTGAAATAGCAACCACACCACAAGGTATTTTAAGCCAATTATGAATGAGGATTGAGTGTATGATGATCGTAGCGCAATCTTGTAGTCTTGTTACTAACTAAGGCTTTTAAGACATGTTTTTTAGACAGGACTGTTAATTAATAGCCTAAAAACCGATGGCAACAACTAAGGTATCTCCAGTTTAACGTGGAATCCAAACCACTGCCTCGGAATTACGAATTGGTTTAATCATGAGACCATTCATGACTTACCGTTCGCCGGCTTCACTACACTCTCGCCCTAAATTCATAATTTGGCCAAATTTAATGTATCCTATGTATCGATGTTTCCGTGTGTGTGTAAGTGTTTTCAAGACGACTCATCACTACGTCAGTGTTGAGGATACATTTTAAATTTTTATTACTTAATATTGGTATTCTGACTTGATAATGGAAGTCCGAAACCATTGGTCGTCAGCACCATAACAATTGAAGATCACCGACAGTGCTGCAGGTATCTTAAACTTTAATTTTAGTTAATCATGAGGATGGTCTTTGTGGATTAGCATAGTATTCAATAGTGTGAACGTTAATCCAAACAAGAAAACAATACACTCACCGACCATCGCTCATAACTATCCACAATTCATGATCTTTAAGTAGCTGGATTACAAATGATTACATTACAATATTTTCATTACGAAAGAATTAATAAATTTAATTTGTGAGATCTCTTTATTCGTTAAGATATTACGTCTCTAAACAAATTACAAGAAGAAAAAACAATAAGATTAACCCCTATTACATCTCCTCACAGGAAGGAGAGCACTCCCAACTCTGTTGAACCGTGAAATTGAACTGCACAGTGTACAGCTTAACGAGAAGTCATGATTTGGGAAGATATTTTTTTGTTATATGAAAAATATTATTGATTTGGGAGAATTGGAATGATTCTTAAATTTTAGCATATAGTTCATTTTATTTCAATTTTACATATGCATAATAACATTAACATAATACTTATATAATGCATAACCATATCAACATTTAGGACACTGTATACCATCATGGCCCTTACAAAGATTTTAACAGCTAAAATAGTCTAAAATACATTATTTCCAATATTTAATTGATTTTTTTACTATTTATGAATGTTTTTGCATGATCTGTGGCTATTGTTAATTATATATATATATATATATATATATAGATATGTTGGTTGATTTACATATAAGTAAATACGTCCATCACGTAAACTATACTGAGATTGTTCGTAGTCACATTTAGAAATATCTTTTGTATGTACCATTTTTCTTTCACTTTGATGTAAAATGGAAGTTCCTTTGAATTAAATACACTTTGAGCTGTGATATTACATCTCACTTCTTATATCAAGTTTAATTATTGAACAATTCCTACTTTCATTAGAATTATTTCCAGCTCATTGGTATGTTAAAACTGAACTACAAGTATTATACTTCAAAAAGATCAGCGAAAATGTAAATGTGAAATATCACCAATAGATAGTATTTCATCACTTAGTACTTATCACAAAGTATTTATCTATGTTGAATGTTTTAGAAAGTAAGTAAGCACATTTTTTTATCACAAAGTCATATATTAAATCCATTTTATCAATATTTAAATATATCAAATCCATTTTTACACATATCTATTTAAAATAATACATATAAAGTCATGATTCAAAATATTAAATTGTGTGTAGTTTTTATCTAAATGCAATGATAAAAATAAATACCCCGTCTCTAGAGACCTGCGCACTGAGCGGCCAAATTTCCAAAATAATAATATAATAATTATAATTTATGACAGATTTTATAAATATGTGTTGATAAATACGAGTGTTATTTGTATATTATCCATAAGATTAACATGGGAAAGAGTATGCTAATATAAGGAACACTAAAAGTAGGTATTTCTAGCATGAACAGTTTTTATTTTGATCATTTATATAATTTCATGTTATATCAATGGTTCAATGGTTCCATGTTTCATCCAAACGTAATTGGCATTTTCCCCGAAATAACATAGATTATTTTGAAAATATTCAATGTTGTATTTTCTTAGTGTTGTATAAATTTGATAGATTTTATTCTTCAGTTTACCAGCACATTCTAAAACTAGCGGATGAGAGACTCAATTTCTGTAAACATAAAGGCATGAAGATATGTAAATATTTACATAATCTAAACGTTCTAAAAGCTTAGAGATGTGAATGTAAAATGATCATCAGCGGTTGATAATGTGGGTCGCCACGACAAGGCGTAAAACCGATCAACAAACGTTCATGGTCGAGTTGGTCTCCAACTAGCAGACAATCAGTGATATTCAGTAAGCGGGACACGTGACTATATTCCGGGTATTGACTGTTGAAATATCAATACCTTCTAAACCTATAAAGTTGAATACCTTGTTTATATAGTACACGAATAAGAGTGGGTGATTATTTTATAATTTTAAATCGATTTGAGTCCCTTACGTCATTTTAAGTGTGAGTTGTTATTATCTTGTTCTATCGCAGTTTGTTATGAGAATAAGTACCTAACCAAATATCACAAACACCTCTTTGCTAGTTAACTCCAGAAGTGGGATATATTTTTTTAGTAAGCACAGTACACGGTTTACTACGATTGGAAGTTCAACACCTATTCCTTGTCTATATCTATTCATCCTACGTAAATTTCACACATGGTCATTGAGTTTGTTTGCCTGGAAATTATAATTTGAAGCGTAACCTACTTATCCACTCACATAACATTAAGTGAATCTTATATCTTGCAATATGTGGGATTCAAACTGCCCACACTCTCGCGCTAATAACCACTCGCCCTATGACCCAGCGACCAGCTAATTCTAAGGTAAAGGGAACTTACCTAAACCTACTTACTTATTAAACTAAACTTACATAGGTAAATGGGTACAATAGGGAACTTGGATCGGCGAACTTGGTTCGGGGAACCAAGTTCGTGTGGGATTTGTCCCACACACTGTAGTGGGGAAAGCGAACAACGGTTCAGTGTCTTTCGGGGTCTAGAGATGAGTGTTTCAAAGTTTGCAGCTGCTGTGTTAGTTTTGGATGACTGTGGAGTGTTCAAGAAGAAGCGAAAGAGAAGAAGTGAGTGGTCGAAAGGGTGGTTGCGGGAGTGAGAGGAGTGGTCACATTTGAAACTTTTACACTATCTGAAAGAAAATAACGTAGGAGACTAAAAATTATTTGAAAATGAGTGAGAGTGAATTACTTGTTAGATCTTGTAACGCCTTTAATAAGTAAGAGAGATACACTACTTAGAACAGCTATATCACCTGAACACCGCCTTGTAGCTACACTTCGCTACCTAGCTACTAGAAGGAGCTTGGAGAATCTGAAATTTACATGTGCAATATGTACCAATATGCACCCCAAGCGCTACGGAAAATCATTCCAGAGACCTGGAAAATGGTCCGAAATGGCGAACAAGGATCGCCTACCCCCACACACAGGCGAATGTGGTGCGCCCTGACGGACGAACCGAACCAAGTTTTTAATCCAGATTGAAGACCAAATTTGTCACGTATTTGGTTCGCGGTTCGCCAATTTTCCACATACACTGGAAAGTTCCAAGTTCCCTAGTGTAAGGGGCCCTTAAGGGAGGACGCTCTGCCTGTCGCCGGCCGGGAACGAGTCAACATGTACCACAAGTAGTAGCATCTCACAGGGGGTGAGGTAGGCCTGTAATTAATTCATTTCATCATTTTCTCCTCAGTAGTAATCTGTTATTATGAACTCCACTATTTTATGCCATACTAGTTCCTTAAACCTTTGGGCAGATAATAGTCGTGATGTGTGGCTTTGAAAATAAATGTGTGGTTTTTAGCATGAGGTAAAATTAAAAAGTAATTTAGATCCGTCAGTAATTAATATATTAATCTAGCTCGTAAAAATGGCTTCCAGCCCTGAGGAATCGTGGCGTTAAGTACCCCTGCGGCATAAGCACGCTAACAAATTATATTACCCAAACTCTAAGTAATAGATCACCAGCAATGTAAACTCTTAAGTTTACAAATGTTTAAAAAGAGAGTAAACTACTTTATAAATAAAAATTCTATAAAATATAAAATGACCTTGAGGTACTTTGACCATATTATACTGTATTCGAAGGAAATAAAAATTATACCACCACATTCATCCAGTCTTTAAATTATCCTAAAAAATAACCTAAAAACAACACTAATAGTTTTAAAACAAATACGTTACTTAACAAATAGTACGTATTGATTGCCTGGATGGATACTGAAATTGGTCTTGGTAAACTAAAGTTCTATGACGAAGGTTCGCCATTACCAAACGTTTACTGGCAGCATGGCGTAACTTCCCCACTTGAGTCGCGGTTGAAGGATCAGACTAAGAAGATTTACCTTCCACCGGTGCTGTTTACTGTTTAGGGCCTACCGTGTTCTATAATAATATAATATAAAAGAAAAACAAGTAGTTTTGCCATCAACAAAGTACACACAAAAAACCACCTCTGATGCGATGATTATTATTCAAAATAAATACATATTTAAAATTAAAGTTTGGTGAGTATTGATCTAAGAAAACATAAAGCAATAAAACTTTAAATACATGAATTTAGTAAAAATATCAATGTACATTGCTAAGTAAACATAACCCAGTTTCTCTAAGGGGTTTCAGCCATCCTTTACTTTTCATTATTTCCTCGCATTCAAACATAAAACTCAAGGTTATTGATGGAATGTTGAGGATTGTGGATCAATAAAAAATATGAAATATTCTGGGTAATTAAATTTCATGTACATTTGTTGTACATATTAGTAGTACTTAATGTTTCTTGATGTTCAATTATTTTGTTGGACGAAAGGCTTCGATATATACAAATATTTTGGCCTTTAATATGTTTTCTTAATTGAAACGGACCTGTGTTACTACGTAACTTTACAACCCTGTATTCACATTTATAGCTAAAAATAGCCATACAGTGGCTTGCAAACGGAGGTATCTGTCACGTGGTCTACCAGAGATAATATACCACCATAAATGTTCACAATCTACTAAACAAGGAAAATAAATTACTTGTGAAATACTTGCTACAATAAATAATTAAATGCTATTTTCTTACCTTAGATTGTTAGCCGTTGTTCTCAAACTGAAAAAATATTGTAGTTTATTATTATTATTACCATTGTAACAATAGTATATAACATTATAATAATAGAATTTTCATTATAGATTATTAGATTACCATTTGAAATGGCGACCTACCCAGGTAGGTATTTTAAGCCAAGTATGAATGAGAAATGATTGTGAGATGATTGTGGCGCGATCTTGTAGTCTTGTTACTGACTAAGGCTGACGTGTTCCTTAGACAGGACTGTTAATTAATAGCCCAACAGCCGATGGCAACTAAGGGACCTACAGTTTAACGTGGAATCCGAACCACGACCTCTGAATTACGAACTGGTCTAATTATGAGGATGGTATTTGCGGATTAACGCAGTATTCAATAGTGCGGACGTTAATCCACACAAGAGAACACTGCACCCACCGACCATCGCTCACAACTATCCACAATTCGTGACCTCCAAGTAGCTGCATTACAGGATGTCGCCACCATCCCAGTCAATAAAGTTGAAGTGGCAATTTATGGGCTTTTAACACTAATATATCAGAATTAATTCACGTTGATTTTCCAGTTATATACTTTTCGTCAACAAATAGATAGTAAGATTAACAATTCAAGTCGTTTTTTTTTTACTACATATGTACTAAAACATTTCCCCCCTGTTACTGTAGCTTGCTGGGGCAGCTAAATTGCAACAATGCGAGAGGTTAACGCTGAGCGTGAAATTTAGTGACTTTTGATGACCCATCATATTGAATGAATATCGAATAGTAATTTTCTTTATATTTTAAGCAACAACAACATTCTTATTATGTTATTAATGAAAAAATTGCTACGGTGGTGATTATTAGTCAATTAAAATATACATATCCCTCATATATAATATGTATAGTATATAATACGGTCCCCATTAGTTATCCCCTAAAAGAACGACAACTAATGTATATCAGTTTAAACAAAAGTGTCAAAAATGTGTGTAAATTTTAATAAATGAGGAGAAACGATTTTTAGAAAGGCATCTTACCTTAAACATCAGAAATAATCTGGTGTCATTAAAAAAGCAAATTATGTTAGATTATGATACTTTCCAGGTCAGTATTCTAAAAAAATTATCATTTCCAGTTAACTCACTACCGAATAAAAACAAATTAGAATTCAGGTCACGGTTTCAGCCTGAATTGGTTTTTAGCGGACCGTTTTGTAGCTGACGCTGTGTTCTGATAGCGCAGATTTGTTACATTTGCAGACCCGTTGTTTGAAGTGGGTCTGATTGGAATATAACGTTTAACTTTGAAACATTTTTTCCTAAAACCCCTCTCCATCGAAACAGTTTCAGAGTTCTAATCAGGAAAATGTTATATCAACGTTTCCTTAATTGAGTAAGTCAAGGTAAAAGGGTTTCTGTAAACAATATTCTATACTATAAACTAGCATTATTATCATTACAATCAAAATTATAAAACGTACAACTTAAAAACATTTGGACAACAACAATGGTACTCTACGTACAAAGAGAATAAATAAACGTAACCAGTTGTTAAAGTCGATAAAAAAATCCTGAGAATAATGACCTATTGTTGTAGTTTAGATCTTTTAGAAATAAATTACAAATGGATATAAAAAAAGTTAAAAATGATTACTACAGCAATTTGTTTGAAAAGCACAGAGGTAAATCTAAAGAAACGTGGAATCTATTAAAAGAAGTAACAGGACAAAAAGCAGTAAATAAAAATGTTAAAATTTCGCTGAATTTGGGTGGTAACTTAGTACAAGATTCTGAGACAGTTGCCACAGAATTTAATAAATATTTTCTCTCTATCTCCGAAAAATTAGTAGAGGACATTAAAAAGCCAATAAACTTTGAATCATTGTGTTATAAAGCCCGTTTTAGTAACCAAGCAATAGCTGAATCAATGTTTCTGGCACCTGTTGTTGAAAACGATATAAAAGAAACAGTGAACCTCTTAAAAAATGAAACATCGCCTGGGATTGACGGGGTAATCTCAGACATTATTAAGAGACATTTTGGGGAATTTAGTAGTCTACTTTTACATATTATAAATTTAAGTCTTGAATCCGGTGTGTTTCCTGAAAGGTTAAAGAAGGCTGTGGTGGTACCGATCAGAAAGGCTCGAGGGAATTTTGTAATAACTATAGGCCAATTATCTTTATTATCTACATTTGCCAAAATATTTGAAAGTTAAAAGTTACTTAAAAAATAGATCGCAGTGTGTTAGAGTGGGTGGTGTTGTCAGTGAAATGGGAGAGATTAAGTTTGGAGTTCCTCAAGGGTCTGTATTGGGAGCAACACTATTTTTAATATATATTAATGATCTCTATAATGCCTCCCTAAATGGAAATATAATCTCTTTTGCTGACGACACCACTTTGTCATACACTGGCGAATCATGGAATGAAGTTGCAGAGAAAATGAATGATGATTTACTTTCCATACAGTGGTGGTTTTGTCAAAATAATATGGTATTAAGTGCGGAAAAAACTAAATACATTAACTTCATGCTTAGAGGAAGTCATGAAATGGAAAATAAAATTGTATTGAAATGCGTGACTTGTTTATTAAATAATACGGAATGTCGTGATTGCTGCATGAAAGTCAAAAGTGTGCCCAATATAAAATATTTAGGATTGATTGTCGATCAAAATTTGAATTGGAAAGACCACGTATTAAGTTTAAAACAAAAAATTAGTTAAAACGAGAAAACGATGTGTTAAGAGCAGAGGTTGTGAACCTAAAGGTTAGGGAGGAGAAGATATTAGATAGGCTAATCGATCTTGAGTCAAGATCGAGGAGAAATAATCTTATATTTAGAGGCCTAAACATAACAGCTCAGACTAGAGACTTCAAAAAAATTATATCCAGATGCTGTAGTGAAAATTTCGATATGGGTAAGGTCTGGGTCAACAGAGCTCATCCACACGACCATACCAGAAAATCTGTAATTGCACATTTTCCTGAAGACAACGATATCGAGTATATAATGTCAAACGTAAAAAATCTGAAAGGTACAGGTATACATCGAGACTTCCCCCAGGAGATTAGGCAGAAGAGAGCGCGGCTGACGGCGGTGAGGACGGAGGTGGAGCGTGTAGCAGGGCGGCGACGAATGCCGATCGTGTACGACCACATGTACATTGAAAACACGAGATTCACTTGGGAAGGCGATAGATTGATGTCGGGCGACGTGAACGGTGCACAGAAGCTACAGGAACTTTTCAAACACAACTTCAATGCGTTTTTAGAGGAGCTAAAGCTAGGGAGGACACAACAGCGGGAACGGGAGCATCCTACTTATGCAACGATAGCTGGGAGCAAGGCTGTTATCCAGCCTCCGGACCCGACGGCGACCCAGGTCATCATCTCAGGTTGAGGGGGTGACGCCAACCCTACAGACAGCGAGGACGACGACGACGGACTACGGACCAACGACGCACCAAGGATATCAATAAAGGACAGTAATGTAAAAATCTTATGTTTTTATGTTTTATTTTAATGTTTGCGGCATTAAGAGCAAGTTAAATAATTTTGAGTTTTTAGATATGTTAAATAATTATGATTTGGTAATATTTATTGAAACATTTTTGGTAGAAAGAGAGAGAGAATATATTTTGAGTAAGTTTAGTAATTTTTATGTCTACCTTGTATATGCTAGGAGAGAAGCAAACTTTGGTAGAAGCAAGGGAGGTTTAATGGTGTTAGTTAATTTGAATTCGTCATTTGGAAAACATCTTAAATTAGTTGAAAATGATAGTTTTATTTTTATTGAGCTGATGAATGGCAAATCAGGCTCCATTCAAAAATAAATATATTACCTCTATATTTGAATTTCAATGACTGGGAGTCAGATTTCGACCGTCTGACTAATTGGCCTAATCTAATTGGTCTGGAAAATCTATTAATAGTAGGGGATTTAAATGGACGTATTGGATGTGAACAAAGCTTCCCTGATAATATAATTGTTAACCTAAAAAACAAATTAATGAATACAAGAAAATCAAAAGATCAGGTAGTAAATTCCAGAGGGTGAAAATTGCTAGAATTATTTGAAAACTTAGGCTTAGTTATCCTAAATGGAAGAGCAGTGAATGATACCAAGGGCGAGTTTACATTTTTAGGAGGGATGGGAGATTCTGTAATTGATGAGCTGCCATGTCTGTAAATTGTATTAGTTGTATTAGTAATAAAAGATTTCAAGGTGTTAAGTATCCCGGGCTCAGATCACATGCCCATAGAAATGAACCTGGGTTTATCAGCTGATGGGAAAGATAACACACCGGGAAAAGAGGTGATATGACTTTTGCCTAAGTTAAGATGGACAGAAAATGACAACAAGTTTTTTGGTATAAAATTAAATAGCGCGGTGTTACATCAACCAGTTTTTCACGACAACCAAAAAGATGTAGAACTATTAACTAGTTGTATCATTAAAGCAGCAGATTTTAAAATAGATTCATATCAAAAAGGTCCTTTAATTAGAAAACAGCCTTGGTTTGATTACGAATGTGCGTCCCAAAGAAAGCTTGTTTTTAAGCTGTTGAATCAGTTTCGTAGAATAAATAGCGAAGAAGTAAAACTTCAGTATTATAGAGAGCAAAGAAAATTTAAATTTATGTGCAAAGAAAAAAAATAGCTCATTACAGGAATTTAATTGAGAGTGTTAGACAAATTACAGACGGAAGGCGTTTTTGGGAGGCGATAAATAGTTTTAAAAAAAGGGAGGAAAAAAAGGTGGGTAAAATCGCGCCGGCTGAGTGGGTGAGACATTTTTAAAATCTACTCAACCCGCCTCTTTTAGCTGATAAGATAAGTTACGCTGAACCGTCAACGGGTTGTCAACGCACATTGTCAACGCGTACCTGGACAGTCATTTTGACTTATCGGAGTTGATATTAGTTTTATCTAAAGCAAAACAAAACAGGGCGCCTGGGCCAGACAGAGTTCCTTACGAGTTTTTCAAATACGCTCCTCTGTCATTTCTTAAAAAATTATTGAATGTTTATAACAATATTTATAACACAGGGAAAATCCCAGAATCATTTAAAACATCTATAGTCTTCCCGTTGTTCAAAAAAGGGGATTTTGATTGTGTTGAAAATTATAGGGGCTTATCCTTTATTGATTGCATTGCAAAGATTTTCACGGGTCTACTACTAAACAGAATTAACAAATGGGGAAGGGGAAAATGTACTGACGGAATTTCAAGCGGGCTTTCGAAGGGGCTTTTCTACTATAGATAACATTTTTATTTTAACTTGTATGGGCCACTTACAACTAGCTGAGAATAAGGGAAAATTTTTTTAGCGAATTTCCCTTAGGGAAGTAGCTATTACCGTAGGTCTCATGGCAAGAGTTAAGCCCGAGACCATGTTATTTTTTCTTCTTTAGGTGCCCAGAGACCGAAAACAATAGTCGTTAAAATTGTTTTATATATATATATATATATATATATATACATATATATATATATGTGTGTGTGTGTGTGTGTGTGTGTGTGTGTGTGTGTGTGTGTGTGTGTGTGTGTGTGTGTGTGTGTGTGTGTGTGTGTGTGTGTGTGTGCGCGCGCGTGTGTGTGTGTGAGTGTGTGTGTGTGTGTGTCTGTGAACACGATAACTCTCGTAAAAATGGTCCGATCGAGACCAAATTTGGTAGAGACGTGTTTTCCTACAAATCCTACGAGTTCGTAAACCAGACATATCGGTCAATGGAAACGGGTAGTTTTGGGGAGTTTTGTACCCCAAAATGGGGTTTTTTGTGTTTTTCACATGTAATTTTGAAAAGTTTCTAATTTATTATTTCACCATTGGAATCAGCTTAAAATACTACACAATTAAGTTCCTTAAAGTTTTTCTCTATCTTAAACGGTTACCGAGATATAAAAAAATCTAAACGCAGTACGTTGTATTTTGAGGCTCCAATGTTAATCTTATGGAGGATTAGGAAAAATTAATTTTTCACTTATTATCTAATATTTTTGGATGAAACTTGATATTTAGCTTCATATGGTTGAGATCCAAACATTTGTGCTAAAAAATCATAGTTTATGTGTTTATCATGGCAGCAAACCTGCATACTCTTTTCCCATGTTAATCATATGGAGATTAGGCAAACTCCTTTATTTATGGACAGATGTTAATGAAAGTTGGTATAAATGTTAAAAATAAAATTTTTGATGGTATAAATGGCTACTTTCAGTGTTCCTCACAGCAGCAAACCTACTCACTCTTTCCCATTTTAATCTTATGGAGAATAGGCAAATAATTCTCATGTTTATCGACAGATTTTGACCAAACTTGTCATATATTATTATTATTATTATATTATTGATTTGGATTACGCAGGTCTGCTGCGACGGGGGTATTTTTTATTGACTTTTCATCTGCTTTCGACACAATAGACAGAAATACTCTTATTTATAAGCTCTCTTGCATTGGATTATCAACGAAAATGTTAAAAGTATTAAAAGATTATTGTACCTCAACTTCGGCTTCAGTCTGGGTTCCCGGAGGGGTAACAAGTAGTTTTTATACAACTGTGGGCTTAAGGCAAGGCTGTCTGTTAAGTCCTGCACACTTTTCATTATATGTGAATGATTTTCCAGCAATATTAGAAGGAGGGTGTAATTTTGGAGGGCATAGAGTTAACTGTTTAATGTACGCAGATGACATAGTTATTGTATCCCCAATTGCAGCTGGCCTGCAGCAGGATCAACAGATTAGAAATTTACTGCGAAACCTGGAATTTACATTTAAATCTAAATAAATCTAAAATTATGGTTTTTAGTAACGGGGGAAAATTGGCAAAACAATAAGTGGTGGTATAAGAGACAACCTATCGAAGTAGTAAGTAGTTAAAAGTATTTGGGGATAGAATTTTCTTCAACCCTGTCTTGGAGCCCACATTTTAAGAGTGAAAGTTGTGTCTCAAAATTGGCAATAAATTCAGTTTGGAAGAACTTTATTCAAAATAAAAATATTCCGCTTAGTGCAAAACTAGTTTGTTATAATACAATCGTCAAAGCTATATTATGTTACGGTGCTCAAGTTTGGGGTGTTTTTAAGAATAGTATAGTTGAAAATGCTCAAAATTGTTTCTTAAAAAAACTATTTCGTTTGCCAAAAAACACGCCAAATTATGTGTTATATCTAGAGACGGGGTTTGACCAAATTTATTTTTATACTTTATCGTTGCATATTAAGTACGTTATAAAAACATTTAAACTCCCAGAAAATCGCCTACCGCACATATTTTAGCAAAACAAATTATCTCAAAACAAATTTACCGGTGTAATAAATGAAAATCAATCGGTTCCAAACGGGGTTTAACAGTGGAGTTTAATTTAAATAATTTGGATGTGCTGCAAAATGAGCTGCTAGGTAATATGGAAGCAGAGCGGGCCGCGTGGACGGACGAGTGCAAGAGGAGGGCGATCACGTCAGTGTATCACACACAATACTTGTCTCTTGACCTTGAGCTCGGCCAACGAACATTCCTCACTGATGAGTTAGATATTAGAACAATTTCCTGGATTATAAAAGCTCGAGCTGAACTTATCTATTTGAATTATCAACCTTGGGTACAGAACAAAAATTATCTATGTTCTCTATGTAATATGGGACGAAATGAGTCCGTATATCATTTTGTAGCCGAATGTCCGATTTTGAAATAGATCAGAAAATATTGGTTAAAAAATATATTTTGAATAAAGATGAATTTTTTAATTGTTTAAATGGTAGGGATTGGCGCAATTTGGGAAATTATTTAAAATATGCCTGGAACAAAAGGTGGGATTTAATACCAGACTACAATATAACCATTAACTTATCCATGTTTCGCTTCATTGATTGTTGTTTAACTTAGTCTTTTTATTTTTTATTTGAATGTATAATTTTATTTCCTTGTAACAAATCCTCTTTGTTTATTAACGAATATTTATTTTTAGAAATAAAATACTATTTGTTTTTTGTTCTCTCTGTATATTTTCTTGCTATAATATTAAAACTGCTGTTAAATGTTTACCAGTGTCAACCAAACAGATGGTCTTTGACCATTGTTTAATGTGCTACATATAATTTGTATTTTTTTCGTCGTCGTCGTCTTCCTTCAAGGATTAGGCGGTCTGCCTGTTCCGACTTCAAAGCCTCTTCACATCCATCTCTTGCGCGGTCTGCCCACACTTCTCCTTCCAGCTGGTTGATACGAAAGAGCCACCCTGGGAATACGAATATCTTCCATCCGCTCAACATGATCTCTCCAGTTCTGCTTGTTGATTTGAATTTTCTGCCATACAGAGAATATGTTGAGTTCCTGCCTTATTTCAACATTCCGAATTCTATCTTCCCTGGTACACCCCTTCACTGCTCTCAAAAAACGCATCTCAGCTGCCTGCAATGTACTCCACTCTCTTTTCTTCGGTATCCAGGTTTCAGAACCATATAGAAGAGCTGGGATGGCCATCACCTTGTAGAATTTTAATTTGGTCTCTTTCCTGGCTTTATTTTTCAGAGTCCTGTTTATTGTCCCACAAATAGTTTGGAATCTATTAACTTTCATTATCAAGTCTTGATCTTCTTCATAGCTAATATCACGACCCAAATATTTGAAATGTGACACTTGTTCTAAGACTTTATTATCCAGAACTATTTTTGTTCTTAGGGGCTCCTTCCCAAGGAATGCCATCACCTTTGTTTTGCTGAGGGAGATCTTCATATTATTCCTCACTTAACTGGTTTAATTGATATAGTGCTCTCTGTAGGTTGTCCTCTGTTTCCTGCAGTATTACCTGATCATCAGCAAACCACAATGAGCTGATCACAACTTTAGATGTTATTTGCATGCCTGGCTGTATTCTTTGATTCCATATTCTGCAAAAATCATCTGCATAGATGTAAAACAATGTTGGGGAGAGTGGGCAACCCTGTCTCAATCCCTTGTTGGTGTGGATTTCGTCTGTCAACTGACCAGAGCAGTTCAAAATTATGGTCGTTCTGGAGTATAAACTCTTTATGACTTCTATCAGGTGGATTGGAAAGCCTCGTCTTATCAGTATGTTAAATAGCAGCTGTCTATCAACTTTGTCAAACGCTTTGACATAATCGACAAATGCAAGATGAGTTTCTAAGTTAAATTCTACTCTTTTTGAAATGATCTGCTTTAATGCAAAAACGTCGTCAATACAGGACATTCCAGCTCTGAAGCCAGCTTGTTCCTCCAATAAAAGTACAACCTGGCTTCAGAGCTTTTTTTTTAAAAAAAAGGCTTCAGAGATTTTTTTTAAACATGTATTTGATTTGGAAATAAATGCACTCTTTGATTGATTGATTGATTGATACTCGTATTAACAAGATAATTATTGTGAATCCCCACTACCTCCCTTTCACTCATCCTCCATCGGGGGGCGCCGCTTTCCCCTAGTTTAAAGTCTTATAAAGACGTACTCGTATTAACAAGATAATTATTGTGAATCCCCACTACCTCCCTTTCACTCATCCTCCATCGGGAGGCGTCGCTTTCCCCTAGTTTAAAGTCTTATAAAGACGTACTCGTATTAACAAGATAATTATTGTGAATCCCCACTACCTCCCTTTCACTCATCCTCCATCGGGGGGGCGTCGCTTTCCCCTAGTTTAAAGTCTTATAAAGACGTACTCGTATTAACAAGATAATTATTGTGAATCTCCACTACCTCCCTTTCACTCATCCTCCATCGGGGGGGCGTCGCTTTCCCCTAGTTTAAAGTCTTATAAAGACGTACTCGTATTACAAGATAATTATTGTGAATCCCCACTATCTCCCTTTCACTCATCCTCCATCGGGGGGGCGTCACTTTCCCCTAGTTTAAAGTCTTATAAAGACGTACTCTTATTAACAAGATAATTATTGTGAATATCCACTACCTCCCTTTCACTCATCCTCCATCGGGGGGGGCGTCGCTTTCCCCTAGTTTAAAGTCTTATAAAGACGTACTCGTATTAACAAGATAATTATTGTGAATCCCCACTACCTCCCTTTCACTCATCCTCCATCGGGGGCGTCGCTTTCCCCTAGTTTAAAGTCTTATAAAGACGTACTCGTATTAACAAGATAATTATTGTGAATCCCCACTACCTCCCTTTCACTCATCCTCCATCGGGGGGCGTCGCTTTCCCCTAGTTTAAAGTCTTATAAAGACGTACTCGTATTAACAAGATAATTATTGTGAATCCCCACTACCTCCCTTTCACTCATCCTCCATCGGGGGGCGTCGCTTTCCCCTAGTTTAAAGTCTTATAAAGACGTACTCGTATTAACAAGATAATTATTGTGAATCCCCACTACCTCCCTTTCACTCATCCTCCATCGGGGGGCGTCGCTTTCCCCTAGTTTAAAGTCTTATAAAGACGTACTCGTATTAACAAGATAATTATTGTGAATCCCCACTACCTCCCTTTCACTCATCCTCCATCGGGGGGCGTCGCTTTCCCCTAGTTTAAAGTCTTATAAAGACGTACTCGTATTAACAAGATAATTATTGTGAATCCCCACTACCTCCCTTTCACTCATCCTCCATCGGGGGGCGTCGCTTTCCCCTAGTTTAAAGTCTTATAAAGACGTACTCGTATTAACAAGATAATTATTGTGAATCCCCACTACCTCCCTTTCACTCATCCTCCATCGGGGGGCGTCGCTTTCCCCTAGTTTAAAGTCTTATAAAGACGTACTCGTATTAACAAGATAATTATTGTGAATCTCCACTACCTCCCTTTCACTCATCCTCCATCGGGGGGCGTCGTTTTCCCCTAGTTTAAAGTCTTATAAAGACGTACTCGTATTACAAGATAATTATTGTGAATCCCCACTATCTCCCTTTCACTCATCCTCCATCGGGGGGCGTCACTTTCCCCTAGTTTAAAGTCATATAAAGACGTACTCGTATTACAAGATAATTATTGTGAATCCCCACTATCTCCCTTTCACTCATCCTCCATCGGGGGGCGTCACTTTCCCCTAGTTTAAAGTCATATAAAGACGTACTCGCATTAACAAGATAATTATTGTGAATCCCCACTATCTCCCTTTCACCCATCCTCCATCGGGGGGGCGTCGCTTTCCCCTAGTTTAAAGTCATATAAAGACGTACTCTTATTAACAAGATAATTATTGTGAATCCCCACTACCTCCCTTTCACTCATACTCCATCGGGGGGCGTCGCTTTCCCCTAGTTTAAAGTCTTATAAAGACGTACTCGTATTAACACGATAATTATTGTGAATCCCCACTACCTTCCTTTTACTCATCCTCCATCGGTGGGCGTCGCTTTCCCCTAGTTTAAAGTCTTAATCTTATAATGACTTATAAAACATTGAATGGAGCGGTCCGCGACATAGACAACTGCGTTGGTGTAAGATTTATGACCATTTATTGTTTTACTACAAGCTGAAATCTGTATTCTGATTAGGAGCCCGTGTTTCCTTCAGCATAATGTATATCTTACCAAAATAGTTATTTTTTATAGTAAATACAAATCCACTTTTTATACATAAAAATGCGTTAACTATTTATAAAATATTATATAATCCATCTATTCTAATTATTATTGATACACTTATTGAACTTTCTTATTCTGAAGTAAGCACTTGCCTTGTGATACCATTTAAAAAAGAAATTCGAAAGAATTAATTATGATGGGAATTTGATATCAGCCAATCATAAACCTTTACTTTCAATTTCATCTTGAATTTACCATTGTATGCGTATGGGGGTTTTCACCAAATTTAACATAACCACATTTTTAATTCCGGTAAAAGTTTAATGAGTGACTATTGAGATACCTCTGTAACAGCTGATTTGAGATAATCTGTTAATTATGTTTTATAAATAATTAAGGACAGAATACCAGACTGTAAATGGTATCAAGTGAAAGTAGAATGTAGACCGACATTGTCGACGAGATACCCAGGCGATGAAGTGATAACCCCGGCACGGCGGTCGTTTCGGTATTGAAAGATAAGCACTTAAGCCAACTGCGGTCAAATATCCCCTTTTGGGAATGTGCAATACGCCGCTGCTTCACATTTCCTGGTTGCAAGCCAACTGCTTCATTTCCTTTCGTCCGTTTATCAAATCACGATAAATATCTTTATCTAAAATAGGCCTTTACAGTATTCTTATTAAAACATCTTCATTCAGATATTGTAATAATATAAGCATTGGAAAAAACTGTCTACCAATACTGTGTGTTACCTTCCTTCTATATAAATCCGAAAGTTCGTACCAATTCCAAAACAAAATTAACTAAGTTTAGTTGTACAAATATAGATACAGCACCATATTTTTTCATTTATTATTTAGCATTTGTTGTAATCAGTAATAAATCATTTAACCTAAATTTAACAAATAGTTTAATTCTAATAAATTTGTTTTTGATTCATATAATCTGTTAAGTTTTGACGAAACTGTGTTTTAATCAGATTATATTACCTTTTGAAATGTCGACCTACCCAGTTAGGTATTTTAAGCTAAGTATAAATTAGAATTATGTCTAAATTAATGAGTGTAAGATGATTGTGGCACAATCCTGTAGTCTTGTTACTGATTAAGGCTTTAATGTTTCTTAGACAGGACCGTTAATTCATAGTTCAACATCCAATGGCATCTACGGGACCTCCGGTTTAACGTGGAAACCAAACCACTATTGCCTCTATCACGAATTAATGTAGCACTCAATACACTACTTCTTCTTCTCTACTTATTATACTTCTCTAATAAGGACGTTAATCCACACTAGAGAATATCACATACACTGACCATCACTTAAAACTAAACACAATTCGTGACCTTCAAGTAGCTGTATTACAGGATACACCGAAGTCCGAGTTGCTGTAATACTATTTTACTATTTATCTATGTTATCCATAGTTTGTTACACAATAGTTGTAATTATTTATTTATTTTGTTAGGTGAGTAAATTAAATAGGTGAGAGGCAACGAAGACGACCTAAAAAATTACGAAAAACTCATCATGCTGTCGTCAAATGAAAATTAAGGAAGGTCAAAAGACTAACTGAAGCACACCTTAAAATAAAGGAACAAAACATAAAACTGAATTCCGTTGCTGAAGACGAGCACATTACAGCTTATTTTAGTGCATTACAATAACAAACAGATACCATTTCAAAGGCTGTTAAAATCCACGCTAAAATAGCTAGGCCTATTTATAACTAAGCTGAATTTGAGCCAATTGTAAAAGCTAAAGCCATTGAATGAATAAATTATGTTTTTGATTCATATAATCTGTTAAGATGACGTACTGTGTTTTAAATCAAATATTAATAAAATTGACAAGTTTATAAAAGTCTGTATAAACATGAGAATTTTGTATTTATAAGATTAACATGAAAAGAGTGATTAGCTGCTGTGAAACACTGTAGTAATTTTACCATAAATTTTTTTCTTAACATTTATACCAATTTCATCAACATCTGTCCATAAATAAAGGAGTTTGCTATTATCCATAAGTTAACATGGGAAAACAGGTTACTTTGTCTATCACGAATTAATTTATACCATAAAATAATTTTTATCTTCTTTTTACCCAACTTATATACTGTCCTAATAAGGAGTTTGCCTATTATCCATAGAGAATATCAACATACACTGCACCATGACTTAAAACTAAACACATGATTCATGTAGATTTTCAATACATGAAGCTAAATATCAAGTTTTATAATATTCTTAATATAAATATTTAATTTTTATCCATAGTTTGTTACACAAAGTTGTGTTTTTATTTTTTTAATATTCGGTAAGTTGGAGATAGAGAAAAATTAAATTAATTGTGACAAGCTGATTCCAATGGTGAAATATAAAAATTAGAAGTTAAAAAACTAACTGAAAAACGCAAAAAAAAATTGGAACAAAACAAACTGATTGAGATATGCTGAAGACGAACTCATGAGCATAAATAACCTCTCTACAAATCTCGATACCATTACATTATCGTGCTAACAACATATAATACATATTACATATATACTATTTAATTTATATATATATAAAATAGCTATTGACTCATAAAGAATTGAATGAATAAACCGTTATATGCACCCTTTCTTAACGGGGAAAAACAAACAAAAGCAATTTGTTTAAATCAGTGATCGTAATCATTCGGTATAAATGCGGCGAAGAAATTTGTTAGTTTGCCGTGTTTGTTATATGGTTCATTGCCGAATAAAACCTATTAGGATTCAAGTGACGGGTTACAGCCAGTGTTTTGTAGCTGACACTGCTCCGAGATAACGTTGATTTGTTGCATTAGTGACGCAGATACTCGTAATATTTAAATATACAGTGGTGGGGCTATGTTTGATAATAAACTACACTACTTGTCGATTCAATCCCATTACAAAGTACTATTGATGGTTAAATAAATACATCATGGAAATTAGTAAAACATTATGAGGGGTAATACAATTAATTATGTTGCAACATATGTTGTCAGTTAAAATCTAATTTGTTGTTGTTTTTATTCTAAATCAAAGCTGCGATGCATAACGATTCAATTGACAAGCCATTTATATTAATGCAATTTACGAAAATATTAAACAATTTTAATGGAAATGAAATGATGATTAAGGATGGAGATGATTAAGGATTATTTTAAATAAATAATTTTTATCACATACTGCTTTTATAAAGTTAAAAATAAAACTAATCTATAAGAGGAATATACAGCACATATACGTATGAGGCACGACACGTATTATGACTTAATTAATTGTATTAGTCGAGTTTAATAGTACAAATATTAAACGAAAATAAAAAGTTTTTTATTTTTTTTAGCGAATTTCCCATAGGGAAGAAGCTATTACCGTAGGTCTCATGGGAAGACTTAAGCCCGGGACCATGTTATTTTTTCGTCTTTAGGTGCCCAGAGTCTAAAAACAATAGTCGTTAAAATTTATATATATATATATATATATATGTATATATGTATATATATATATATATATGTGTGTGTGTGTGTGTGTGTGTGTGTGTGTGTGTGTGTGTGTGTGTGTGTGTGTGTGTGTGTGTGTTAGCACGATAACTCTCGTAAAAATGGTCCGATCGAGACCAAATTTGGTAGAGAGGTGTATTCCTACAACTGCTCGGACGAGTTTGTAAACCAGACATACCGGTCAATGGGAACGGGTAGTTTGGGGTTGTTTTGTACCCCAAAATGGGGTTTTTTGCGTTTTTCACATATAATTTTTAAAAGTTTCTAATTTTATATTTCACCATTGGAATCAGCATAAAAAACTACACAATTAAGTTCCTTAAAGTTTTTCTCTATCTTCAACGGTTACCGAGATATTAAAAAATCTAAACACATTACGTTGTATTGTGGGGCTCCAATGTTAATCTTATGGAGGATAGGGAAAAATTAATATTTCCCATATTAATCAATATTTTTGGATAAAACTTGATATTTAGCTTTATGTGATTGAGATCTATCCATTTATGCTTAAAAATCATAGTATATGTGTTTATCATGGCAGTAAACCTGCATACCCTTTTCCCATACTAACCATATGGGGAATACGCAAACTCCTTTATTTATGGACAGATGTTGATGAAAGTTGGTATAAATGTTAAGATAAAAATTATTCATGGTAGAAATGACTTCTTTCAGTGTTCCTCACAATAGCTCACCTGCACACTCTTTCCTATGTTAATCTTATGGAGAATAGGCAAGTAATTCTCATTTTTTTGGACATATTTTTATAAAACTTGTCATATATTAAATTATTGATTTGGAAATTCGCTGAGTACGCAGGTCTGCTGCGACGGGGGTATTATTTTATAGGTAGAATACATTGATGCCCATTGTTAACAGTTGGTTAACATTTTGTCTATTTTTGAAATATAGACAAAATGTTAAGTATTTTGTATAACATTATGTCTTTTAGTTTTGTTCTATTACAACTGGTATTTATTCCTATTTACTATTAAAAAGCCGTGTGTGTATACATGATATGCGTACATCATAGCCAACGTCCTAGTTTTTACTTAACTATTTCAAAATATTAATGTTTTCACAAGCTGTATAAGTTAATGTAATGTGTATACATATAAGGTTCTTTTATAAAAATCTTTTTTTCGGATCAATAAGGCGTGTTTTTTTATCACAGCTTGCACAAACGTTTTTAGAATAGTATACGTTGTAAAGTTTATAACAAATGACCAGAGTGTTATGAATAAATCGTTTAAAACTGCTTGAACACATCTGGTTGCATTCGTCAGAAATCATAACATATTTATTTCTCGATTAACCCTCCAAGTGCTATGACTATTTAAATTTTGTTATTTTTATGCAAATCTTCATAAAATACCAAGCATACACAAAAAAAACACAAAACATGCCCCCCCCCCTTATAACCACTAACCATAAAAGCAAAATAGGTGTCCACTGCAATCCCAATTAAGCCTACAAATGCCGTCAACTTCCACCCAAGCCGGTCACCGTTTATTTAAGGTGGGCCCTCCACGCCACTATACCACACATTTGCAAGCCAAATTGGGATTGCTCATGGTCGGGATTCGAACCCTCGTCCCTCCGAATGGCTTCAACTGTTGTACTCGTCAGTACAGCACTCTAACCACTACACCAAGGGACCACCGTCTGAGAAAGCACTTATTTGGCTATAAAAACATACTCTAGCGGCAAAGTAACGAACTCAAGCCTCAGAATAGGGAAGTACAGAGTAGTTGCATGTATTAGCTCGCAGATGGCAGCACCGTGACAGTAATTTTTGACTTCTATAGCGCTATTCAATTGCACCTCGCTGACATCTCACAGTGAGATGTTAGCACCTGGAGGGTTAAAGACGTGGTTGTATAAGATTTTAGGAGAACCAGAGCGTACACGGTATCAAATGCAGCTTCGAAGCAAGATCACACTCAAAAGCCGTAAAACAGGAGTTGTAGGATGAATAAGGCGAGTAGATGTAAGATATACGGCGAGCCGTACGCTGCCTGACTACTCAACTCCATTATATCTCTTTAACGAAAACTGTACCATTGTGTCACAAATTTTTGACATCTACAGCTTTGGTAATATGACCTTGACTCATTCACCCTTAGACGGAGTTACATTTTATGAAAATCCACTTTTTATGCACATTTTGATTCTTTGTTACGTTATTATTGTACATAGAGGGCTAATATTTTACATGCACCTTCATTTCATAACCATAAGCATACGTAATAATATTGCAGCTTATTTAACTTTTTGAAAATAAATGTCAGCAATTTCCTGTAATTAGTAAGAAAATGCGGATTCCGGATCAATTTATAACCAGTGTTTTGTTACTTTCAAACGACCTGTTGATTTTAATCTCTTTATGTCTGTGTCAAATAGTTTCTCTGAGTAGAATATTATGCAGATTTCCTATTTTTTAACATGTTATGATTTCAAACCAAAATTTAAATAAATTTGAATTTTTTTGCTATATGTCTATATGAACAAGACGTCCAACAAGAGAACCAATAGAATAGTTTGCAAGAAAACACAAATTTCTATTGAATTATAAACGTCCCTGCTTAAAACCTTAATTATTTGTCCTAATTTTCAATGCATTTGAGTTTCCGTTGTGGTTGGTATTTACGACAATTAGTAATTACGACAAGCCAACAATCAGTACGAGAGCCACTTCTATGCATATTTTAATTCCGTTTTAAGCTATTATAGCATAGAGATCTCTTGTTATAGTTACAGTGGAACCCCTCAGATCCGAACCCTGGAAAACCAAAAACCCGGCAAATCCGAACACGTTCTTGGGAAAACAAAACAAGAAATAGCTAAAAATAAAAATAAATTATTGAATCACAAAAATTTATTCCTAAGGGTTAATACACAAAAATACAATACAAGATTTATAATATACATACATTTTTCACTTAAAGTCTCTTATTTTTAACTGTCAAAGTGAAGGAAATCTTCACGCGGACGCAATTCCAGGCCAGCGTCACATTAACATCACGTCGTTCAGCTGTTAGAGATAAGGACTAATCAGCAGGTAAACGCTCACAGGCGCGATACAAAATATACAGTATATAAATATATAAGCGTATATAAAAAAGTAGTATACAAAAATATTACCTTGTATATAAAATATATACAAGTATCCCAGTAGTGGTGGGGGTAGGGGTAGAGTGATTTTTTTAGCACACGCTCGCCTAGCAGCAATGACAAGTCCTGGGACTTACATCCACCCGCCAAGGTTGAACACTAATTCGCACAGCATGTATAATCCCAATCGCTATGCCTCCCTCAATTACCGCGAATATAGTGACGAAATAAGTGCGTAACATTATTTCCCGGGAAATCCGAACAGGCTTCAGCTCTAATTAGTTCGGATTTGAGAGGTTCCACTGTATATCTTTTTAAAGAGAGGTACTATCGGAAAACTTAGGGTACTAACGAATTATTTGTAACTGAAGCTTATACGTGCTTGAGATTCCGTTGTGGTAGCTAATTACGACAAGCGATTATGCCGACATCTATAAGGAGGTCTAGAGGCATCATTAATAGATGTGGTGGTATCTATACTTCAAACAACTTATAATTACTAAGGCCAGGGATGTGTCTATTTCTCCTATTCTAGGGATGTTGGTTATATTCGTGTACTCTAAGTTAAATGTCAATTAGTATACATATTCTTTCAATTGTGGGTTAGGTATTTTTTGTGATAATTCGATTCATTACGGTACCCAGAATGCCCCGGTCGTGATTTTCTTTTAATTTAACTCAGGCTTGCATTGCAGTTTGTTTTGTCTTCATTTTTACAATGACGTTTTATTGTGAGGCTGCGAGTTCCTTTCATCAGGGACCCACGTTTCTCCGCGTTCAGCAGGCCAAATCCACTGCTGTTCTTGCGTAGAAATTTGTTGTTAAGGGATTTTTCGTCTCCTGCAATTGACAAAATCTTGCTGATTGACGATAGCTTTTATATTGAGTCCCTTCAAATGATAAAAGGCCATCGATGTTTGTTTCCCGAGGATCTTTATACAGAAATTAATGTCAATAATCGCACTCAAATTATTGACGATGTAATATGGTTGCACAATGGGCTGTATCACGTCACAGCAAATGACATTGACAGCGTTGTGAACGATTTAAGTCTGGTGCTAGGGAACATTTTGACCTCCGATAGAATAAATGGTAGCTTTCTCTTAACCGGCCAACTCTATACTGCTGCGTTGTGGTGGTTCCAAGCGAAATTCTTATTGTTCGATTCGCACGCTGTCAATGAGCTGTGACTGCGAGACGCCAATAAAATAAATAACAAAGCACGTATTTTTTACGAATCTATTTCTTTTTCTGGCGTCTCCGCTGTAGGTGAATGCAGCTACGGATGGAGGTGTGGGTCAGTTCTGTATTACAGAAATAAAATCCTCCAACTCTTCCAAAAACTAGTGATTACGACAAGCGATTATACCGACTAGTAGAACGGTGGTGGGGGGCGGAGCCCCCAGTGAGCGAAGCGAGTAGAAGTAAGTTATACGGCGAGCGTACGCTGCCTGGCTGTTCAACCTCCACAACCCGCTGGGTCTGTAAACCGACTGCTGATTATTATTTAGACAGATTGAAATGAACGATTGTTCGGATCAAGTAAAGCATAAAACAGATATTTAGCTAAATATGAACATTTACGTAAGACGCTCATCTTACTGGTTCAGATATAAAGGAGGATAGTAAATCACGATTCGATCCAATAACCGACGATAAACCGACAACAATACACATGTAAATATTCTTGTCATTTCGTAGGTTTAGGTCAACTCTACTGCAAAGTTCTTAGCTTTCTGCTGAATCAAATATAGGGTTTACTTAAAAATGACTTTTAAATCTACAAACCTAACAAAGCAATTTGGTTAAAATAGACACTAATATATAGTAAGCGACACTCTTTTAAAGAATGTTTAGTGTAAAACTATAATCTCAGTTTTGTTTTCTATATGAAGCATAAATTAACGGGCACTTTGAAGAAAGTTCTAATTTGGTTGATATAAAAGATTAATGAAAAGTCAGGTTAATGTGTTTATTATTTATAGTTATAAATGATAAATCCATTAACCTAGAGTGTCATTGTAAAATGCAGATTCGGCTGAAGTGATCTAGATTTGAATAAAAGTCATAACCTAATATATCACCACTAAGTGTATTGACAGAGCACTTTTCAACCTCAATTCATTTAAACTCCAATCTTGTCGACAGCCACAATGATTGCATTTAATATTTTATTTTATTCATGGGTGTTGGTAACGTTTTATTTTAAAACATAGTGATATTTGTTTTGCAAACCAAACAAATTTTATAGAAATTTAAAATAAACGTAGTCTAGGAAGTTTGAATTTAAGTAAATTTATTAGTAAATCTTAAATATGCAGGGGCAGTGGATCTTAATCCAACTTTTGAAAGTCCGTGAAACAAAGCAGGGACGAAATATAGGACAACAAGGATCCAAGATGCCAAGGCGTTCTGCCACCTGACATGTGCAGCTAATTACCTGTCGCTACGGTGACGGTTGAGAGTCATGCAGGAGGACTACACACATAGCTCCCAGAACAGACAATAAGGATCCAAGATGCCGAGGAGTTCTGCCACCTGGCATGTGCAGCTAAATACCTGTCGCTACGGTGACGGTTGAGAGTCATGCAGGAGGACTACACACATAGCTCCCAGAACAGACAATAAGGATCCAAGATGCCGAGGAGTTCTGCCACCTGACATGTGCAGCTAATTACCTGTCGCTACGGTGACGGTTGAGAGTCATGCAGGAGGACTACACACATAGCTCCCAGAACAGACAATAAGGATCCAAGATGCCAAGCAGTTCTGCCACCTGGCATGTGCAGCTAATTACCTGTCGCTACGGTGACGGTTGAGAGTCATGCAGGAGGACTACACACATAGCTCCCAGAACAGACAATAAGGATCCAAGATGCCAAGGAGTTCTGCCACCTGGCATGTGCAGCTAATTACCTGTCGCTACGGTGACGGTTGAGAGTCATGCAGGAGGACTACACACATAGCTCCCAGAACAGACAATAAGGATCCAAGATGCCGAGGAGCTCTGCCACCTGGCATGTGCAGCTAATTACCTGTCGCTACGGTGACGGTTGAGAGTCATGCAGGAGGACTACACACATAGCTCCCAGAACAGACAATAAGGATCCAAGATGCCGAGGAGCTCTGCCACCTGGCATGTGCAGCTAATTACCTGTCGCTACGGTGACGGTTGAGAGTCATGCAGGAGGACTACACACATAGCTCCCAGAACAGACAATAAGGATCCAAGATGCCGAGGAGCTCTGCCACCTGGCATGTGCAGCTAATTACCTGTCGCTACGGTGACGGTTGAGAGTCATGCAGGAGGACTACACACATAGCTCCCAGAACAGACAATAAGGATCCAAGATGCCAAGGAGTTCTGCCACCTGGCATGTGCAGCTAATTACCTGTCGCTACGGTGACGGTTGAGAGTCATGCAGGAGGACTACACACATAGCTCCCAGAACAGACAATAAGGATCCAAGATGCCGAGGAGCTCTGCCACCTGGCATGTGCAGCTAATTACCTGTCGCTACGGTGACGGTTGAGAGTCATGCAGGAGGACTACACACATAGCTCCCAGAACAGACAATAAGGATCCAAGATGCCGAGGAGTTCTGCCACCTGGCATGTGCAGCTAATTACCTGTCGCTACGGTGACGGTTGAGAGTCATGCAGGAGGACTACACACATAGCTCCCAGAACAGACAATAAGGATCCAAGATGCCAAGCAGTTCTGCCACCTGGCATGTGCAGCTAATTACCTGTCGCTACGGTGACGGTTGAGAGTCATGCAGGAGGACTACACACATAGCTCCCAGAACAGACAATAAGGATCCAAGATGCCAAGCAGTTCTGCCACCTGGCATGTGCAGCTAATTACCTGTCGCTACGGTGACGGTTGAGAGTCATGCGGGAGGACTACACATATAGCTCCGAAAAGAGATAATAAGGGTCCACGATGTCAAGGAAGTCTGTCTCCTACATATCAGATTACTTGACGCTACAGTGATAGCTGATGTTTAAATTATTGGAATCTAACTCATCCACTCTCCTGGTAAACCTAAATTACACAGGTTACCAATGAAGAACTTAGAAAGATTTAATGCAATTCATACTTTTCAATCATAACTTCTTAATCAAGGAAGATATGTCCCATTTTAAACTCTTAACTTCATTTTTTATGTTAAAAGCTATCAAACTTTGGTTCAGTTTCTTATTTTTGCAGTAATTATATTATATCTATACTTACAGATGTATTTAAATTATTTATCCCCAAAATGTTTAATATGGTGGCTAATTTAATGTGAACGTCATAAATCTCTTGATGTATTTTTTTCATTCTTTTTTAGGCTAGTGTATTTATTTAATTACAATGTAGCCTCACAGTACACTATTTTGTTGACTTTTCTCATCTAAATTTTGTAGACATCCAGGGGATTGAACCAGTCACCTCTTGCACTGAACTTTAAAATGTTAACCGTTAGGCTAGCAGATCTAAGGCGCCTCTAAAATTTTTCTATTTGGGTGGGAAAGAGGGGTTTCGGAGGGTTTCCCCCAAGAAGAGCCTTAACCTTCCACACATATTGGTTTTAAATTGAACCGCAAAACTGTTAGTTTTAATGTCATTTTCTCTCATTCAAGACTATGTATCTAAGAATATGAAAAGAATGTTAATCTATGGAACATTTAGTTTTTCCTGAAAATGGAGAACTTATCTAAAATGGAAACCTTTCAAACTTACATACATATTTTCTTTTGGTGGACAGTAACCTTTTTATTATTATGTATCGTTGAAATAATTGTAATAGGGGACATACAAGCAAACAATTCATAAGACTTACAAATAAAGTTTTTATTATATACAATTTTTATTATTTGTTATTAAATGTTAAAAAGTGCATTGACAATCTTATCGCATTACATTTAGCATAAATTACTTACAGTTAAAAACTTGGTATGCAGCGTAAGGTCACATTACACAACTAAATCAAATTAAAAAAGCTTGGTGTTAGGGGGTGGGGGTGCCCCCCATTAATTTCTAACAATCACTTCAATTTTGTTTCTCTTGTTATTTTCAGAAATTCGATAGTTATTAATTAGATAAACGTAAAAAAATATGATGGATACCTATATTAAAAATTACCGTTTAAATTGAATTATGAGAGAAATTATGTGTCACTCTACTTATACTTTTATTTTAATATGCAATTAAATAAACCAATGAATCTTTTATTAAAAACTATATGGTAATAAGTTAATAATTAAGAATTTGTGCCTTTTTGAGCACCAAGGACAGTACCAGTATGACGCAGTAGATTGTACAAGTACTCTTTCAATAGATATTTCTTCCAAATTTTATAGTTTTGTCCCATCATTATTGATCTAAAATAACTCTAATAAGTCCCATTGACGAAAAAATTCTCTCCCTTTTCGTTTCAGGTTTCCTCAACTTCACGATAAATCTGTCCATATCGGAAACAAAGAAACAATTACTTAAGTCACATTATCAAAGCAGCATATATTATACTGCAAAGTTACAATGTTCAGTTATAGTGATTGTTTTATAACAAATATCATCACATAAAACACATCTGTACAAACCAAAGTATAAAGACATCATATCATTATAGATATCAAAGATATTAAGATATTAGACATTATGACGTTTCATTTGGTTTAACAGTAAGTTCAAAGTAAGAGCCCAAAGTAACACTAATTTGATTAGATTGGTATTTCATAAACAATGATATTATATTGTTCTTATATTGCGTTACTTATATAATATGATATTGTTATTGATTAAGTAACTTGGATAGCATATATTTGAAGGAATAAATTAATCTCAAAAATATATATTCCATAACACATATTAGGCATATTTTTCGTGAAACTAATAAAATACCCCGTCACAGCAAACCTGCGTGCTCAGAAAATTTCTAAATAAATAATAAAATAATAATAATAATATTAAATGAGAAGTTTTATCAATATCTGTCGATAGATATGAGAATTATTTGTCCATTCCAAATAAGATTAACATAGGAAAGTGTATGCAGCCTTGCTGCTGTGGGGAACACTGAAAGAAGGTATTTCTAGCATAAAACAATTATTTTTACCATCTATACCAAGTTTCATCGGCATCTGTCCATGAGTAAAGTTTCTTCCAAAAATATAGATTGATAAGTGAATTATTAATTTTTCCTTATCCTCATTTTCTAAGATTAACATTGGAGCCCCATAATACAACGTACTGTGTTTAGATATCGGTAACCATTGGAAAAAGAGAAAAACTTTATAGAATTAAATTGTGTTTTTTTAGGCTGATTCTTATAATGGGAGATAAAATATTTTTAATACATATGAAAACGCAAAAACCCCAATTGTTGAGTACAAAATCCCCCCAAACTACCTGTTTTCATGTACCGATATGTCTAGATATTGAACTCGTCCGAGCTATTGTAGGAATCCACGTTTACTAAACTTGGTCTCGATAGGACCATTTTTAAGAGAGTTATCGTATTAATAGGCACACACACTCACACACACACACACACACACACACACACACACACACACACACACACACACACACACACACACACACACACAAACACACACACACACATATATATGTATATATATATATATATAGGTATGTGTGTGTGTGTGTGTGTGTGTGTGTATCTAATTTTTAATGAAACATTTGTTTGGTCTCTAGGGACCTCAAAAAGAAAAAAAAACATGGTCTTTGGATTAAGTCCTACCATGAGACCCACGGTAATAGCTTCTTCCTAATGAGAAATTCGCTAAAATATGGAGTGTATACAATTTTACTTCGATAACAAAGGGAAAATAAATATTTCCTGACACTGAGTTTAAGAAAGTCTTCATAATTATGTTGTTTTCCAGATCACTTTAGTGGAATAAAATAATAGATTAAATACAGCAAGAAGGTGTTTAACCTATTACTTTATTAAGAGAGTTGCTTTACAACGACAGATAGAAACACTGTTAAAAAAATTAAAAACTTTGATTTCTTTTGATTATTAATATAAACTATAAAACAATGAAATATATGGATTTACAGATTATTATTAGTATATCTGTGGTCAAACTTGTAATTTTTAAGAAACTATGATGATTTTGAGATAAAATTATGAACTATTTGGCTCAAGCTTTCGCCTTCAATGATTTACTCACGCCGTCGCTTGACGCACAAACAGTGCAGCATACGGCTACCAATTGCAATTAGAATAAAGTTGCTACGATTACTGTGAATTGCTGACTCTGCTGACGACGGTGCTGATTGGACGAAGGAACAAGAGTAGATCCCTTGTGTTCCAATCCGCCCTGACCCCTGCAGTCAAGCAGCGTTCTCTACGTATCCTCCCAACCGAATTCTGATTTATCGATAAGGGTTCGTGATTGTTTTAGTAATATTAAAACAACTCTAAAAGTATTTAAAATGCAATGCAAGAACGATATTGAAGGTAAACATGAGATTTCATTTCACAAGTGTAATATTATATACTCACTCACAGTAAAAGTATAAATAAACAAATCATTATTTAGAAATATTTAGTTCAAATTCTTTATGGTACTTAGAATTAAAGATGTGATTTTCAATTGTTTTAAATATATTATCTATTTCAAGTTTTATTTATAGATCAAAATGGCAAATTAACTAATTAAATGATTAATTTACTGACAAAATTCCATAATATACAAATCAAAATATTAACTATATGTGGACTTCACCTGGAGACTAATCTACGTTGGAGAGAGTTAGATAAAACGAGATAGAAGGGTAATATGGGATAAGTTTACTTTTGGCAGCAGTGTTGATGTTAGAGTGCGAGATAAGCATAGAATCTAGAATGTCTAGATGTTAACAAAGCCTCTGGCTGGGGTTTTGACGGTGGGTTTCAAAGTTTCCGTTTAAGTTAATTTTGCATTTTTTTATCTGTGAGATTTCTTCACAAGATAAGATGCGTTTTTGCTAATTACATGTATGTATTTATAATTAATTAAAAAGAAATTTCGTAAGATTACTGTAACCTCAACTTATACATCACGGAAACCGTAGCGCCTTGTTTATAACCGTAGCGCCTTGTTTATAACCGTAGCGCCTTGTTTATAACCGTAGCGCCTTGTTTATAACCGTAGCGCCTTGTTTATAACCGTAGCGCCTTGTTTATAACCGTAGCGCCTTGTTTATAACCGTAGCGCCTTGTTTATAACCGTAGCGCCTTGTTTATAACCGTAGCGCCTTGTTTATAACCGTAGCGCCTTGTTTATTTAAAAAAAAGTATTCTAGTCGGGTATAACTGGATACTTTATAGTTTGACAAAACGGGGTATATTTTCTTTGTATCCCGTTATGCCTGACCATTTTGTATGATACTTGGAATTATCTGTAAAAATTCTCGAAAAAAATAATTAAATAAAAATAAAAGCCGGCGAGAGGTGGACTCAGAGTTTTGGGTGAAAATCTTGGTCATACGATTGTTACGCAAAGACTGAAATAGAAATTTTACTCTTCTTTTTTGTTACTTTTGCCAAATTGCTAATGGAAAAAACATGACACAACCAATAACCAAGACATGCATAAGACATTACAAATGTTCATTTGCAGTTCAGCTTTGATAATTGATTAGTTTCAGTCTATTATAAGATTGAAACGAGTTAAAGGCACCCGTTTATTTTTTATGTTTAAACTTTTATAACTGAAAGTCCTATTCCGTTCTCCCCAACCAAGGCAGGGGAAAATTATAGGGTTTAAAATGTATATACAAACATGTACAACTCGGCGTGAATAAAAAGTGTTTTGTACTAGATTTTAATAAATAAAATATTGTGTGAGTTAATTTACCATTTTTTGACTTGTTTTAATTGTCCTTTTAAAAATATTTCAAAATAATATGGTATCCTGTTTTGCCCAAATTTCTTATAAAAATCTTAAAGCACAAGTTTGATATTGATGTATTCGATAAATACCTCACACAGTAGTTTGATCCGCTCAATATTGATAAGGGCCTAGAAAGGTGTGATTCAATTCATATTATTATTGCAACAAAAAGAGTGTGTACAGTAGTTATGATATTTTAATACAAATTTGGATTGTAAAATGTCCGTTAACTAAATAATTAACTAATTAACATCATTGTTAACGTATCTGATTATTTTTCATGTAATATTACTCATAAACTGAAAAAAGCTCTCATCCAATATACCAGCCGCCTGGGGTCGGAAGTGAACTCAAACTTTACTTCATCTTATATTATATTCACCAATGTATGTGCAATATCAAGATTGAATTACACTTCGTCAGTTCATTGTAGGTTATATTTTTGTTTTGACATGGATATGTCTTAGCTCTGGAGGGGGGTTGGCGATTTTTAAGATGGAAGATATGTAACAGGTTTCCATAGAAACCACCAGAGCTATTGTTTTGATTTTTAAAAGGAAATAATAAGAACAGCTGTTTAGATGAAGTAAATACATTAGCTTCAGACATATCCATGATCCAACCTATTTCTCACAGAAAATTAAATACAAATATTTTTAACAGCATGCTCCTCTCAGTTTTGTCAAAATAGTTAATAGCTGAAGTTGTAGAAACTCATAGTTTAAAACTAGGACAGGATGTGAGGTTTCAGTGGGCTGAAGGCCCACTGCGGCTATTATAGGACTATGTCCTCTTCAGCCAATTTAAAACTATGCTGTAATGTGTTTATGGTTGCTAAACACCATACTATATCATATCTATATCACTTGTTGAGGATATTTTAATAATTTATAAAATATAGGGAAATGAAAGTAGACTATAGTGAATGTTACATAAGTAACCTACTTTAGTAAATTTTAATTATCTTAGTTAACTTTTATATAAAATAATTCGTAAAAAATTAATGTTTTACAATACGTAAAAGTATAGTAAGTACATTTTTGTGATTAACACTGAGAAAACTATTAATAATTATACTTGATTGCATGTTGTGTACTGTAGTGACTGTAATAATCAAATATACTTCAAGTTCAAGGCTCTGAATATGATCGTAGTTAAAACCAAATTAAAACTGTTAAAATTTATAAAATAGTTCTCATAAAGAGATATTTAAAAACTACTTTTAAGACATTTGTTAGGATGTTACTGTAATTCAAATACGAATTTTTATTTCATTTAGAGTAAGGAAAATGCTGACAAAACGAATAAAAACCCCAATCACTGATTAAACTCAGAGAGACAAATCCCTGGATGTTTAATTGCCAAATGCATCTTCTGCATCGGATATTTCTCTGGATAGATACTTCGATGTTCCAAAAAGGATGCAGTAAAAGTTTTAAGACTGAAACTTTATTGGAAACTAAGGAATAAAACTCTTTTATTTCTATATTCTGTTATCTTTCAGGTTACAATCATTAACGGATAAAACTACTAGTTTTTGGTTTCTGTAACTAAGTGGTTACAGAAACCTATTTCATACAATTGATAATTGTATGAAATATGAAACTATTTCATACAAACTGTTAACTGACTAGTAACTTACTGTTACACTGACACTTACGGACTGTTTATTTGCCGAATAAGAATATTGTGTAAAATTTTGAAGCTGCTTGATATAGTTTGTGTATGGTTAGGAAAATCATGTTTTCGTACATGGTTTAATAGAGAAAATACCTAGTTTGATGTACATAATTCAATGTTAATATACATCGGTACAATATGTGATGTAGATATGGTACCATGGTGTATTAATTTAATTATTAAGAACACTAATGTGTGTGGTAAGCATGTATTCGTATCATTACACTTTTCTCAAAATGCAAACTTGATTTGTATTGCTTTAGTTAATATTTCGTAACCAGAAATGTTGCACGTAACGTTAACATAACTTATATAATTTAACAATATAAAAGCACTAATGAACACTAACAACATTAAAACCAGTAAATGGGAAACTATCAGCTATACAGATGGTTGGCCTGTGACTGTAGTAAGAAAAACATGGCGTTACAGTAGTATCCGGTGACGAGAACCAGATATTTCACGATGTTCACACAATATTCTATGCAGCCCTATACGATTAAACACGATTATAGCCGGGTCCGAATGATAGTTTTGTGGTGTGGAAACTAGGACCTGGTACCACAGTGATTTCCGGTGACGAGAACCAGATGACTCACGGTGTTCGCACCACATTCCCAGCAGCCCTATACGAGTAAACATGATTATAAATATGAATGGTTTGGATGATAGGTTTGCGGTGTGGAAAATAAACCCCGGCACCACAGTGGTATCCGGTAAGGAGGACTAGATGACTCACGGTTTTCGCACTACATTCTGAGCAGCCTTATACGAGTACACACGATATAAGCGGGTCTGTATGATAGGATTGTGGTTTGGCAAATATACCTCGGCCAAACAATGATATCCGGTGATTAAACCCATAACATTTGTACTGCACCGTAAGTGGACCTATATAGATTACAATCAGGCACAGACAATGATGATAAGGTAAAGGTAAATAGATTCTTACCGCCATTTTAACGTGTATCCTATGTGATTGTATAACCGAATACTGTTTAGTATTCGGTTAAATCGTGATTAGGTTGGATGATTTTAAATAAAATATAAAAAGATTATGTGCTGGTTTTAAGTTTTCAGGTATACCTCAATTTGCAAACCGATATAACTGTGATGGAAAACAACTAAATAAAAAAACTTAGAAAGAGTGTGAGCGAGCTAAAACTAACTTTGAAAAAACCCCATGCTGAAGTTACCATGCTCAGATGAAACGGTGGGTTTGCTTTCCAAAAACAATTCGGTATTTGCTCAAATTTATAATGTTTGGGAAGTATATTAAAGAATAAAATACTGTTATACAATAGGGTCTATGTGCCTTTATTATAAAACTCCCAAAATGAGTGCTCTAAGGTTTTTTTAAGTAAAAACATAATTTTCTTACACTTTTAGCGAATCTCCCATATGGAAGAAGCTATTACCGAAGGTCTCATGGCAAGACTTAAGCCTGGGACCATGTTATTTATTTGTCTTTAGGTGCCCAGAGGCCAGAAACAATAGTCGTTATTATATATATATATATATATATATATATATATGTGTGTGTGTGTGTGTGTGTGTGTGTGTGTGTGTGTGTGTGTGTGTGTGTCTGTGAACACAATAACTCTCGTAAAAATTGTCTGATCGAGACCAAAATTGGTAGAGACATGTATTGCTACATTTGCTCAGACGATTTCGTAGTTCAGAAATATCGGTCAATGGGAACGGGTAGTTTAGGGGGGTTTTGTTACGGAAAAACTTTTAATATGTTTTTTTTTAATTTCAATGTTATCTTTCACTATTATAATCAGCTTAAAACTACAAAACTACTTAGCTCCACAATTTTTTCCTCTTTCTCCAACGGTTACCGCGATATTAAAAAATCTAAACACAGTACGTTGAATTTTGAGGTTCCAATGTTAATCTTATTGGGGATAAATTAAAATTGATATTTCGCTTTTCAATCGATATTTTCGGGTTACACTTGGTATTTACCTTCATGCGGTTGAGATGTATCCATTTATGCTTAAAAATTATGGTTTATATGTTTATCATGGCAGCTAACCTGCATACTCTTTCCCCATGTTAATCATATAAAGAATAGGCAAACTCCTTTATTTATGGAAAAATTTATGAAACTTAGTATTAATGGTCAAAATAAAAACTGTTTGTGCTATAAATGCCTACCTTGCATAATCTTTCCCATGTTAATTAATCTTAAGGAGAATAAAAAATAGCTAAACTCTCATATTTATCGACGTATATTGATAAAACTTGTCATATATAGTTATTTTTATTATTAAATTATTGTTTTAAAAGTTTGCTGAGTACGCAGATATGCTGTGACGGGGGTATTTAAAGTATGATATTATCAAATTGTGACGTTGGTTTAGGCTAAAGCAGAACCTTTCAGTCTCATTCAGAAATACTTTGATAAGACCAACTAAGAACTACATATGTCTTGGCGTTAAATATAATAATATTCCCAGCGAATACAATCAAAATTAATGCAGTTTTATTCAAAGATATAAATTCCAAAGTGAAATTATATACACAAAATAAACAAGTTCGTAACAATAGTCATATAATTTGCCAATAGAAAATTACAATATAAAATTAATTGTCTTTTATTCCACAGTTTTTAATTTGGGTGTAATAGAATCAAATTCAAAATATAATTAATTTAAGTTTTAAAAGACAACCTACCGGAAACTATTTATTTTGCTATTAGAGTCTTCATATTGAAAACGACGCCCAATACATCTCAATGACCGCTGACAATTCAATTGTGCCGGGTCACAATCATCAATCTTGCAAGACCTGTTGAGTCGTTGTTAATATGTTATCACTTGACGGTTAACAGTTTTTGGTCAATACCTCTTTGACTAACTGCTCTGGTTCTGTTTCGTTCTAAATATTAATGTTATTTGTTTCATTTAATAAGTTCTACATTTTATCTCAAATATCAACACCAACACTCAATGTGTGTCACATTCCTTTGAAAAAGAATCGAATATTAGGAAGAAAATTTTTTCAATGCCGTAATAATTTTTCAAATAAGGTTATTGACGATCTTTTCAAACTAAATTTTATTCAAAGTTTAGTGCCTGTACTTTACTACTTTATTAATAGCTACCATAATTTTCTATAGAAATTTGAAATTTTATGCCAAGCGAATCAGTTCATTAAGAAATACTTTAAGTCCAGGATCGTAACTTTCAAAAAGCAAGTAGGGAAAGTTTATTCTTACAATGTTTCTTCAAAATATTAATGAGTTTAAAAGTAGAAGTTGCGCGACGCTGCACAATCTTCTTATACAACTTGACATCATTACCTAAACCAACGGTGAAATATTTTCAACACCTTCCATCTACCACATTTGTAAGATACGAGTCTATTGGGGGGATCCCCTTTAAATATTGAATATATTAAAAATATTATGCGTGAATTTTATTACGTGATGTGACCTAACACAGTGTATAGGTTTCATAAAAAAACGGTTGAACAATTAAGAAGATATTGTTTTTAGAACTCTCCATTGGAGCATTCAGACAACAGTAAAACACAGTACGTTCAACGCAAAGATTAAACTTTAACTTGATTTTTTATCGTTAGCTGTAGACTAATAATAATTCAAGATAATAATTTTTTATAGTTTTGCCAAAGTATAAATTATTTTATATTTCAGTAGCTTAGAGTTTGTTGCTGTAATTTGTACAAACATCTGGGTGGTATTATATTATTTGAAACCCAAATTACTATAAACCGTGACATTTTATTTAAAATTGCTACAGTTTTCTTTATTTGAATATTTAATGTTTTAAAGGAGCTCGAACTCACAAAAACCCCTTAGACCCCTTAAAAACGTTATCTTTTGAAAATCAAAAAGTTCTAAAAAAGGATCGCATTTAGCATTCTTGTACACCCTTGTACCAAATTTCCAAAGTTGGATCGGTGTGGTCCACCGAAAAACCACTATTTTCGAGTCTTTGAGCGTGAAATGGAATTTAAACCCTCAACTCAGATCAAAATTTGTAGTTAAAAATAATACTTAGAAAGTAAATACTGTATAGTATTTAGTCGTTTCTGGTACTATTATAAATTGCTAAGTAGAAAAATTCAATATTCGCCTCCTCAAAGCAGGTTAAATGTATAATAAATTTCAATAAAGTTTAGGAAATAATGGAAAACAACGTATTCAACAACTTACTACAGCTAGCTAAATAATAAGCCGTCGCCACATCCTCTCTTCTTCATGGAATCTTATGACAGGGACAGTGGCGTCATCCTGTAATCCAGCTACTTGGAGGTCACGAATTGTGGATAGTTGTGAGAGATGGTCGGTGGGTGTGGTGTTCTCTTGTGTGGATTAACGTCCACACTATTGAATACTACGTTGATCCACAAAGACCATCCCCATAATTAGACCAATTCTTAATTCAAAGCCTTGGTTTGGATTCCACGTTTAACTGTAGGTCCCTTAGTTGCCATCGGCTGTTGTATTAATTAATTCCTGTCAAAGGAACATGTCAGCCTTAGTCAGTAACAAGACTACAGGATCGCGCCACAATCATCTTACACTCAATCCTCATTCATACTTGGCTTAAAATACCTACCTTGTGGTATGGTCGCCATTTCAATAATCTATTTATCCTCCGTTTTCATTGTAGAAGCAATCGTTTATAAGATTCAAGAAAACTCTGTTTCATCTTAGGGAGTTTCCTTCAACATGAACGTGTTTTATAGTCAAGTGTGTAGATATTTGTTCAAGTAATTGTCTACGTTTATTATATTTTTTTAAAGTTGGAAGTTGGACAAGGTTAGCCCAGAAAAGAATAACGATTGTGAGCTTAGGCCCAAAAGACAGAAGAAACTCATCGCTTTGGAAGGAGGAAAGACTGCGAGTTTGACTGTCAATCTTGCAGTTTGGCTTGGATACCTCGTGGTTGCCAGCCTCCCCTAGTAGCAACTGTCAGTAATTAGTGGGTTACGGTACTGTTACCATCACCATCACTGTTACCATCACCATCACTGTTACCATCACCATCACTGTTACCATCACCGTGTAATTTTCGAGACATTGGTTTGATTTTTAGATTTAGCTCATTAGCTCAAGAGTCGACCACAAACACATGCACCTGCACCTGAATATATTTTCTAAATTATTGAAATCCCGTTTGTATCAACGTCCATATAAATCTCATTAGTATTATCTCTAGCTGACAGATAAAAGCTATCTAGTTCAAACATAACTGACGGACTAAAATTATTAATAGAAGAAGAGTGTATAAAGTAGGATCCCTTCTGATTCTATTAGGAACGGCGTTTGTTAGGACACATATGACTGCTTCGTCCGACCGCTTGCAGCTATGATAACTTGACTTCCTTGCAGGATAGCTCAACTATTTTTCCACTTTGTGTGTTTTACCACACATGGAAGACTTGTAAGTCTGCAACATTTTACTGTCATTTTAACAGTAATTTCAATTATTTCAATTCTTCGTAAGTGTATCCTGCTGTTCTCATAAGACAAACTATTATTATGTTTCTAAACATTAGGTATTTCTGAATTTGCAATGTTGTTGGCATATTTCTATTTAACAAACCAGAAGCTAAGTTACAGCTATCACACAACTATTCACATTTATCAGCCAAGTTTAACGCTATAAAGAAGCAAGAATATTTATTTAAGCAATTTAGAACAATGTAAAATAGAACATGACTATATGTGACTTTTCACTGAATATTAAGCTCTCACAATCCCATAGAACCATTAAAGAAAATCTTTACTTTTTTCTCTTAGTTGTATGACAAAGATTTAGCCTTTTCCTAAAATAGGGTATCGTTAGGAAAGATATGATTCCTAAAAAAAGGATATCATCACAAATTGTCGAAGGATTCAAATGAAATACGTTTGTCATGTCATATAGTAGTAATAGCTACAATGTCATTTAATATTAGGTTTTGTGGTGCAGTTTATTTGTATTTGAAAAAATATAAGACTTTTATAAAGTGCGACAGAAAAGCCATATCCAAATTGTTTCATCATCGTATTGGACGGTAATTTTTGAAACTAATAAAAAATCTATCTAATGGAAATCTACTAACTGGACTTTCAATTTGTTCAACCATAAAACTAAAGAGTCAGTTTGACCAAGTGTACCAGTTCATCGAAAGCTTTATTGATCCTTTAACATTCAGATTGAAGCCCGCCGCCCACTCTCGTTCACGCTCCTTGAACCCATTTTAGCCTTAATGACCTTCATTTCTCCTTAACATTTCTGAAATATGATGCCTAAAAAGGTACTTTTAAGGTCATATGGGTTTTTTTGTTTTGTTTCAAAATAGGATATTTTACTCGTGTTAAAATATGTTCATTTCTAAATGTGTTTTAATTTCCCACAAAAATGAATTTTATATTCACTACATAGACGATAAATAATATAGCCGATTCGAAAATGGATTTTCTTTTTCATATATTTGGTAAAATAATATAATGCAAAGAAACTGGTCTTTATATTATGACCAGCTAAATACCTGGTCAAACCAGAATAAAAAAACATTATTAACCAATATTATCACTAAATATTGGTGATAATATTTACCGATATTAATTTATGTGTAAATTAATAAACTCCCTAAAGATCAATACTATGAGTTCTACTACAGTGGCTACTATGAGTTCATTGGTAGTTATAGTTGTTAGATAAAAAAATAAAACTATCAGTGGCATAACCTTGTTTCATTGCTTATATAGTTTAAAATTCGTATTTGTACTCAACAAAAAACTACATGGATTTTCCCAATTCATAATAGAGTCATTTCTAAGAGATTATTCATAACAACAAATCAATATTGTTAAGCTACAACGTTACTTATTTATAGTTACATAATATTGTTCTGTAGTTTTACGACATATTAGTTTTTTCGTACAATAATTGCATGGTTATTAGATAATTAAACGTAGCAAATTTTCCATATCCAAAGTTTCGTAAGGTCTTGACTCGTTTGTTCCTTAAAGAGGAGTGCCTAGAAGTTCAGTCTTCAACAGTTACTTGATAGAGCCAGCTCTCAAGTGTACACTACCAAATAAAAACAACCAGGGCTCTGGTAACCTATCGCCCTAGTTTGGTGGGTTTGTGGAGTCTTTGAGTTAAAGGAAGGTAGAGTTAGGGATTTCTTTTACTCAAGCTCTAGATGAATTTAGAATGGTTCTTCCGTTCTCTCACTTGAACTAGGTAACACTCTTCAAATCGCACTTTACCTTCCAATCATTTGGATTTATACGTTGGTTTTATAAAAATAAATTTTCTAATTTTCAAGAGCTTTATAGCTAATTTAGATGGGTCCCATCCGATATTTTGAATTTGAAAACTCAGATTCGAACATTGAAATTCCACTATTGCATTTAAAGTATGAACTTCCTGCATTATAAAATTTATAACTATTTCAAAAGCTTTTGGTTTGGACTTTTAGTATCTCAGTTATCATCTCAAATCCAAAGAGTTAAGATGTCAAAATAAAAAAATTCTCCTCCTACTCCTACATCGTGATACGCCACCATTAGTTGGCGCTGACGACTCGTACATCGTGATACGCCACCATTAGTTGGCGCTGACGACTCGTACATCGTGATACGCCACCATTAGTTGGCGCTGACGACTCTTTCATCGTGATACTCCACCATTAGTTGGCGCTGACGACTCCTACATCGTGATACGCCACCATTAGTTGGCGCTGACCTCTCGTACATCGTGATACGCCACCATTAGTTGGCGCTGACGACTCCTACATCGTGATACGCCACCATTAGTTGGCGCTGACGACTCCTACATCGTGATACGCCACCATTAGTTGGCGCTGACAACTCGTACATCGTGATACGCCACCATTAGTTGGCGCTGACAACTCGTACATCGTGATACGCCACCATTAGTTGGCGCTGACAACTCGTACATCGTGATACGCCACCATTAGTTGGTGCTGACGACTCCTACATCGTGATACGACACCATTAGTTGGCACTGACAACTCGTACATCGTGATACGCCACCATTAGTTGGTGCTGACAACTCGTACATCGTGATACGCCACCATTAGTTGGCGCTGACAACTCGTACATCGTGATACGCCACCATTAGTTGGCGCTGACAACTCCTACATCGTGATACGCCACCATTAGCTGGCGCTGACAACTCGTACATCGTGATACGCCACTATTAGTTGGCGCTGACAACTCGTATATCGTGATACGCCACCATTAGTTGGGGCTGACAACTCCTACATCGTGATACGCCACCATTAGTTGGGGCTGACAACTCCTACATCGTGATACGCCACCATTAGTTGGCGCTGACAACTCGTACATCGTGATACGCCACCATTAGCTGGCGCTGACAACTCGTACATCGTGATACGCCACCATTAGTTGGGGCTGACAACTCGTACATCGTAATACGCCACTATTAGTTGGCACAGACGACTCCGACATGGTGATACGCCACCACTTAGTGGCGTTGAAGTCTACGAAAGCATATTTATATGACCCCAACAACAAGGCCTGGAGATGGAGAACCATAATGAGTGAAACATATTTTAACGTTCTATGACATTTCATGGTATATAGAATATAATATTGCATGGTATTACACTGTGTTTATTGCAATTTTCTGAAACTCGTTGGTAAATAATTTTTTTAGTTAAAAAAGCTGGAATCTAAAAGGTGTGGTTTGGGTGTCTTGTTAGTCTAGTAGTTAACACCTTGAACCTCGGTACTAGAGGTCAAAGGTTCAAATCCAGGGATGCCCATTTGGGTTTGTACCTTTTTTTTAAAAAAAAGCGTTATTGTAATATCACTTATTAACATACTTAAATATAAAAAAACATTCATATAACATGTTTACATTAAGTATTTATTTCTAGCTACTTCAGTATAAAAAATGTATTCTAAGAAATCATAGCTTTTATATTTTATTGTAATATTAACAGTAATAACGATGACAATTTATCAGATACACAATACTAAGTCTCATATTAGTAATGATGATGTGATTCATTATTAGACTGGACGCTGTAAAATTGATAAGTATGACCCTAACTTGGATGAAGTAGTAACAATGAACACTAAACAGCTGTAAACTTGCACTTCAGTAGGAGTTTATTCTAATCGAGCACGCTACTAGCAATACCAAAATACTTTTACTACATACAATATTTACTATTTAAGCTTTTTATGTTGTGTTTGTCTACGCCTTTCGACAAGTTTGACGTTTTAATGACTAATGGTCTAACCACGCACGGTCTAGTTATCCAGTCATTTCACATTAACATCAAGCTAGTTTCAGATTTATTATTCTTGACTGGTTAAAATAATAGTCTTTTAGGGTGATTTATAAATATATAGAATTATATTTATAAGTTGTAAGGCATGTTATAAAATATAAGTATAATTATAACACGTGAAATATACATAAAATGATTATTACTTACACCATTTATCTTCCAGCAACACATCTAAAACATAGGATGTAATATTTATTTACATGGTTAAAAATTCTATGCGAACAATTAAATTTATATTACCTAACTGGAATCATATATAAAATCATATTATCAAGCAAATATATTTATGTTGATTACATATGCAGTGTTAGATTAAATTCCACACCGCAAGTCACTGGATATATCATATCAATACCTGGAAAATAACTCTGTGAGTTACCATTCGTGTTTTAAAATCAAAGTCACCAACGAAGGGTTTAATTATTATTATCTGATATAAAATAAATAGCTTAGATTCTCTAATGCAGTGTTAAATTCATCGTAAGATATTTAATGTTTCATTTGACATACGATTCTATTCTTATAAAATGGTTATCCAGCTGTTGTTAAATATGTCAGTTTTTATTTAGGGACTGTCATTAACAGGACTCCTACATAGTAAAATATGGTAATAATCCCTTACTTCGGATTTGACGGAACCAACTTGTACAACCAAACAACCTATTAGTGTTGTCTATCCACCTCCACTACCGATCCGAGTGCGTGTCTTTGATTAAAACTTCTGTCATGATTTGAAGCTGTTAAAAAATACTTATGATATCAAATCGTTAGTAACTTTGTCGAAAGTAACAGGATATTATTTTTTTATCATATGCAGTGTTATTATTATAAGATTTTTGTTCAACCTCCTAGCATTTTGTACTACATCAATGCTAATATCCGAATATTCGGAATGGGAAAGATTCCAAAACTAATCTCCCATTCAAAATATTTATGAATGAAAAAAATCTTTTTCAAACGATATTCAACGAAAGTTTTGCTTTAGACCAAGTGCGTCAGCAACAGACTAATTACTCTCGTCGAGAATGATCGTGACACGAAATTTCCTTACAAATGATAAGAAATGTCCCTGCCGAGTGCAGGACAAACCTTTTCTCACCTGCAATAACTTGGAACATTATTTGAAAGTAGAGTTAATGTACATGATTTAATCTTTAAATCGTTGAAGGGTTCAGACTCTTTCATATAATGGCGTTCAAGAGACTTAATATGTAGAAACATTCAAAACTCTTCTCCTATTAAAACAATCTATTGATATTTATGCTTGCAGTTAAATGCAGTTTGTACTCAGTGTATTTTATTTTTCTTGTTCAGTACTCCGTTGGTAAAAATAGTATTAAATATTTTAATCTTTTTTGTTCGTAGGTTTCTATTTCAGAATTTCACTATGAACTTTGTCTAGCTTATAACCACATACCCTACGTTTGAGTTAAGTTTGCACCTGTGTAGCCTTAAGCAGTCAATATACTAATCAGTAACCTACATATATATATATATATATATATATATATATATATATATATATATATATATATATATATATATATATTATTGCCAGAAGAAGAAGAGAATTTATGCTATTGACGAGTGCAGGCGACGCTTTGACGCACGTAGGCTACAGACTTCGTTCTGACGTCGCACGGCCGCTCTCTGGGCCTAATCATGTGAAGTCAAATTCGTTTGATATGTTGATATGATATATTCCTTATTTTGTTGGTAGTTTGTTTTCATGAATCATTCCTCAGAAATAGGCGATTGGAAATGAATTTGCATTCAAATATAATATCAGTTTTATAAAAAGTTTTAAGTAAAGTACGAATTTACTATTTACGTTCCCTTTTATAAGAATTTCTTGAATTAGAATCTTTGGATTATTCGAAGTTATTATATGGACTCTCGAGGTTCTAATTACCCCGATAGCACTATATAACAGTGCATAGCAATTAATTGGACATATTTCAGTATGTCCAATCACTATACATTTGTAATAGTAATTATTTAATAATATTACAATATACATATATATGGTAAACTTCTTCAAAAATAACCTTCATACCTTACATATATTTCAATTAATAATGATTTTACGAGTTTTTCCTCATTCAATTGTAAAAGAACATTAACCATATTCAAAAATTATTTCCAGTTTTAATAATAATTCAAATCTATTTGAGATTTAGATTGAGTAATGAATGACTATAGGAAGAAGATATTGAAAAATGATCACTGGGATGTATGGCAATGTTTATATAAAACATTCCTCCTAATGATTTCCAAATGAATTATTCAAACTTGTCTACGGTACTGTATTAGAGATGGAGTTTCGCTGGACGAACGAGTCCTCCTAAGTGAGAGAAATTAATTTTACCATTTACATCTTAATATTTATAAACTTGTATCAACCAAAGTTAAAATATATTCTTTTTTACTATGAATTGTAGAAGTGTTTATTAATTTAATAATCTTAAAATATGTTACTCAACTGGACTGTTGCTGCATGAAGTCAATAATCTAAATTAGTTATTAAATGTACAGCGTTGATAAGTGTATGTATTTTTATATTATTAAATTACAAAACAAATCTTTATCCTAAAACATTCTCTTCATTAATACTATAAAATTATTCATAAGCAGCATAATAATGTATAAATTTAAATATAACTATATTATATATATATATATATTTATTATTTTTTTTTATTGTCATACTTCTATTATGACTACGAAGTAATAACTGGGCACATTCTTTGTATTTGAGATTGTAATAAATAAATAAATGTTCATACAGGATTTATCAAACATGGATTGACCCTATAATTGTTAAAACACGCAACAATAAAAAAATTTTATTTGAGATATAGATATTGTTATCATGGTGTATTAAGTGTTGTTGATAAATACCCTAAACATGACACGCTTAAGATACTTCAAACTCCATCGCGCACACTAGATCCAGTATTAATTAACTCAAGTTTGTAAAATCGACCTGTTAAATCCTTTACATCCAAATAAATCATTTACGTAAAAAACTCTTTATTAAAAGCCCATCTACATGATTTTAACTTTTCTAATTAAAGTACTAATGGATTTAATATTAGGAACAAGGCTATTAGGGCTTTAAAAAAATTTTGAAATTGCATAACAGAATTAATTTATATGTAAAATGGCCCAGTAAGTGGAGAGTTGTAATTATTGTGGCTGACGATTCCTCAGTACGATCACCGGCTGAGAGTTGGTCTGTGCGCGCTGCCACAAGGGGACAAATAGTGACTGAATTTATGGGCAATCGAAGTTCCACTACATGACCATCATGACCTTTGGCTCATACATTTAGTAGCGAGTTCAACCTCGTCCCTCCAACCAACCGGCCATAATTACTTTTATTATTTTCCTAGGTCATGAAGCAAAAATACTTTCGTATTTTCGATTTATACTCACAAACCATCAATTTGTATCTACAAAAAGTCTCCCCAAAGGTATAAATTTTTAAAAGTTTTATTCCGGTTTAATAATATTTGAAATAGCACTTATATATTCACAAGCTGAAACCCACACTACAGTTTGTAGCTATTAGTTTTAGATAAAAATAAAAAAGGTCTTACCTATCGTTGAACTTAGGTTCTATGATAGGTATTTGAGAACCTACTAAAAATTTAACAAGCGGAGAATTACGTGCTAGCTTAGGAATTTCACGAGTTTGGCTGGAAACTGTTGTGCAAGCTCTTACTTGTTATGCAATAAAGTGCATTTTTGTAGGGCCAATCGGTTTTAATTATAAATTAGAATCAAACGCAAAATTAAAAAATGAATACAAAAATTTTAAAAATATACAAATGTTTGTTAATTTTTAAGTGCCCCTTTAGAAATAAATAAAAACGGCATAAGATTTGGAACTATATCAGAAACTCGTAAACAATTATTCAATAAACATAAACATAAGCCTACATAAACAAGCTTTGAAAGATGACTCTGGACGAATAAAATATAGAAAATAATTTTCTTGATATGGTTGAGTTTTATGTTTGGCTATTGTGTGTTAAGCGTTTTAATAGTACACAATTGTCTAAAATAGTGAAATTTGGTATATTACTCTCTATCTCTCTATTATTATTTTTAATTAATCGTTTGTAGCTAAAATATCACTACTCCGTCAACCAAAAAATATTATTACTTAAGATTTTGAATTTATACTAAATTGTGTGAGATGTTTTAAATAGGTTTATTCTATGTAAGAGCTTACAAAGATCAAGGGAAGTAATCCTCACAAAACGTGTCATAACTTGCAGTTAAAAGCCACAAATCGTGGGATGTAACTGAGGTTTGCCCATGCGGGTCACCTAAATATCCCAACCAGGGTCAAACTAATATTTACGATCGGTTATCCAGCCACTACGGCTAGCATTCATGTCAAAACTGCACTGCAATATCTATCTAATTAAACTACTACTATCACCACCGAACAAAACTTGAATGATTTATACTTATTATTACGTTATAGTTAAGTATTTTATGTGTTATATATTGATTCCTCAATAATTAAAGAATAAAAATAGCACCATTACCTGGATACGCCTATGTTAAATCTTGAATACAAAAGAAAACAGTTCTGATCATTGGAATTTATGCTTATGCTGTTTATTTTACACTAAGTAACTAAAATCGTGTTTAGCTTTAAAGTTAATTGATACTCCGTAGCTAAATTTAAAATGTTTAATGTCGTAAAAATAAAACTAAGGTAAAAATGTATATGGCATAATATTACGATATTTGCGCAAAAAAATCCTCTGCAAGTTATTAAATTTTATCTCACAAGAGTGTGATAGAAATCATCACAAAACAAAGTTTAAAACGAAAAATAGTCTTATCTTTTTGAATAGAAAAAGTGTAATAAGATTTCGGACACCTGGAATAACAGGTAAAAATTAATCGGAATTTATTCGAAAATGGTTTTAGCGATAATATATTTAGTACATATTCGATGTATAACTTAGTCTTTAGAAGGTAACTGATAAAACTATTAAGCTATATTAAACAGCCAACTGTAAGGGTATGGTTTCTCAAATTAATATATATACGTCATTGCAAAAATTAAGTTTTTCTTGTATACTCGTACTTCTTTATAACGTTTTAACTTAATATGTACGTAATATTCAATCTAATTAAAAATAATTTTAATCAAAATCTATATATTTATTTAATATAAACCAATTTATAAACACCCCATGTACATTAAATGCAAAATATATTTCCGTCAGAATGAAACAAAAGGTTATTGTCAAATGCGATGTCAGCCCCACAAAGCAGGACTTAGCGTGGTGGCAGCTCCGGGCTAAGAAGGAGATTACCTTCCGTCCGGGAGGATTAAATATTGATTTATCGGATCATGGAGGTACGACATGCTTACGGAATAAGTAATTTTTCTACATAGTCAAAACATGTCAGTATTTCAATAGAATTTTTCGATGGAAAATGAGACACTTCAATAGTATATTTGAACTGCATGTTTTTTCCACACAATTTAATTTATTTTAACATTAAACAAGCTTATAGCTTTACACAGTTACAAAATTTTAAAATGTTCTTATTTCACCTGAAAAAGAAAAAGAGAAAGCTATAATTTTAAACTGAATTTTTTAATTGTTTAAACTCTTACCACCATAAAACCTAAACATATTGTTTAATTTAAATAAGAAAACATATTGTATAGTCTTAAAATGCCATCAAATCTTAAAACTACATTGATTTATGATCAGTACTGATAGTATTTATATCAAAATACTATTTATCATACTAAATAGATCAGGATAATTTAATAGTATTAAATATTTTATTGCATATAGCCTTACACAAAAACTACAATAAATAATAGAAAAGTAATTCAACATTTTATATTCTTTCAACACCTCTGGCCTGAAGAAACGTTCCTACCCAAAGTAAACTTTCGGGAAATGCCGACAACGGGATTACCGTAACCTAAAGTTCTTCTTGATTAAAAGTAAATACCTTTATCTTTATGAACTTTAGCTACTTTCAGCTGCCTATATTATCGTTTCCATTTTTATATCGTCGAATAAATAAAATGGATTTTGGGAACGTAGTAATTTAAATGAAATTTTTATTTTTTGACAGTATAAATACTCAATAGACGTTTGTGTGTTTTATGTGTTCTATTATTTAGATATCTCAGCCTACTTCAGTATTTTTAATTAGTTATGGATTTGAGGAAGCAGGTTCTATAGTCTATAATCTAAGCTCGTAATCGTTTTCTGTGGAATAGGGCGCTATCTAAGAAATCGATGAAGCGCTATTTAGATGCCCATAATAAGGCCTGATCGTTAAAGTACTAAATCTTTATCTTCAAATTTATAAATTTGTATAAGTCGTTTATTAACATTGTTGTTAATGAGCAATGTTTTTAATTGTGAAAGTATTTTTATACAATGTTTTTCAAATAAACCAATTTTATTGAATAAGCAAAATAAGTTTGCTCACTTATAGCTCAAATAAGGTCAACTTCACAGAAAATAAATATTTTTTAATAAATCCACCCAATCCTATCAAGATTAACGAACTACAAACCTGTATTCTTCTTGAAGGAATATCAATCACGACGTCCTTCTTTTTTAATTTTTTTATTAATGATAATAATTGCTTCGTAGCAACCCTTTACAAAAAAAATAAAAAATAAATATATATATATTAAAAATATAGCTGACCCAGTGAACCCCTGAGTGAAGTCGAATATCATTACCTCTTCGTTGTGTGGATATTCTGGGTCGCGGTATAATGAATAACATTACTGAAACTATAAGACATATTAATAACATCCCCACACAACAAATAAATTTAATCTGAGTGGATTGATTTACAATTTTCTAATCCAATCTAAAACCTAACCAAAACTAACTGAAATACGGTTTCTATAGGAAATATATAAAACAGATGATTATTAAAATAAAGGTAATATGTATAATCATTGTAATAATTTTTTACTTGGCCAACATATAAACACTTAACTTTTAATCAAACAGAAAATATAAATATATAATCAGCAAAATCGTAATCTATTAACGTACAAATAAAGCTGTTCATTTTGTACAGTGTTTATTTACTTTATAGTTTTACATTAATGAATGATTCAGATAGCATTGGAAAGTAATCCAACAGTTGTAGCTTAAGAAATCAAATTTTTTGATTGTAGAAAATTTGTAAACAAACTTAGTCCCCTTAAGGTTACCATTAGAAACTTAAAACGTCATAAAATGGAAACCAATGGAATTTTCGAAAAATTTGTCTCACTAAAACTTTCCTGGACACATATAAAACAACTTCCAAAAATTTCATGGAGATCGGATGTTTAGTTTGGCACCGCATAAAGGACATACATACATAAATATATATATAATGGTGAAATATTAAATGGTCAGATTACTGCTTTTGCAGACGAAACAGTCTTGTGTTACATTACCAATAGTTGGCTTGAGTCAGAAAGAGGTATTTTATTCGATCTTGAATCCCTAAAATAGCGGTTTTGTAAGAATAAATTAGTTCTCAGAGCTGTTAAATTAACTGTATTAACTTTAGTTAAAGAAACTTTGTGGAATTTGATAATAAATTAATATATCAATATTTAAATGGTCTGAATACTCAAAATAAATGCAATAATTGTTCAGATATTAAGGAAAATAGGGAAGTTAAGTTACCTTGGTTTCTTAGTAAACTGAAAAGTTTATGTACAAAAATTAAATCTAAATTTCTGTCAGGAATGAGACTTTTTATCACTTACGTGAAATATGTCCAGTCCAAGCCTTGCGCTGTTTATATTATGCCTTAGTGAATATCAGCTTGGAATATGCTATTTTAGTATGGGGTGGAAGTTATCGTTTTGTTATTGTTTCATTAAAATACTGTTTGTTTTTTTTCGTTTCCAATTGCAGACTACTAAAGCTTCCTGATGTCATAAAGGTAGCTATTACTGTTTCTACTTTGAGTTGTCATTCCATTTACCTATCAAGAATATGTTTAGGTGGTTTACGAGTTTTGTGACAATAGTGCAGCATAAAGTCTTCGTGATTACAATCGCCGATATCCCAACATGAGGCTTCAGAATGAACGAGCTTTTGCCAACGTGCATGGCAACTTGAGTGAAAATAGAAGGTTTCCTGCCAATATTCGATTACTTAAGCATGTTATTCAAGAAGTAGGAGTTGAAGAAGCAGTTCTTAAAATTAGTTTCAAATTTCCCAATCATACATTAGTAGACTTGTCTTGTATGAAAGGAAAGCTACATCCTTACCGTTTTATTTCAGTGTAAGCGTTAGAATCAAGAGGTCCTCCTCTGATAGTTTAGTTTTGTCGCTTATTCTTCAATGTAATACAACATTCACTCATGATGATATTTTTCACGTAAACAACGAACTTTATTATAATTCAGGGAGCAGGCTCATAGGACCTCACCTCGACCTACCAAGAGCCTTAAATGACATTCAATACTTGTACTTTCTAACAGAAACCTTACTATTGTTGCTTGCTTGGAGACTTGCCGTTGGATTTCGTCAGCGCATCGTCTTCTAAGCAGATGGCACACCACTACACTTCAATGTTGAGGTCCGTCAGCACATCAGTACCTCGTTTGACATGAGGTTTCGAAGAGGAGGAACCATCGCTTGGCCCCCACGGCCTCCAGACCTCACACCCTTCACTACTTTGTTTGGGGACACCTCAAGCAACAAGTTTATCGCACACCAGATCAAAATGTAGAAGAGTTGAGGAATAGACCTTTGACAGTTTGTGAACTTCTACTTCATGAACTAAACTTGAAGGCCACTGTGAAAGAATTCAAGAAAAGACTTTGCATATGCGTCAAGGTGGTAATTTAGAAATCTGAACCGTCGTGTGAGAGTTTTTGCTTTTTTGTTTGTTATTTAGTAAAAACATTCAGCTAGTAATGAAATTAATAACGGTTACAGTAATTGGTTTGTTGTTTAATGGTAAATAATATTAATTTATATTGAAATCCCTAATCTGGCATTGCCTTTTGGCCCCTATTTTCCTTAAAAACTAATTTCTTTAGTTCAAATAATTAAATACATATAAATTTTTACTATGTAAATATTGTTTAATTGAAGGAGGAAATAATCATTTATTCATTATTCATAATATTATTCCCACTCATGTACGATTTATGACTTTTTATATCTATATATAATATAACAACTAAGCTAGTAGTTTTTATTAACTATGACTACTTAGATATGCGAGCGTTTCAACATTAAAAATCCAAACCTTTGACAAAACCATCATATTTAAATATGTGCTTTTAAGCAATCACTAAATGTCATTTTAAAATGAGTTTTAGAATACTAAAATAATATTAAATAGATACATTTATGTATTCGGGTTAATTAAGAATAAATTTATTTTTAAAAAACTAGATTTATAACACAAGGTAAATCCAATCAATCGGCTCAAAATATTTTATCGGCAGTTAATTTGTTCGTCTTAGTCGCACGCAGCTGTACTTTGCATCCTGACGTGTATTCTGTACACCATTACCGAGCCAAGCGATTGCATATTCAAATGTCCCTTAATCCTTCAGTCAAAGCCGTTACGATGGCTGTTCTACCAGCACTAGGTCGTGCCCGCGAGTGGTTGGATCACATTACTATCGGAAAATATTTCATGCATCCTGTGATTTGTATTTGAACATGTAGAAGAGGAATGTACAACCGGATAAACGATTTTTTTACAACAATATTGGAATAGAAATTATGTTTTTTAAGTATTTAAGAATAATGTTTCTATTTTTGATACAAACATAGGTAATGTAAATATCAAGTTTTAAAACTGATTAAAAATTCTAACAAATAATCTAACTTCGTCTCTTTTGTTCTTCTTCAAAGACTATGATAGTTTAATATCAGGCATCAATAAATATTTCTTAAATTATAAATTTTGTTGATTATTTTTTTTATTTTAGGCTACATGTGTTCTATTATTTTATTCATAGTTGATACACAGTTACAAGTCATATTTTAAACTAGAGCTATGGGTAAATTTGTTTCATGATGTGTAGGGAATGTGATTAATGATATTTATATTAATACTGGAGCACTGGAGTAGCGGGCCTTATTTGGTAGAATAGCGTTTCAGTATATAGGTATACAGTACCCTCTGACCGATGATACTACGTTAAGGTATTTAATGAATAATTAAATCTGAAAGGTTTTCAAAATTTACTTAATTTGCAAGAGACAGTAAAACTATAAAAGACGCGTTAATTTGATTCGTTAATAATATAGATAATACATGATTTTAGCTATTTTTATAGAGCTAGTGAGAAATTAGAGTTTATAAACTCGGTTTAAGTGTGTTTGGTAAACTCAACTGACATCTGTTTCTTATTATGATAATAAGTGAATATAAAAACAACTATAATAATAGGTATTTGTATTTTATCTCCAAAATATTGAAGAATATTTAGCTTTGTACTGAATCCGTAATACTACGAAGTAAAGGTTATATATACTTACTCCTTGAATATCTTGTAATGCAAGCTGAAAAGTGCAATTTAGCTTAACGCCATCATTATCCACGAAGTGAACGTTTCAGTTAATGGTTATGGCCCTCGTTATACTTGAGATATTTTAATCACCAAAACAAAGCATAAATATGGATGTTTTGACTGTTTTGTAAAACAACTTATTCTCAACATTTAGTTTAAAGTGCATTTAATTAACATTTTACTTAGATATAACATAGACAATGTAAAATAGTAACATGTTAGATCACAGTAAAGCATGAGTGTGGGTTACCTCTTTCTAAACTTTAGAATATATAACTAAATAAAATAATCCGACTACATCTACATAGTACATTACATTACAAAGGGGGGCGGAGACAAGTCCCTAGGTGCGTCATCTTTTATTTAAATTATTATTCCAATTTCTGCAATTTCCTCCAGTATTGAATCAATCTCATTATCCACTCCAGTGTTCCCCGCCTGTTTAGATACCCTAGCCACAGCTAACTAAGTCTGTCCACAATCTCATTGACATCGCCATAATAAACATAGTCTATTTTATTCCTTGTAACCTGTCTCACCACTACCCACCCTTTTCGTAAATAGAGTTTAAATTATATTGGTGTATTTTGTGTGTATTATACTGATAGTACTTAGCCTACTATACGGTTGTAATTCCTGGAAATAATACATTTCTATTGATAATATTTACTGTGCGGCTGTAATTAATGTATAGTATATTATGTTTCAACGGAGATAGGCAGCTAATATAATTGGCGGAATATTTTGATCGGTTTATCTTATATATAAGTAAAACAAAGGAAAATTAATTATTTTCAACTGGAAAGGGAACGAAAATCCCATCAATATCTATTCCTTTTTCAGTTAATGTAACCGTGTGAGTCTTAAGAATATAAACTAATGACATTTTTGAGAAAATATATTTATCAAACCAATAAGCTCTATACGAGAATAATTGCGGTATAAAAAGGGGTAATGAAATGATATGAGCGAAACAAAGATTTAATAAAAGAGGAATCTAGAAACCTCAATTCCTTTCCTTCGGCGCAGAGAAGTGATAATTTTGTTTGTGAGTGTATTTAATTTTGCATAGTTTTTCTACGTGTATGGTAAAATCTTCTAAGGTATAAATGACAGAAATTTACTGAAATAAAAAAAACTGCTTTATTCATCTATGGTAATTAAAACACATGACCCGTATTAGGTGAACCTACTCAATAATAAAATAAAAATATGACAACGATTTTAAACGTATAATAGAAGAGATTTTTTACTTACCATCCAATGACGCTCATAGAGTTGTAGACCTACTCATTAAAAACTGGATTAAAATCTAATATTATTTTAAACATATTTTAGATACCTTGATGTTAGAAATAAATATGGTGTATTTTTACAACCCATAACACATCTAAACATAACCTTTCTATAATTTGTTTAAGTAAATAACATTCATGAAAGTACACCATCTAATGTTGATTGTATATACAAATAATGCACGGACTAAAATAAAACAACTTTCAAAACGGTTTATAAAAATCAATGCTCTAACTGACTATGTATCAATATTATTTCCAAAACAATAAATATTTTTTCTCTCTGTCAGACAGACAAGTGCAATTTGTTGCGATCAAGATTGTATGTCTGTTCCAGTACAATCCAATCTAAAAATCAATTTGCTGTGGTGTTTGGCTTGAGAGCATTAGCTTTTGGAAGACCGGGAGAACACATTACTGCGCTGACTGTAAAATAATGGATTCATATGATGTTAGTTGGTTTCAAATTATTTAGACAGTAAATTATTCATCAATAAAAAAAACATTCACACTTATACAGATAAACATAACATAAATAAACCAATATTAATGTTTTTTATAATAGTTACTTTTATGTAGCATAGTTCATATTTTCAGAGGTTTGTGTTGGTAGTTTAATTTGTTATACTTAAAGTTACTGTAAGCTTGAATGTATACAATTGATTGTTTTGGAGTTTTTTATTTGATTGTACAGTAGAACTAAAATTTGAAGTATTTATGTACAAATTGTTAAGACACAATCATATTAAGTCTCATTTAAATTCCTGAACTAAGGTTCCTACGCGGTATACTAAACGTGGAAACTACAAAAGGGTGTTCTTGGTGAATATCATTCTTAAAATAATTGTTTAAGTATAAACCATAAATGGAAAGTGAGAAGCAAAAACCAGAAACATTGATTGATGGCCACATAGCATATTTTTCTAGCACCTCTTGTTAAAGGTCACATATGTGGCCAATAAAGGTAGCCTCAAACGATCGTCAATAGGTGGGATTACGGTCAGGGCAACCATCACCTCGCTAACGATATGGCCCAACTGTGTCGACTGTGACCGGCACCGCATCAGCACCAGGCAGGCTGTACGAGTAAACACTAGTATGTAACTTAAAGACATGTTCAATATTCTCATTATATATATTAAATATAATTGTATAGATCCGACACGTGGATAAAAGAAATAAAGTATTATTCATTTAAATAAAATGTGAAACTTATTATAAATTTATTTCAAATATTTGTCAGGTTCTTCACATTATAAATCACTGCATTGATAAAGTTATTGATTTACGAAAATGTCAAAATCAAAATATACTATCTAAAAATAAAAGACTCTTAATATGAATCAAAAATAATTTCTTGTTTTAACCAAATATTTGAACATATTTATTATGTATTCCTATCCAAGTAAAAAATGTTTGTGTTTATTTTCCTGTGGGAAATAGGTTAGATCATGGATATGTCTAAAGGGAACGTTTAAAATTCATTTAATCAGCTGTTCTTATTCTTTTATATTAAAAATTTAATACGATAGCTCTAGTGGTTTCTATGGAAACCGGTTACATATTATCTATCTTAAAAATCACTAACACCCCCCTAGAGCTAAGACATATCCATGTCAAAAATAGTAATATATGTCTTTTATATTCTCTATCCGATTTTATTTTAGAACATATGTTTCAGTTCAGGCTGAACAGTTTGAATGGTGTATAGATTTCCAGTATATACACACAATCAATCTGAATACAAAAGAGAGTGACCATTGAAAGCCAACAATTGTTAAGGTGAGGCTGTCAACAAGCTTGGTAAACAACAGTGCTGCCATCTGTGGCGAGACTGAAAATCAATATGGCTCCTGATGTGACCCTCATTGTATATGCGGTTGTGTTGTCGATGTGTCTGCAGCCAAAAGGGAAATATCATATGATATTTTATTTATTTATTTTTCAACCAAGGTTGGTTATTTTCGAATGAATCGAAAAAAGTCTTACACAAATATATATATATATATATATATATAAATTTATAGTTTTAAATGTATTATCTATAATATTATGAAGAATAGGTGGTTTCTGTATGTTTGTTTGTGGGTTTGTTGTGAAAAGTAAATGCAAAAAATATTGAACCGACCGGTTTGAAATTTTGCACAAAGGTAGATCTTAAACTCGTGCAACACATAGGCATACTCATTTCCTTAAAATCCTCTCGGGCTACGCCCTGTGAACGTCCTAAGTTTCAATGTTTACATTTTTAGAGAATGAAAACATGAAATTACTTGAATGTCAACAGCTGTGAATACTAAAATTTGACAGTTCGAGAAGAAGGAGAAGAAGAAAAAAGAGCTGCCATGACCGTCCTAGGTTTCAATGTTTACATTTTCTAATGACAACATCCGTTTGCACTATATTTTGACAGTTCGGGAAGAAGAATAAATAAAGTTGAAAACTGCTGGATCGAAATTAGTGAATTATTTGAAATAGCAGAATGGTAGATTTTAAGTTTTTTTCCGACGACTGTCTCTATTACATTAATACTTATCCTCTCCCAATATTTGACATATGTTACTTTGAAATTTTGTAGACACTTCTGTTTTGCCATTTTGTAAACAATGAAGAATTAATTAACAATACCCTAAATGTATCAGTAGACTCTACACCTTTCAGCCTTTTTAGCCCGTGCGAAGAACGGGTACTTTGGCTAGTTTAAAATAAACAACGTATAGACAAGATAATTGTTAAAAATATTTCAGAAAATATAATAAAACTTTTAATAACTAATACATTTTATATTTATAAAATTATTTTATTTGCCAAATATTTATAAAATTTTGTTTTGACATAGCATAGTTATCAAATCAAACATAGAAAATCATTCCCATCTTATTGGAAAGAAACTGTCCAGCCCTACAAATATATGTATTATTACAATATTAAATGTGTTTATGCTGTGATTGTTTATTGTTTACGAGTGATACTCAGGTGGTAAAATGCATAACGTAATAATACTGCAGTAATAGATGTAACTGGATATTAATATGGTCAAACAGAAACCACTTCTCGGTACGAATAACATATTCCGCAGGTCCTTGTCTCTCAAGTGAATATTATCAAAGCCAAGATGATCTCAGGGATGCGGTGGATAACATCCTCACGTATCAGCTCTCAATTTCAAGCAGTCTTTCAAAAAATACTCGTACATAATAAATATTCGTAAAGAAATTCAAAAAGGTTTTATAGTATTATTTTAGATGATAAAATGTGTTTATAAATTGTGTTTTATTAAAATAAGTATACTTGTACAGTAAAATTTCTGCCAAAAATTCAATTGTATGGATTTGGAATAACAGCATTCTTTCAAAAAACACTCGTACATAATAAATATTTCATCCGACGAATTGCCACCCCCCCCCCCAGAGCTAAGACATACCATGTCAAAATGTTTGTATTAACTTCCCTGTAAAAATAGATCAGATTGTGGTTCTAACCTATTTTTTATATTTTTCGTGTGAGAAAAAAATTAAACTGTTATAGATGCTACATAATTATGCTCAAGTTCTTGAGGTATGCTATTTAGTCACAAAATTACTTCCAGAATTACGTGCATAATGACAGCGGTCGTTAAAGACCCTTTTATTATCATTCAATGGTAGGCTACAGAGACATTTAAATAGAAAACCAGTATTTTATCAGGTTTCTTCCTCTTACCGTAAACTGCAATGTTTAGCAAAGCCTTCTTCCTTATTTAGGTCAAAAGCTTCTAAAGAATTTAAAGAATTTTGCCTTTTGATTCACATCCAAAACATAAAAAACCAATGTGATCAACGCAAGACATTTAAATTTAATACGTTTCAAGCAATAAATGTATGAGTTTAAATAATTTAAATACCCCCTTTACAGAAGACCTGCGTAGTCAGTGAATTTCCAAATCAATACTAATAATATATGACAAGTTCAATATCTGTCGATAAATACGAGAGTCATTTGCCTATTCCACAAAATATTAATATAGGAAAGAGTGTGCAGGTTTGCCGCTGTGAGGAACATTGAAAGTAGGCATTTCTAGCACAAAATATTTTGTTTTTACCATTAATACCAAGTCTCATAATAATCTGTCCATAAATAAAGGAGTTTGCCTATTCCCTATATGATTAACATTGGAAAAGATTATGCAGGTTAGCTGCACTTATAAACACTTATATATAACACATAACACATATAAGCATAAACACTTAAACTATGATTTTAAGCCTAAATGGATATATCTTAACCACATGAAGCTAAATGCCAAGTTTATAAAAAAATATTGATTGATAAGTATGATAAATATTATTGGAACATTGAAGCCCCAAAATACAACGTACTTTGTTTAGATTTTTAATAACTAGGTAACCGTTTGAGATATAAAACAAGTTTAAGAAAGTTTATTGTAGTTTTTTATGCTGATTCTAATAGTTAAAGATAATATTTCAACAACTTTAAATTACATTTGAAAAAAGCAAAAAGACATTTTTGACCCCCAAACTACCCGTTCCCATTCACTGTAAAATCTGGTTTACAAACTCGTCCAAGTAAATGTAGGAATACTACAATACTAGGTCTCTACCGAATTTGGTCTGGATCGGGCCATTTATACGAGAGTTATCGTGTTAACAGACAAACACACACACAAACACACATACATTTTATGATTTTTTAGATTCACGACTTTTTTCATTAGTTTGAAAATAAAATGCAAACTATCTTAGTAACGGCATGCAAAGTAACACTATTTCAAAGAGCGTTAGATTTTCTATATGTTAACATGGTACTTTAATAATAACCCCTTTTACAATGGTTTTTAAATAATTTTCAGTAAGCAATTATTTTTACTAAAAATTTTCAAACAAGTTTAAAGACTAATAAAACCAGTTAAATATTTCTTATTCTTTTGTTTAATATCATTTAAATCTTCCTCATTTATTTAGCTTTAAAATTATGTTATATTAAGGGGTTATTTTAAAAAATGTTGAAATTTCATAAAAGCTATTGATAAGGAACGGCATTAAAATTCGTCGTATTGGCTGTTAACAACAAACTAATTATGCAGCCGTTATTAATTTATTTATTAGCTGAATATTTTACTTAATTAGCTTGGAAAGTAAAATTGTTTTGAAGAAATTGTTTTAATAAAATGTACAAAAATTAAAATACCCCCGTCACAGCAGATCTGCGTACTCAGCGAATTTCCAAATCAATAATGTAATAATAATAATAATATTTGACAAGTTTGGTCATAATCTGTCGATAAAAATGAGAATTATTTGCCTATTCTCCATAAGATTAACATGGAAAAGAGTGTGCAGGTTTGCTGCTGTGAGGAACACTGAAAGTAGTCATTTCTACCATAAATAATTTTTATCTTAACATTTAAACCAACTCTCATCAACATCTGTTCATAAATAAAGGAGTTTGCCTATTCCCTATATGATTAATATGGGAAAAGAGTATGCAGGTTTGCTGCCATGATAAACACATAAACTATGATTTTTAAGCATAAATGGATATATCTCAACCACATGAAGCTAAATATCAGGTTTAATCCAAAAATATTGATTAATATGGGAAATATTAATTTTTCCCTATCTTCCATATGATTAACATTGGAGCCCCACAATACAACGTACAGTGTTTAGATTTTTTAATATCTCGGTAACCGTTGGAGATAGAGAAAAACTTTAAGGAACTAAATTGTGTAGTTTTTAAAGCTGATTCCAATAGTGAAATATAAAATTAGAAGTTTTTAAAAATTACATGTGAAAAACGCAAAAAACCCCATTTTGGGGTACAAAACCCCCCCAAACTACCCGTTCCCATTGACCGATATGTCTGGTTTACGAACTCGCCCGAGCATTTGTAGGAATACACGACTCTACCAAATTTTGTCTCGATCAGACCATTTTTACGAGAGTTATCGTGTTCACAGACACACACACACACACACACACACACATATATATATATATATATATATATATATATATATATATATATACAAATTTTAACGACTATTGTTTTTGGTCTCTAGGCACCTAAAGACGAAAAAATAAAATGGTCCCGGGCTTAAGTCTTACCATGAGACCTACGGTAATAGCTTCTTCCCTATGGGAAATTCGCTAAAACCAAACTATTTTACTTTTATTAATTTCTTTTAACTCAAAAACCCCCATTTTGGGGTACAAAACCCCCCAAACTACCCGTTCCCATTGACCGATATGTCTGGTTTACGAACTCGTCCGAGCATTTGTAGGAATATACGTCTCTACCAAATTTGGTCTTGATCGGACCATTTTTACGAGAGTTATCGTGTTAACAGACACATATATATATATATATATACATATATACATATATATATATATATATATATATATATATATATATATATAAATTTGAACGACTATTGTTTTTGGACACTGGGCACCTAAAGACGAAAAAATAAAATGGTCCCGGGCTTAAGTCTTACCATGAGACCTACGGTAATAGCTTCTTCCCTATGGGAAATTCGCTAAAAAACAGTGGGAAATGAAGGAAATAAATAATATTAAATAAAAACCCCTTTTAATATCTTTATTTCTATTGCAAATTATCTCCATCTACTAAGTCAAATAAATTTAAATACAGTAATTAACTTACACAATTCGGACAGTTTAGCTTCCAATAGAACCAATATAATAAGGTTAATATTATAATAATATTATGTTATTATTATGTTATCATAATATATAATTATGATAAACCCAAATAATAGCAAGATTGAAATGACAACAGATATAAAATATGTATCATTGGACTATGTAAATGAAAATTCGTTACAAATTGGCAAAGCTTTTGAAAAATTTAATATCAGACCAGGATATAAAATTAAAAAAAGTTTAAATTTGGATAAGAAGTATAATCAAATTGACAAAGGGGATACAAAAGGCGTTTATTTAATAGAATGTGATGCATCTAATGGCTGTGATAAGAAATATATAGGCTATACAAACAGATCAGTAAAGGAACGTTTTAAAGAACACACTGCGTTCAACCAAAAGAATCCTTCATCAAAAGTGGCGCAACATTTAAAAGAAAACCCTAGCCATAAAGTTAATTTTGACTCATCAATTAAAATATTAAAAAGTTGCGAAAATAAATGCAAAGCTCAGGCTTGGGAGGAATTTTTTATATATAAATATTTTAAAGAAGTCAAGGACGTTATGCTAAATAAAAAGGATGAGTTCTCCGAAAAAATAACATTCCAGCTATTAAATACTGTAATGCAAGAAACTAACAGCTGATTCATATTATGATTCATCATGCAAATAGTTCTTTGTTTGTTTTTTTCATTATTTGTAAATATGTGTCGTGATTTTTTGAAGATTTTTTAAATGAATACCAAGAAGAAAAAAAATATTATACGGCTGATGATGGTCTGTTAAGAGACCGAAACCGGTTCCTGTAAAGAATTAATAAATTGACACCTGAAAGGCAGATACCATTCAATTGGTAAGTAATTATTAATATAATAAGATTATCTGACTGATAAAGAAATGGCTCAATCACTATGACAAAGGGTAGTATCTACCTTATCCGATAGATAGCACACTTCATATATGGCACAGATTTTAAGAATATGCAGTTGATCAGTAGAGTTCCCCATCTAGGAAATCACGTTGCGTTAGTATGCTGAAATGCATTTTATTTATGTTGTTTATGATGGGAATGGTGTCAAGCGTACAGGTTGCAGGGGCCGATATGAACATTATCACAGAAAGAATATAAGTGTAAATATATTAAGTAGCGTTGGATGGCGTGAGATCCTATAGAAAAAATAGAAATTGGTTATTCAAAAATAAATCTTCGTATTAAAATATAGGCCCTTTGTGATATAGGCCTAAGTGCAAATTTCAAACCTTGTGATATTATATGTTATCAGTTATATGTTATCAAACTTATGTAATATACATATAAGGTATAGTTCTCGGATATGTATGTGTTTGTGTAATCGTATATGTGTATGTGTGTTTCGGATGTGTATGTCAAACTCGGATAGTTCGACAGCTGCACGTGTGTATACGGCTACGGCTAGAATCTTCAAGCTAAGAATGCATTTCATTCATTCTCATGACAGAAAATCGCCAAGAGAAAAAAAATGTATTGGTGAGCGCTGTGTTAAGACCGATGACTGCAGTGAACCTACCTAACTACCTCTGCACTCGTAGAGCGAGAATGGCATCGCCTTGCAGTAAACGCTTTACGTCACCGTGCTCGTGAAAGACAAAAAGCATTGAAATGCTGACGTAATCAGCTATTTCGATAAGTACAGATAGAGACAGCAGATTCCAGCTGGAAAAGTTCAGTTATAGAGCGTCATATAAGCTAGTGTTGTGGAAAAATCTTAAAAAGAGAAAAAAACTACTCACTAAATTTATTTAGTACATAACCCTTTAAAGAATAAAGGTTAAGTAATCCATAAAGGAATAATATATAATTTATATTCGAAAAAAATCAATGTAATGTAGATTAAATCACAGTTTTGCGTGAAACACTTCAAAGTAAATGAAAGTTTCAGTTGTTTTCCGGGAGGGGTCGATGAAATATTCAGAACCTTTTGCATAAGTTGAATATAAGGTCCAGTGAGGGCCCTAGGTGAGAGGAGGGACAACATACTGACCGCAAACCATTATTGATTCTAGGATGTGTTATTGAGGATAGCTCGACGAGAAAGAAACCAATTTGTCTATTTTAATTTGTTTTCTTCGATCTCTCCTCCGATGAACTTTCTTTAAAAAAACATTGTTTTTAAAGCATTAAACGTAGAAACGGTCTAGTAAAACTCTCGACCGTATATTCAAATACGTTGATACTAAGGGGGAAAAACTAATACCAACCCTCAACTGTTTATGTATGAATCTCACGTTTTATTTGATATATATATATATATCTATTGAAGTTATAGTCGGAAGTCTAGTTATAGTCGAAGTTATATAAGTCTAGTTAGAAGTTATAGTAATTGAAGTTATATATATATATATATATATATATATATATATATATATATGTATGTATATATTTATCTATTAAGAAAGTAATACAATAATCAATTTATTATTTGTAAAGAACGAAAGGAATCAGGTTAAGTTATAACATGTTCTTAATGTGCAATACGAAGTCTAACAACAAGTCTTGGTGGTACACATAGTATAACTTTAGGTAATGTTAGTACCATCAACAGTACGGATTTAGACCTTGAACCGACTATAACTTCAATACCTTAACCGGCGATGATACAAAATAAAAATAAACACAACATACGTGTAAAAAAGATCGTTTTATAATTCTTTTCTTATCTGTATAAAGGTTATTTTTAGAAATAATACTTTAAAATATACCTAAATTATTCTGTTTACTTTGAATCCAATCCTCATTATCTCATTCATCGTGTTTAAGTAATACAAAAATTTTAGAAGGAAAAATATGCCGCATGATCTTAAGTCATAACTACATCACTAGTTTGGCGATATACTGTATATTATAAAATATATTATATCCTATTGTGCTGAGACGGTTATTTCAGTTAAGAAATTATAGTTGTTTAAGTTGCCACATAGAGTCTGTAACAACATGACTTCTGCGCAGTTTATACAACGAAACATCTATGTCAAAAATGAAGTCAAACGAATTCGGTTTGGTAACTTCATATTTATTGAATATTTTAAAGTAACAGTAAAGGTACATACATAATTGTATTGAATACATTTTATATATACAATTTCCTGTGTAAATAAAACAAATTTCAATTTATAAATGAAATCAAAAGTATAATACTCGCCCCCACGTCTTATTCTGTGATGCTGCAACACCTGACATTGTTCCCGACTTGCATTGCTGCCCTCTAGAGGCGATTATCAGATCCGTTACAGCTACAAAATATTTGTTCATAACATTAATTTTGCAATTGTATGGTCATAAAGGTTTATATAAAACATACGCTTTATATTAGAATGTGGAATAAACCGACTATTTATTTTATTCATCTAACTGCTAAGAATAATGTATATTTGGTTTATTTACACCTAAATGCATGTTCCTTTATGGGGTTGTAATATTTATTCAAGCCTATAACTATTCTCAAAGCTGGAAACTTGTTGAAAGACTTGGGTAGAAATAGTTTTTCTCTAGAATATTTTCTTTCTTAAAGGGGGTGGGAACAACTCCTAAGGTAAAAAACAAATGCATTTTGACTTTTTACTTTATCCCCTTATACATAGTATATGGAGAAAGTATTGTTTTCATCAAAATTTTTGAGTTTGAGTTGAGAGTGAATATATCCATTTTGGGAGGGGAATCCAAAAAAATTTCGACGTGATGTTCATCCATGTGTCTGTCTGTGTGTATGTATGTCTGGATGTGTTCAGAGCCACAGCCTACCTCGTTGGTCCGATTTACATGAAATTTGGCTAGTATGTATATATTCACGGTATCTCTAGGTGTTTTTTCATTTTTTTGAATTTTTTTTTATTTTTAAGGGTAGTTCACCCCTGAAAACCCTTAAAAACGTGAAAATCCCAATTTAAAAAAAACGGCTCTATAGATTTTGATTAAAACGTGATAGTTTTTAGTGCACAGAGTACTAAATAATTTTGACACCACTCGCATGTCTGTAAAAATGAAGGTTCAAAATGTTATGGGCTTTAAATTCCAAAATAATAACATTTCAAAATGTTCAGCGAAAACAATAAAAGTAAAGTATAACTTGACTGACACCATTGAAACCAGCTTAAAAAACTAAATAAATTAGTAATTTTTATTATTTGTTGTCTACGACTAATGGTTCCAGAGAAAATTTTAATTTACTGTCCATGATAAACGAGAAGACTATTAAACTATTAAACTATTAAACAACGCAGTGCGTTGTCTGAAAGCGTCCAATGTTATTCTTATGGAGAATATTAAAAAACCAATGTCTTCCTTATTTTCCATGAAACTTGGTTTGAAGCGTAAGGTCAAATTGACCAACGAAATCAACCCAAAAAAGCTTGGTATTACCAAAGGGGGTTCCCCCCATACAATTTGAAAAATTAATTTAAATTTGTCTCTCTAGTTTTTTTTTTTTTAGAAATGGGATGGTTATTTTTGAAATTAAAAATTATTAAATGATATTTAGATAAACTTTAAAGAACATGATAGTTTTATTGCAGATTATCTTTCTTAAATTTACTTCAGGGAGAAAGTATGTGTCAGCCCACTGATACCGTTTATTTTAGTTACAATTTTATTCCGGTTATTCCAAAACTAAGTTTATGCTTCTCCAACAGTAATAAAATGGTTATTAGCATTTTTGTAGAACATAAAATGTTGAATTTCACTGTATAAACACAAGGATCCTAAAAATGCTAGGTAAAAAGTAGAAGGTGTTACCTTGTGTTTTTTATATTTTTATTGTTCTAAAATACAGGTTAACGTAAAGTACATGTATTAAGAGATATTTTCAAATAGGCATTCTAACTAAAAAAATTTTAAATTGTATTTTTATATAAAAATGACGTTAGATCTCACTTAAAAACATTATTTTTTAGGTCTCTGTTTATTTTGTTTTGGGCCCTTTCATTTCCTTAGCTTTATATTTTGTTGCGTATTAACCATATGTTTCTAAACTTGATTTACTATTCATTCCTGTTCAACATGGACAGGATAGGGCCTTCTCAGTCCTCTTACAGATTATATAATAAATGTATTTATTTGTATTAATCTTTTTATCATCATTTGACATAATCATTGTTATAATTTTTCAAAACAACACATCTAAAAGCTTAAATGTCCTTAATACCAGTAATAGCTCTAAAAGTGGGTAATATGTTTCAGCATTTTGCTTTTCTTTTTAAATTTGTCTGAATCTACTTTCACTGAATTTCCATTGTTTATAAATTTACTGGTCTTTACATTTTAAGTTCAAAATAATTTTAAGCCCTTTCAAATGCCATATAAATATTCAGCTTTTTCATGGAATATCCCCTTGTCGTTATTCGTATGAAAGTCCAACAAATTTTTCCTAACCACTTTTACCACACACTTTTTAAAACATCAATAGAATTTCCTTTTATATAACATGATAGATAGTTGACGATGACGGATCTGAGTAAACGAAATTAATAGGTATTTTTTTATTTAAAAGGTTAAAGTATTTGATTTGATTTACTTCGTGTCTTATCAATTACAAATCTGTTTAATTTTCAATCTTTTAGACAATAAATATATATACATACCATAATACGATTCTTTATGAAGGAGTGAAATTAGTAACTAGATTTACTAAGAAATACCGGAAGGATATTATAAATTTAATAACTTTAAGCAGATTTATCAACATGAATGACATTGTACTCCATCTGACGTTTAATCGCCTTAAGGTTTCAGAACTCTGTATAGAAATTCTATCAAACAAAAGAAGATTAGTTTCTCGTCGTAGTTATTCTTCTCTCCCCCTGTTGTCGTTAAAAATTCAAACAAAGTACATTAAACAGTCGTAAAATTAACTTGATTGTAACTATTTTTAGTTAACTAATCACTAGGGATGCGTTTGTTCAAGATCTTGAGAGTAACATTTCGATAGTAATTTTTGAATAAATCAACAGCTTTCCGCTGTAATGAATGGCACCTTTACAAAAATACTTACCAATCTCTTTGCTTGCCTCAAACATTATATATGTAAGCTCTGATCGTAATTCAAATCTTAGTTTTCCCTGTCTCACTGCGTTACATGTCACCAGTGAAGTCTCGATGTACCAAGAGAAAATGTTTACATGATGTTTTAGTCACGTCATCAACTTTGCCCAAGCAACCCTAAGGTGTTTATGTTGTTAATCACTTTCAGAATACATTCCCTAAGTATGTTTAGAGTGTAAGATTTAAGCTTTAATGTTAAGTGGAGAGATTAAAAGTATACTTGTGTGATAATTTATTGACTACACTAATCATTGTTCTTGGTCGAGACTAGTCTATTGATCTATTAATTATGCTTAATACACACTATTTTGAGCGAATCAAACCTCTCCTCCTTGTTAAACATTCTATGTTTTTTCACGTAAACAGACAAGATATATTTCTTAAAATATTCCTTAGAGAAGTTATTTCTCTTCATGTATACCTTCTATCACTAACCGTTTATTTTATAATTATTTGTCATTGATTTCACTTAGAACATTTATGTTCCATATTATTATGTCTGCAATATTTTGACTGTTTAAAATATATTTTGTGGCACCTTTATTAATTGTTGGTATTTAACAAAAATATAAGGTCGTTTAAATTGTAATTTTGCAACGTGTTTTAGAAAATAAACTTATAATTGATATTAGAGATTATTGAGATCCGTAAACATCTGTTTACGGATCTCAGATATATACCACGAAATGACGGAATCATGCTGTCACTCCCACCCCCGTATACGAAATGTATGTATCTTGATATAAACACTACCGTACGTGTGTGTTAAGTGAACCATGATTCTTTTTTTATAATATTATAAACTTTTTTTATTTTAATATTGTACATAATATTCACAGAAAAAGGTCCCAACCCTGGTGCTGTATGTTTTATTGTTCAACATCAACCTCATATTATATTCCCTTGGCCTCGCCAACAGGACTCCTCCACTACCACTGGTATAAGTGTCATTGGTTATTAACACAGGTGATTAACAGTAAACTTATTTACACAAGGTGGCCTGTTCCAGTATCCTATTATCGAAAACTTTAAATTCAACGTCTGCATATCTATGATTAGCATAGTTTAAATTTTTAGTAATTGATTATTCAATTATGTAAGAATTATTACTATTTAGTACTTAGGCTTCAAAAACTGGCTAAATACTCTAAACTAGCACGGAATATATAATTGTACTATTAAAGAAATTTTAAACCGTAAAACATTTAATATTAAAACGTTTGCTAAAAGTCTCTGAAACGTGAATAGTAGGACTTCCCTTTTGGAGTTTTCCGTCATTGGCTTAGTAATTTATTTCTAAGTAATGCAATATTGCATTAGAATATCTCACCTTTATGGAACATAATATTCAAAGACATTTAGACTTACACCATAGCAACATTAGGCATAGAAATGTAATCTATGTCTAATGTAATGTAGAAAAATGTAATGTTGAAATATGTCTTATGTATGGCAAATTAAATTGGCTTAGTTAATAGGTTTATGTAATAAATGATTAAAGTTTAACATTAGAAACAGTTAAATAGTAAATATTAAATTGAATTCATTGTCATAAACATGTCACTACCCATTGCATAAAGACATAAATACATCAGAATTTGTAGTTTATTCTTTTGTAAGTTATAATTAAATGGGCCAAACCCCTTGAAATCAAGTGACAATTGCAAAACTTGTTTCCCTACAAAAAATCACATTATTCATTTTTCAGAGTTGAATTGGAATAACAAGATTTTGCACTCCAGGAAACCACAAGAGACTCAAACTTTAACCATTTGTTTCACTGTTAAAGCGAAAAGTCACATTAAGCTTTTGACTAATGATTACAATATTTCAAGATGTTACTTGATAATAATTTAATGTAAAGGAAACAAAATAAGTTACATCTTATATAATAATAGGTAAACATTTGGTATTAATTGGTTCATTTCAACATTTCGATGGGTTTTTTGTTACATACGCTTTTAATTTATTATTAAAAAACGAATGTTATTTACTACAATATATTTCCAAATTTCATTTACTAACATATTACTTATAAACCAATTTTTATTGTTATAAAACCAGACTCAGTATTTCACTACTCATGTTGAACAAACAGTATAAATGAATTACCATATTATACATTGGTTAAAATGTATTATTAATAAATCATCTGATATTTTAATATTATGATGTCGTTCACTGCTCGATGATGGGTTTTAAAGAACAGGAGTAAAGTTTTACAACAGCAATAACCGTAAATTACCGAATAATTGCAACGGTCCGAGAGATTTAGCCGGGTTAAACTGCAGTTTTATTGGTAGACAGCGACTCAGTACTTCGTCCGGATACGCTACACTCGTTATAACTATTAGAACACATATTGTTATTATATCCATATCACTTTTATTAACAACGATAACTTTGATAATGAATTAAACTATGTCTTTATCCGGTTTGGATTGACCTAAACCTATCGATGCCCAAATAATTTGAAACGATAAATTTAATAAATCGCACATAGCTAATAATAAGGCGGTCCTTTCGCAAGCGTTTATTCTAAAAACTAATAAATAAACAATGTTAATGCATTATTTTTACAAAATATTGAATTCTACAATGCTAGGTATCAACTAAAATAGTAACAAGAATATAATACTAGTTATGAATAAATTAATGTCAAACACTTTTATTTTTTTAACTGCATATATATTACATATATTCATCATAAATGCCAAATGACTATTTCAAATACTTTACATATGTCATGCTATATGTATATATATTTGTGTGTATATGTGTGTTTATGAGTATTATGAATTCTCGGGCCCCATAACATTGTGAAATAAAATCTGAACCATGGTTTCAATTGTTTGACTATTACGGAAATATAAATGTTTTAGTATAACAGATTTCAATGCATAGTACGTGTATATACTCGTCAGATTTATATATTCAAATGGATATACCACATATGTTTAAGGCTTATAAAATATATATTTTATAAAGACTTATAAAACATTCTATTTACTATTTTATTTGGCTAAATTAAATCGTACAGAAAAAACCGTAACTATTTCTAAATAGATCACGTTGAAATGGTCCACCATTTTAGTTTACAATATCACAGCTATGCAAATTTTGATAATAACAAGCCTTTTGAAACAAATTTAATAAATATCTTAGTGACACTTTACGATTTTGCGAAAATATAATTTAAGAACAAATAAGTTGAAGGGCTTGGGTAGAAGTTTTGCTAGGACGGTAACGTTGCGAGCGAGACTGTCAACAGCTCACGTAGCAGACCCGAGAGGGCTTGGGTAGAAGTTTTGCTAGGACGGTAACGTTGCGAGCGAGACTGTCAACAGCTCACGTAGCAGACCCGAGAGGACTTGGGTAGAAGTTTTGCTAGGACGGTAACGTTGCGAGCGAGACTGTCAACAGCTCACGTAGCAGACCCGAGAGAGAAGATCATTAACTTGACACTTTGAAGGGCTTGGGTAGAAGTTTTGCTAGGACGGTAACGTTGCGAGCGAGACTGTCAACAGCTCACGTAGCAGACCCGAGAGAGAAGATCATTAACTTGACACTTTGAAGGGCTTGGGTAGAAGTTTTGCTAGGACGGTAACGTTGCGAGCGAGACTGTCAACAGCTCACGTAGCAGACCCGAGAGAGAAGATCATTAACTTGACACTTTGAAGGGCTTGGGTAGAAGTGTTGCTAGGACGGTAACGTTGCGAGCGAGACTGTCAACAGCTCACGTAGCAGACCCGAGAGAGAAGATCATTAACTTGACACTTCCTCACTCAATGTTCATCTCATTACATTTAGAATGCGGAAGAGTACACTGAAAATTAGGATTCTGCTTCTAGAAATGTCTACAGGAATGTAACAGTTTCAGAAATAATATTAAACGTGTTAGAGCCCTATTATAACATAAAAGTTGAAATGCTACCAATTATTTATTGTATTTTATTTAATTGAAATTTAGTTGTAGGCGTGGGAGCTTGAAATATGGTTTTAATTTTTAGAAACACTAATTATATACTCTCAAGGGTTATTTAATGGGTGTAATAAGCCTAACTACGTGAAACATTGTTTTCTTGTATTTACGTTTATTTAACCTCATTAACATTTGTTTCAGAACACCTACATACTCTTCCCTATCATAGGACTCCTAAATAGCATGTAATGATTGTTTATTTTACTAAATTCTACCCTGTATAAAAATCGAAAACCATTGTGATTTCTCTATCTCATTATATTTTTATTTTTGCAATGTTCAACATATTTTTTGTTTGAAAACCTACTTTGATAAATAGTTAACTTAAAGAAAAAATATTTACAATACATGTCATTATTTATATCTTATTCTTAATTTAAAATTTATTTCACTTCAAATTCCTTGGGGATATGAGTTCTTTCTTGGTTTCATATAGGTTATATTTTGTTCGCAAAGTAATAAACGAGCCAAAAAGTCGAGATAAGTTAGAAAGAGCTTGACGGTACAATAGCGACTATTAAAATAAGAGACCATTTAATTTGCATTTAAAGAGGGTGGAGAGCATTTTAGTAAGCGTTTGGAGAGAGAAACGTGGCAAAACTTTACTTAAATCATATATTTTTCCTTTCATTAATCATTCATCATTTTTTTATTTTTTTATACCTCAATTTTTGTAAAATGTCGATATTTTGTAATATATCACGTATTGAGTCTCAAAAACACAAGTTTGAGATTAACGTTCCTTCATATACTTAAACCAATATTTGCTCTATAGCTATAGTTACATATATTTAAAATGGTGTTTAATCATACAAGTAAAATCTGTTAACTAAAATAAAAAGGACAACAGTTTTCTTTTTAAATACGAGTATAACCTTATACATCTTAAATCAATTAATTATAATTATAATTTTAATTATTTATGTATTAGTTATAAGAAAAACAAATTTAATTTATATAAAGTAAATTGAAAAATATCGAGAGAAAAACTGCACACTTAAATTAACGAGCTATAAATTAAATTTCAGAGACAACATAAAAATAAATGTTTTTTCAACTGATTACCGTGGTATGAACTGTGGGATTTGTATCCTTTCACAATATATGAGGAGTCATAAGTATCTACTAATGAAAAAAACTTGTTTAAAGAGAGCATTCGATAATTTGTTCAATGATCCTCGGCATTTTAAACCATCCGAATCAGTGAGATAATTATATAAGGTTATCGATACGTCTATACGAACCACTGTTATTCATTAATACCAATTGAATTATAAACTGTTCAATTTTCTTAAGCTGATGCTTTTATCATACGCAACCTGCTGCATATTCATGTAAGTTTTAATAATCGGAACTGTTATAATTTAAATGGAACCCTCACGTAAAAACACTTCAAACATTGCATTATAAAAATTGTTTTAAAGTGATATTAATAATTTTAGCAATTTAATTATTTCCGACTCTATCAAAGACTGTTTTGTGTAATGTTTTAGGACGATAATAAGCGTTTAAAGACCCACATATGCTAAAAGTGTTTAAAGACATATTTAATATGTATCAACCAATATTTTCTTAACAATTAATAAATTATAAATCACACACAAAACTAATTAACTATCCTCACTATTCACAAAACGAGGGAAGCATTCAGGATACACGTAGCGTGGTTCTAGCTCCCTGGAAGTGGGAACTCTCAATTACCAAAGCCTAGAGGGCCCGAGAGACGTGGTGTACCGTACATTTAATGAATTCCGTGTAAACGTTGTGTAGTGTTGGCCCACGTTCCAGTTCTGAACGTCATTACTACAACGTTTGAACGGTGGTAAATTTAAATAAAAATTTGTTTTTGGTTACGTATCTTTTATTATTGTGACGATCAATAGAAAATTATGATACTTGTATAGTTTACAATTTTTTTTCTTCGTAAAACATTTTCTAGCTTCCTACTTCATGGGTAATCAGGGGATTGGTTTACTTTTGACATGGATATATGTCTTAGCTTTTGCCAACACCCCCCTCCGTTGGCAATTTCTAGGATAAAAATTTGATACAGGTTTTCATAGAAATGTCATGACACATATAATAATAAGTACAGCTGTTTAAAAACTGAAAATATTCCCTCTAGACATGTTCATGTTCTAATCTATTTCCTAAAGGGAAGTATGTTCATGTTTCTTCATACAAATAAAAACTAATTGATCACTTATTATTTTAGTAAACTAAGTTATAGGTCTATAAAAAAATAGATTTTAATATGGATATAGATATGTCTTAGTTCTGGTGAGTGTTGGTGTTTTTTAAGATGGAAAATATGTAACAGGTTTCCATAGAAACCTGTACAGAATTTCCATAGAAATATAAAAGAATAAAAACAGCTTAAGAATAAGATAAGAATAAGATGAACTAAAAATTCCCTTTAAACATATCCATGATCTAACCTATTTCCCATAGGGAAGTAAATACAGACTTTTGTTGTAGCTTTCTAGATTATGATTTGATTAAACATTTGCCCCATTTTTATTATACGATTAATTTTTTATTTGAAGTTGGTTTTATTTATAATTAGGCCACATTTTCTATACATTACGTGAAAGTGAAAATTGTAAAAGAATGATTGTTGACTGTTTCTAAAATCTTTGAGGAAAAGTAGGTGTACAAAATAGTTTTAAAATATATGAATGAAATGTAATATTTTTACTTACCAGTAATACAATTTCAAAAGGCTCTGAAACCAGACAAATACTTTTAATATTTTATTAGAATTCATAATAAGCATAAAATAATTATAAATATATTTCAACCATAAAGTGATTAAATTCCTTATTACATTTGTCGTTAGAGGTTAAATTTCTTTGACAATATGTCCATCTATTTAGCTTACGCTCCCTAAAACTCTCGAGTTTTAGGGAGCGTAATAAGTTTACTTATTAAAATCATTATACACATTGAGAATGTAACCATTCAATTCCATGATCTTTATAATATTAAACTACATGAAAAAAATATTATACTCTGTATATGCCAGCTGAACTTAACGATATTTGGATTAAGAAGAAGGCAACGGCTAATTTATTAAGTGTGGATTAGAACCAAAGCTTCAGCTACGTAATTCCTAGGAGTTTTAAATTAGTATCTGGGTAGTAATCTGTTCTGTATATAAAAGTGGAGGTTTTAGTAAGTCCTGCTTAATTTAGTAACTAACCTATATCAAAACTTTAATAATATAACAAATTAAAGATCGCTTCAGAGCTTAGGAAATATTGGTCCTACTATTTGGTAAAACGTTCAATTAGCTTGTCAAGCTCCATACTTGTGCTCTTGAGCTATTAATCTATGATTTCATCTTAGTTTTATAGTCATGTATTGCGTCATTGTCATTGTCATAGTCATGTATTATTGTAGTCATGTATTGCGTTTTCTATGCCGGTTCTAATTATTTTTTTATGTCTTCAGAGAAATTTAGTTTACAACTTATTGTATATTATTACTATCTTCAACATTTTGTAGAAGACTAACTATGTGAAGCATTGGCTACGTTTTGCAAATAAAATAACTACGATCATAGAATTGATTTAAGAAGCACCAACATCTCTGAAATTAGAGTGCTTTAACCTTACCGGTCTTAATACCATATTAATTTATAAAGTAACAATGTTGTTTTACATTAAATTACTATTAGTATTAAATCACATTAACATTTTTGTATTACAATAAATTTATATTCTCTAAATATAAAGTAACCATATTCTCTAAAAATAAAGTTCTACAATTTTATTATAGTTTGATCTATTTTTCAAATGGATTATATATTTTTCCAAGTTAAAATTATTAAACTTTATCGATTTAGAGTTCTTCAAATGTGAACCATCATTGTAATAGAAAACGTAGCTTATTCAAATATCTAAGATTTCACATAATATATCATAACACTTCTTACGTACAATCATCTTTCCTGATTCTATAAAACATTTCACCCCTTCTTCATATTTATGGTCACAGGTAAAATATCTTTTAATCAGATTAATCATTATTTATCAATGAGTATATATAAAAAATTAACTTTACCGCTATAAATATGCAGCTTCGACTCAAATGTAATATTATAATGATATATATAGATATATAATGTCGACTCATAAATTGATAATGTTAAAAATTAAGGCTGTAGTATTTTATATTACAAATTAGTTATTTTCGTATTATGTTGTAATTTAAGTGTTATACAAAATAATCATAAATACAAATACAATTACAAATAGTCAATTAAATATGAATAAATGGGAATAAAAAAGAAATATGAAGAAAACAAATCTATAAAAAACTTAAAGAATGAGTTATCAAATGAGTTGACCTAAATTTAAATACTCTACACTTGTTTTATTCAATTTTTAACTTAAAACATAAATATAAGGAATTCCAATAAGTGCCAATCAATTAATGTGAATGTAAAGAACCTTTATTTATAAATTAAATGATAAATTAAGATTTTTAGCTTAAGTTAAAAGTGCAAACCAGCTTTAAATGTAAAAGTAAAAGCTTCTAAGAACGCTCCACGAAGACCTCCCAAGGGAGGTGGTAGGGCTGTTGAGGAGCGGCAGCTGCCGGCGAAGGATGTATTGCACTTTGGGACTATCCATCAAAACGTCGTTGATTTAGGTTGGCACCACGTTGAAGGGAGGTAGTGGGGCTGCTGAGAAACGGCTGCTGCCGGCGAAGGATGTATTGAGCTTTGGGACTATCCATCAAAACGTCGTTGATTTAGGTTGGCACCACGTTGAAGGGAGGTAGTGGGGCTGCTGAGAAACGGCTGCTGCCGGCGAAGGATGTATTGAGCTTTGGGACTATCCATCAAAACGAGTTTGATTTAGGTTGGCACCACGTTGAAGGGAGGTGATGGGGCTGCTGAGGAGCGGCTGCTGCCGGTGAGGGATGTATTGCACTTTGGGACTATCCATCAAAACGAGTTTGATTTAGGTTGGCACCACGTTGAAGGGAGGTGATGGGGCTGCTGAGGAGCGGCTGCTGCCGGTGAGGGATGTATTGCACTTTGGGACTATCCATCAAAACGTCGTTGATTTAGTTTAGCACCACGTCGAAGGGAGGTGGTGGGGTTGTTGGCTGCTGCCTCATATTCATATTATATTCTAAACAAATAAATCAGTATATCCAAATGTTTAAACAATTCCTTTAAAAATTTGTTTAAAATACATATTTTATTTTCCAATATGAATGTACTTTGAGTATAAAATATTGTAATAGTTCATAAAAACGATGTGTATTTTTAGTGAGAATGATTTTTTAAGAACTTGTATAAAATTACATTTTACAACTGCTTCTTTAAAAAAAACAAATGAAAAACTAATGTAAAAGGCTAAATGTAGACCTGTATAGACTGGGGAAAATATGTAGACCACCAAGTAGGAGTTATTAGGCAGGCTTCAGCAGAAGAAGATCATATATAGAAGAGATTTTAGACCACAGAATGAGAGAAACACAGAACACAGTAATAAATTTTGTAAAATATAAGGGTTTTCTGTCTATTGAGTATTACTCAATAGACAGTAAACCCTTATTTAACACACTAATAGAGAACGGTGTGACGGATAACCTCTGAAGCTCAAATAGTAGAAACTGACATGCACTACTGTCTAAGTAAATTTAATGGAAGAAATATCGGAACCATTCAAGAAAAACTGACGAAATACAAGGGGATGAACTATAACCACTACTGTTTAGTATTGTACGATAAAAGATCGTAATAAATGGGAGAAATATGTTAACCCTAGAACACAAAGGCTCCCTGAGCCAAGCGTTGTTACAAAGGCGTAGTCTCTCAGACTACTTTTTTTTAAAAATAAATAAATATACTTTTAATGACAGGGAAATTTTTTAATTATAAAAACACTTAAAGTGAACGTTGAATTAATGTTTTATAAGCATTTAATCTCCAAATCTTAATTTTTGTGGCACTGGCAGCAGATTGTCCCTTGGTGTTCGCCACACATGACATTTGCGCAACGTCCACAAAAATGTCTTGTCATGCGCCGTAATCTTGGAGGTAAGAAGGCACAAACCTTCCTACATTGTTGGACTGGTTGAGGACCTTCATTTGGTACACTTACATTTAAAATATAAGCAATAGATTGTCGGACGAGACTTCGTGGCAAAATTGTGGCCCGGAAATAGGAAATAGGCCCGGAATTGTGGCTTTCAGGAGCTCTATGTGCGATTCTCTAAAAGATTTTGCCAACTTAGGGGCTTACACGATTGGCTCAGATACGATTTTCTATATATAATACGTATACATCATTTAAAGTGATGTTTATGATGTTATAAACATGCATAGGGGCCACCTCCTTGTTTTACGACTGCAGGAAGTGTTATTGCACATTTGGTCCAATTCAAATAAATATTTACACTATATACAACATATATTTCCAATATAATGTTTAACTAACACCAAAACACGCGAAAAAGCGAAGGTATACTATACTCTGCAACAAGACACCACGATCCCAACACGTTGCGAGTCTGCCGCGAACTGTGCGTTGTTACAAAGGCGTAGTCAACCTGACGACGCGAACTTAAAAAACTTTAAAATCTCGTTAAACAAAGAACGCAAGCGAACACCAACCAGACCCTTTTAATATTAGGCCAAGACCGACAGCTACACTTTGTTTTGTGAATTTTAGTGGAGTGGAAGTGGGTAAGGGGTAAAAATGACACCTTGCGCGTCGTCTCTCAGACGACGCCTTTGTGTTCTAGGGTTAAAGGGATCCAACTAGGAAGGACGAGGAAAGTGGGAACATGGATCAGATCACTAGCATTTACAAATGACCTCACCGTACCAACAACAACAGAGAAAAAGCTTAAGAATCACTAGATTGTGACGAAAACTACTCCAAAAATATCATACAAGAAAACACATTACGTATAATAAACTAAGAACAAATAAATAAAAAAAAACACAGAGAACTAAAACCTCAAAATACATTGGGGAAATAATGTAGGTAAATAGAGCAAATAAGGAAGCCAACGCAGAAGAACAGTGAAACTAAAGAAAGCGTACACAACTGACATGGACACACTACAAAAATAAGAACATATATGCAAAACCGAGACACTACGATACAGTAGTAATGTCAAAAACAGAAGTAATAAGGAAACGAAGAGTAACATTTTAAGAATATATTCTGAGAATGGAAAATAAAATGAAACAATTTAACATCAACGAAAAATAATT